>JADLZN010005638.1:0-322599 GCA_018155175.1 Sinocyclocheilus anophthalmus
TTAAAGTGCAGACTACCCCCTAGTTCTCTCCTTCTTTCATGTGGTTTCTTCACATCCTTCAAAAGACACCCAAATGACTCTGCAAACCGGCTGCAAATGTGTCATGCAGGTTATCCACAAAACCCTTTTAGTGCTGCAAGAATGCTTAACCAATCTAACCCAATGCACTGAGGTTGATGCTGACAAGCGCAACAGGTTTGTAACATGTTATTGGGAATTAAAGAATCGGTGGGTGAATCTCATATAGCGTGTCAAGAATAAAGAGAGATTCTATTTTAGGACCATTATAGATTTTTTTTGCACTGTAAAATTATTTTCATTGAAATTAAACACATTTAATTTCAATTCTAATTATCATAATGTGAAAAATATCATTCTGATGACTGTAATGTGAAAACAATAACAGTATATCATTACATGGCATTTATAGATCATGATTGTTGTATTGTCTTTATGCTGACTGTAATAAATTATCATTGTATCTTACTAAAGCAGTGCATTGGCTTCGGTATTTAAATGTTGCATTTGCACTTGGAAAAGATAAAATATTCAATTAAATATTCATATTTCTATGTCTGGCCATATAATCATATTTTTCTATGATACATTCACTCTCTTGGGAGTAACGGTGTTTATAGTGTTAACTGTAATTTTCTGGATCTTTGATTTTGTATGTAACTGTTTTTTTAGCTTATACATATTTAATATTTTTTTTATTTAATTTACTATTTCTATTGTTTAATTGAATTTAATTAAACTATAACTTTATTTTATGTTCTTAAGTTTATGGAGTTCTTTTTTTATATTTATTTGTAATGATTGTTAAATAAATTGTTAAACTAAATAAATACATTTCTTAGTCTGTTCTGGGTTTGTTTGGGATAAAGACTAAAATTGTATAAAGTATATTATATTATATTATCCAAATGATCTGCTTTTGTTTTCAGCAGAAGAAATAAACCTCATACAGGTTTGAAACAACTCGAGTGAGTAAATGATGACAGAATTTTCATTTTTTGGGTGAACTAACCCTTTAAAATATCAAACCAACAAAATGATGCATTTAAGGCATTTATGTAAGTCATTTAAAATGTCCTAAATACAGGTTTCATTTTCGTGCAAAAAAATTATTTGACTTATTTTCATTTGATTTTGAGGTGAAATATGACCCAAGCATATTCTTGACAGGTTTAGTTTATATTCACTCCATTAACCTTGATAAGGTAAACAAAGGTGGCACACTGTAGTGATAATGAGAACAAAGCTCTACTTCCTCTGATTATAGGCATTTCCCGTCATTACGGACACTTTTATCTCTTTGTGTGTACCTGTATGTGTCCCTCTCAATCACTTTCCTCTTTTTTTGTCTCTCTCAATCAGAAAAGAACACATTGACCCATTTAGCACAGACACCGAATTGTCAAGAGCGTTTTCTGCATTATTCACCACGGGCTTGGCTTATGTAATCTGGTCATGTGAGCGCCTCTACGTGTTCCTGTTGGGAAGCCGGAGTATCATCAAGTAGAATGCCTATGCTAATAGCAGGGCTGATTATGCAACGCGCCTATTCACAAAAGCACCCACGCAAAACACATACGCGAGCACAGAATCCAGCCCTGCCAGTCGGGAAATAGAAATAGACTCTTTATGTTCAGCTTCAAGAAATTCTAAATCATAAGTCACATCATTACTTACTGGAAATAAAGACCCTGATACAATAAAGTGACTGTTAAAACTATTAAGCATTTGCTTTTTATCTGTAATTTTAGTAGAGTCTGTCAATATACAAGGGGGAAGCTCTGTAAATGTTTTGTTACCAGTTAGGACTTTAATATTCTTCCACAGCTTCCTAGGATTTGTCAGATTTTCTGTAGTTTTGTCAAGAAAGTAATCGGATTTAGACTTTCTAATCGCTACTGTACACTAATTACGAAGCTGCTTAAAATGTAGCCAGTCAGAATTTATATGTGTTTGTCTGGCCTTAGCCCATGCTGCATCATGCTCTTGGATAAGATCATATAGGGCAGTTGAAAACCAAGGATTGTCCCGGTGTTTAACTCTGTTTTCTCAAAGGTGCGTGCTTATTAATAATTGGCATAAAACTATTATAAAAAATAGTCCCAATCACAATCCACATCTGGAATTAAAGTAATTTTATCCCAATCAATTTGAGCAAGATCATATAAAAAAGATTGCTCATTAAAATATTTCATAAAACGCCTAGTTATAATTCTCGGATTCTGCTTTGTTAGCTTTGTATCTCTGGCTACTGCCACAACACAGTGGTCACTGATATCGTTTGCGAATACAGAAGCTGAAGAATATTTATGCGGAGCATTTGTAAAGATAAGATCTATTAATGTCGATTTTTCTGGGAATTTCAAATTAGGCCTAGTGGGTGTATTTACCAATTGAAAAAGATTATGACTATCACAAAACAATTTAAAATCATCAGATATTGAGTGCGTCCAATTAAGATTAAAATCACCCATTAAGATCAGTTCCTTGTAATTCAAAGAGGCCAATGAATGCATCATAGAATGTAAAACACAGCTAGAAGCTGAAGGAGGTCTGTAACAACCAGCTAAAGTGAGCTGAAGGGTCTTAGACACAGAAAGATTTAAAGCTAATAGTTCATACTGTTTAGCTATTGACACTGAAAGTATTAATGATGCCTCAAGATGTTCTTTGACATAAATTGCTACCTCCCCACCCCTTTTTAACCTATCTGCTCTAAAAACCTTATAACCAGTAATACTAATGTCGTTATATGTGATAGATTTATTGAGCCAAGATTCAGATATGACTATAACATCCTCATGTGTATTTTCAGCCCAAATATACACCATATCCAACTTAGGCAACAAACTATGGACATTTAAATGTATAAAACCCAATCCAGACCTTGATCTCAACTCGACTGGTGTAGTAAAATTTGAAGCAGCATGAGGACCTGGGTTTGGAGATACATTCCCAGACATCAATAACATTATTACTATTAAACTCCTTTGTTTAACGGAGATACTCACTCTAATTCCAGTCATCGGCCCCAAACAAAAAAATATATTAAGCTTACAATAATTTACCTCGCTAGATAAAGCGCATCTCAAAAAAACAAAATGCATAAAATTCATGGGGTACAACATCCCATTATATTGTTCAAAAATGACAGAGTTAGTAAATACTCCATAATTGTCGCGGTGTGTGCGGGGAGATGAAGCGAGGACTCAATCGCTGGAGAAATGGTATTTATTTTAGTAACAAATGAAACAAAAACAAACTCAAACCACCCCGAGGGGAAAAAACAGACAGGCAGGCCTAAAGCTACACACATGCAGACACGAAACACACACAACGAGAAATGATGGATCAGCACAGGATGACAGAAACCAGGAGAATAAATAGGAACCAAACGAGGAGGCTAACGAGGGAGACACAGGTGGAGCAACTAAAACAATAACGAGGTAACAAGATGGGAGGGGCCAGACGATAGACAGGAGAGAGCACATGGCAACAGACAAACACAACACAAGCCATGTGCTCCCAGAACACAGTCATCTGGTGGCCCTCCTGGGCACACCGGCTGAAGACTGTGACAATAATATGTCCAACTATCGAAATTTACCAATGATGAATTACACGATAAAAATGGACCTGAAGCAAACCCGCTGCCACTTGTATATACTTGACAAAATGTCCAAAACAAACTTAAAAAGAACATGCTTCCAGTGGTTAAATACTGGGTGGGATATTGTACACAAGCAAGTTGACCGCCACAAAAGTTCAAATAAGCCCGTAAAGCAAAGGCAGACACGTATTTTTGTCACGTAGACAAGTTATTTTTAAGTGACCCAACTCAGTGGCTTCAGAGTAGTTTATGTTTTTAGGTCTGTAATTTATTACTTTTACATTTTATATTTTATATTTACCATCTTTTTTGGAATACGCCCCCCCCCCCCCCCCCCATTTCTGAATTTTTTTGTGCTTGCCATTTAGTAACTACCAGCAATAGCATAATAAATGATACAAAACATACACAGTATATTTTAAAATTTAAGATACATTTTTATTGATTTAATATTTTTCATCTAGTCATGTTTGACTGATGAGTTATTCTTAGTTGGAGTTTTTGTGGTTTTCATTGTGCAGAAGAGTGAAGCTTGTGGTTTTGTTGTGGGTAGCTTTATAAACTCAGACCCGTGAAAAGATGAGTCTCTTCTTAAGTGTTCATCTCATTACACTCAAAAATGTTGCTAGCTAGCAGATCAATAGAGAAGATTAATTTCAGTAGTAAATAATTGAGAAATTGCAATTAATTAGATTTGTTTAATAAGAAATTTATTTAAAGAAAGTTTTTTTCGACCTCATATAACAAACTTTAATGTTATATATATAAAAAAAGCTTTCCACAGTTTAATTAGGTTAAATTAAAATTTTTTGGTACGCATTTGAAATATTTTTTTACGATTTTATAAATGAGCCTATTACTCATCGTAGACAGACAGGAACTCAGAGTTTGTCCTGCTTGAAACCACACAGACCTTGAACACACAGAAGTGTTGCATCAGAATGAGCTTGATGCATCAGGATTAATTCAGTTCTATTTGATCTCTCAGTGCCTGAAATACATTTCTAAATGTGAACATTTAGTTTGTGTTACCACAAATCTGAAAATATGAATCTGAACTAGGAGGTTAATTTGGGCTCAGTTGCATCTCCTCTCTTGATCATAAAGCAGAAATGGACACTAGTTTTAATGGCCAAAAATTAGTGTACACATCACGGCCAGTCGAATCACCTCCTTAACAAGATTTTTTACATTTAGATGAGTTGATATATACTGAATGGCCTTTCAGATATGGAGTAAAAGCCTTTGTAAGATTTGAAGAACCTCAGACACTTTGATCTTTTGAGATACGGACAATATACAGACAGTGTATTAAGATACAGACATCCGTTTCGACATCTCACTAAAAGAAGTTTTGAGAAAAGCCTTTCTTTTTCATCCACATTCTTTTTCATTCAAAAATCTTTTTCATCCACTTCCTTCCCCTCACCCATCCTTCCCTTCACTCAGCTCACTCAGAATGGTCAACAGCATAATAGAATGTTCTACATGAATGCAAGTGATATTCACAGTGACGTTTGGTATCATTTGAATTGTCTTAGGGCGACTGGTACAATGGTTTCAATCTTACGAGAAGTAGACTAAAAGGTAATACAGATGCTAATAGTTAATTATAGAGATAATTTGCTTACTGTGAGGGTGTGCTCTTCAGTGAAGAAAGAAAAAACAGAGACAAGGCATTATTTGGGTACTGGATGTATTTTATTGTTTCACATTTCAGGTAGAATATACATAAATGGAAAAACGGAATGAAATGGAACACATTTCAGAATGTCAGTGACTAGCAGCGGAACGGATTTTGGGAAGTTTATGGATAAGTTCATCACACATACGAAAAGGAGTTGTGACAACAATGCGTTGCCAGCTCCTACCCCTAAGAAGTGTAAAAGACGAAAGTATTAGCTATCTTCAGTTTGGCTTTATGGTGGCTGGGACAGATGCTGAACTGCTGCCCCAGTGTGTCATATGCGCAGATCTGCTGGCAAATGATAGCATGAAGCCATGCAAGCTGAAGCGCCATTTAGAAACAAAACACCTGACACTCAAAGACAAACCCTTAGATTTTTTCAAATTAAAGTTATCTGGCCTTGAACAGCAGAAACGCAACATCAGCAAACACACATCAGTGTCCAACAGGTGTCTAGAAGTGTCCTACTACGTCTCCAAACGAGTTGCTAAAGTAGGAAAACCGAGGCGCTAATCTTACCTGCTACCAAAGATATTTGTCAGGTCATGTTTGGAGATAATATCGCTCAGCAGATTAGTGACATCCCCCTTTCTAACGACACCGTTAGCCGCCGCATATCTGACATGGCAAGCGACGTTAAAGAGCAATTGCTAGCTAACATCATGAAAAGCCAGTACTATGCCCTACAGCTTGATGAGACAACTGATGTTGCAGGCCTAGCACAGTTGCTTACCTATGTCAGATATGTCAAAAATGGTAATATTGAGGAGGACATTCTTTTCTGTCTCTTCCAGAGCACACAACCGGCGAGGCATTGTTTGAAGTTCTGGATGGATACGGGATGCAGACATGTCATGGGATAAATGTGTTGGGATTTGCACGGATGGGGCCCGTTCAATGACTGGAAGGATTAGCGGTCACTCTTGTCCAGAATTTAGCTCCTTTAGCCAAGTGGACCCACTGTATGATTTATCGTGAATCTTGTGTCCTGAGGCCGTTTTAAAGCAGGCAGTGCAAATTGTCAATTTCATTCAAGCAAGGCTTGTTTTCCTTGCTTTGTCAGGAAATTGGAGCCGAACACGAGCAGCTCCTTTTTCACACTGAGGTTCGCTGGCTCTCCAGTGATCGGGTTTTACATCGCCTCTACGAATTGCGTTCAGAGGTAAAGACATTTCTTGTTAATGTGAAGTGAACCTGGATGACCCCCTGTGGTTAGCACAGTTGGTATCTGGCCTTGAACAGCAGAAACGCAAAATCAGCAAACACACATCAGTGTCCAACAGGTGTCTAGAAGCGTCCTACTACGTCTCCAAACGAGTTGCTAAAGTAGGAAAACCGAAAATCTTACCTGCTGCCAAAGATATTTGTCAGGTCATGTTTGGAGATAATTTCGCTCAGCAGATTAGTGCAGATTAGTGCTCAGCAGATTAGTGCTTGCGTTCAGAGGTGAAGACATTTCTTGTTAATGTGAAGTCCGACCTTGCGCGGTACCTGGATGACCCCCTGTGATTAGCGCAATTGCAGTGTGCGAACTACGGGGGAGCTCGGGTCCCCTTAAGAAGACATGGGCTCCCCTGAAAACGTGATTCGTGAAATTTTGGGGGGGTCTCAAAAATATTGACAATGTGTTATTTTGAAGAGCAATTTCAGTTTTGTGTAATGTGATAATCATGGATTATTATGTGTAAAATTGAAAAAATAACATTCATTCATGCATGACAGCGATTTAAACCTAATTCACTTCAATAAAGATAAATATACATGCTATTCTTGTCATGAGCAACAAGGTGTGAGGGCGCTGCGGTGCAAATTCCACTCATGTTTAGTACGTTAACTCAAAGATTCGTAGAAAAAATATAAACGTTGGACTCTGTGGTCGATTTATGTGTTGTGGCTGGGTTGTTATAGGTCTGCGATGTCTTAGGCCTAATTGAATGGAGGAATTATGGTATTCTTCTGTAGCCTGATGATGAGTAACTTTAACCGTTGTTCATGTGAACTCAAAAGACAGCCTGATGCTTTGTTTATAAACTATTTGTGGGTGGCTGTTTGTTGCTTCAATCAATTCGTGTCGATAAAGTATAATAAGGTAAATCCTGTATAGTGATTTATCCTATATAGTGCTTGCATAAAGCAAGTAGTGCATACACTTGTAGCTGTTCTGTATCTTTGCAAGTCATTGTACACCCCCCCCCCCCCCCAAAGGGCTACAAAACAAGTGGGCTCCCCCAAAGTCCACGATATAGTTCGAACACTGCGCAGTTGTCATACCTTGGAGACATTTTCGACAGGTTGAATTCGCTGAACACATCCTTTCTAACAAAGTCAGTGCATTCGTTGGCAAACTGGATCTTTGGCATGATCGGCTGATTAATAAAAATGTTGACATGTTTCCCAACTTCGCCGACTTTGTGCAAGAGACAGGGATAAATATCTCTCATCGAGCACAGCATTAGTTCAGTCAGGCCACGTAGGCATAGGCTGCGACCAGCTGATGCAGTCAGCTGTCAAATCGCTCCAATCACTACTATTCTCCTATTTGACACGGGACATATATATGTGGCATTACTGCTCGGTAAGTATGCTCAAACTGCTCGCAAGCTAGGCGATACAGCTATTACAGCATGAAAAGTTCGTTTACATTATTTCTTTCACATCTTACCTGCTGCTTCCTGGTCATGGATACTTCGGACATCCTAGGACAAATCCTATCCGAAGAGTCTCCGGATGAGATCCTGGACCATTATACTGAAGACGTCGATCCAACCCAGCTAGTGAGACACAGCTCTAGGATAGCAGCAAGGAATCCTTTCTCCATCAATGAATGGCCCAAAGAAAGGATCTTGTCCACCTTGTACTCTCTCAACGTACAAGTGCCTATGGATCTGAATCATGATCAGCTATTGTGTCTTTTACAAGAAGTTAATCAAGATCCGCAGCCCCCATCTACCAACGCAGTATCTTCTCTTCCCCGATCTACCGGCCGTAAAGCCTCGGAGAAATGAAAAAATATCTCCACCGATCAAGCGTCTCCAACTCCAAAGAAAGTAAAATCATCCCATCCCTCTCAAGCTCCAGCACAACAGGGAGACGACAGGGTTCTCTCAGCGCTGCTGTCAATCCAAGGAACCCTCTCCGACATGGACAACAGGATCCAGGTGCTGGAATCGCAGCGCTCGTCTTCTGCATCTCGGGCGATGGTTGATGAGCAGACTTCCAGCTCGACACCATACTGCGCCCTTACTCCTGACTTGGCTCTTCCTAGAAGATCTCTCGGATCAGCATTACCTGCTGCTTCCACCGGGGTGCCCTTCTTCCCCCCAGCAGCCGCCATTTCTCCCCAACTGCGCGCTCAAATCCTGTCAGGTAACAATATAAACTTGGTTAAAATATTGCTATGCGCAGAAACTAACGAAAGAAGGATCGTGGATTGTGGGGATATATCTGTCATTCTTAAAGACAGCGATTCAAGACTCACCAAATGTCTAACCATGGCAGAATTTAATGTTGCTTTCGGCGTGTTCAGAGACATTATCAGCGAAGTGTATCCAGACAGGAGAAAAGAATTAGATACCTACCTAGCAATCATTTCGGATCTCGCCATGTCTTACAGAGGCACACTATTCTACGAATACCACAAATCATTTTCATCGAAAGCAGCAATGTACATACAACGCTTTAATCAGCGACTGGACTGGTCCGTGGTCGATCTTACATTAACCAGCAGACACTTTACGGGTCACCGAACGCTGTCATGCTCACTCTGCGGTTCGAACAGTCACCCGATGTTTTCTTGTCCACGCCGCACAAAATTTATATGAAAGAAATAAACACTCCGGTGAACACCAAGGAGCTATCTAAAGCTCTGGAAAAGCATCCAAATCGCTGTTTCGTGTCTTACCTCATTTTAGGGCTCATGCATGGGTTTCTAACTGGTCTTTCCTATCTGCCCACGTTCTCTTTCACCTGTCAAAACGTTCAGTCGGCTATCAAACTTCCACAGGCCGTAGATGATCTGATGGGGAAAGAAATAGAGAAGGGGTACATGATCGGACCTTTCGATCAACCTCCCTTCAAACTTTTCCGCATTAACCCTTTAGGAGTCGCAGTTAGGAAATACTCAGGGAAAAAACGTCTAATTATTGATTTATCCGCTCCCCACTCCACCCTAGGGGTTCCAAGCATTAACAGTTTAATTCCCTCAGAACCTTTTTCCCTGGCTTATTCCACAGTGGACAACGCAATCAAACTCATTAAATTAGCCGACAGAGGAGCATGGCTCAGTAAAGCAGACATTACTGACGCCTTCAAAATCATGCCCTTACACCCCTCTCAGTGGCATCTTTTTGGGGTCAGTTGGCGAGGAAAATTTTATTTTTCAGTTAGACTCACCTTCGGGTGTAAAAGCAGCCCAAAGATATTCGATACACTGTCTGAAGCACTCTGCTGGGTCTTACTAAATAACCTCAAACTACCATTCGTTCTTCACCTGTTGGATGACTTTCTGCTTATCGACTTTCCAGATGCCAACCCATCGCGCAGCATTAATTCCCTGGTTAAAGCATTCAATAAATTCGGCATTCCTCTTGCAGAAGGAAAAACAAAAGGCCCATCTCATGTCCTCGATTTTCTGGGGATTACGCTAGATTCAGTGAAAATGCAAGCATCTCTTCCACTAGACAAACTAGAAAGGATTAGAGGTTTCATTAGAACTTATTCCCAATTACCTACCTTAACAAAAAGGGATCTTCTTTCTCTGCTGGGCCATCTCAATTTCGCCATGAGGATCATTCCCCAAGGTCGTTCCTTTATTTCCAGACTTTTAGATCTGTCCAAAACGGTAGAGAAAATGCATGACACGGTCAGATTAGATGAAGGCTGCAGGTCCGATTTAATATTCTGGTCTAAATTATGCGACAACTGGAACGGCATTTCCTTCTTCTACGAAGAAGATATAGAAACCTCAGTTAAACTACAATTTTTCACCGATGCAGCTCCTTCCGTCGGGTTCAGGGGGATTTTTAACAAACAATGGTTTGCAGAAAGATGGCCAAAAGAACTTAAGGAACTGGGTCCCTATATCCAATCGACAGCACTTATGGAACTATATCCTATAGTAATTGCTTGCTTATTATGGGCAGATCAATGGACTAGGAAAAACATCCTCGTTTTCTGCGATAACGAAGCCACAGTGAACATTATTAACAAGGGTCGCTCCTCCGTGCCTTTCATTAACCGTCTTATCAGGCGTCTAACCTGGGTCTCAGTTATGAACAATTTTACAATTAAACTACTCACATACCTGGGCTGGATAATAAAATAGCTGACTCTCTGTCTCGGTTTAATTTCCAGGAATTCAGATGCCTGTGGGTCCCTCCCTACTTTTTGGTTCCCCCCCCCCCCCCCCCCCCCCCCCCCAGGGAAGCTGTGCATCACGACTGGGACTCCCGGAATTCAGCCAAAAGTCCTAGACTGAACGCAACAGTGCAAAAATACCTCAAATCAGCCGCACACTACATGAGATCAGGGCTAGCTAAAACGACACTTAAAACTTACGACTCGGCGTGGTCGTCTTTTTCAGATTTCTGCAATGCTTTCTTGGTGCCTAAACTCCCAGCTAACATACCCATTATATGTGCTTTCATTGCGCACTGCTTCGAATCCAGGAAGCTTAAGCCTTCCACCATTAAGATTATGATCTCAGGCATTCAATTCCACATTAGATGTTTAGATCCTTCCTCTCAAAGCCTGTTACAAAATCCCTCCATATGCCTTCTCCTTAACGGGTTAAAAAAGGAAAGCCCAGCATTTCCAGATAAATGACTACCGCTGTCTCTCTCACAGGTGCACACGATGGTGGATAAATTAAGATCAGGTCTTTTCACTCCGCACACAAACTTGCTTCTAGAAGCAATGTTCCTCACCGCCTTTTACGGATTCCTCAGAGGCGGAGAATTCACAATTAACACCAAAATATTCGACCCTTCACACGACCTCACAATCAAAGACATAATTTCACACAGATTACTTTTCCATCTATCTGAAACATTCCAAAACAGACAGAGATAATAACGGAAGTACTATCAACATTTCTAGAACCGACAACGGATACTGTCCCCTAACAGCCATGAACCGGCTGGTAAGCTCACGCAGTAAATTCAATCCTACAGATCCACTTTTCATCACAGAGAAAAGAAAAGCTATGTCCAAGCATTGGTTCGCCTCACGTCTCCGAACCGCATGCCTCCATTGCATGGACCCCGCGCTTTATACCAGCCATTCATTCCGCATAGGCGTGGCAACCACCGCAGCTGCAACAGTCTCCATACCCATGCTCAAAGCAATGGGTCGGTGGTCATCATCAGCGCCCCCCCCTCCCCTACAAAACCCGGATACATTAGGCCTTCAACTCAGGACGTAATACTAGCGCAAAAAGCCTTGAGCAGCTCTTCCATATAAAAAAATAAATAAAAATCCTCTGCATCTCGTAGTATCACGATACGCTGCTCCCCTACCCCTCATACCAATCTCAGGGGCATGCTGCTGCTTACTCGGGGCCAGCCGCAGTCCCTTGCAAAGCTTTGTAAAAAAAAAAAAAAAAGGGGACTGCTGTTTTCTCCCGCTGGAGAGAACACCCTTTGGTGCTATAACTGCAGGGCCCTGCTGTTCTATCCCTCAGCGAGGGACGAACACCCCTCACTACTTAAAATTAAAGAGGGGCCTGCTATTCTCTCCCATTTAGAGGGGAGAATACCCCTCCGCTAGCCAGTAAGCTACATCAAGAATATCTCATAACATTGTCTTTTCTCTTTGCAGGAATGGAACAAGGATGGTTTTGGGGGGTTCTTCTTCGGGCAAGTTAATACCTTATTATGTTTGGGGGGTTAATGTTAAAGCTCTTGTATGTTCAATTTATTCTGGAGCAAAGAACCCCCATAGGAACCATACCGCCAAAGATAAATTGTGTTCATTAAACTCAAGTAACTTGCCAAAGTGGTCCTGTCTGAAATCGAGCACAGCGTTAGTTCAGTCAGGCCACGTAGGCATAGGCTGCGACCAGCTGATGCAGTCAGCTGTCAAATCGCTCCAATCACTACTATTCTCCTATTAGACACGGGACATATACACATGGCATTACTGCTCGGTAAGTATGCTCAAACTGCTCGCAACCCTCCCTCACCATTATGAGCATAAGCATATTACTGTGCACCTTCTGGTTGTCATCTTCTTTTGTTTCAGATCACTAAGGCTTCCAAGTCCCGGCTACCATGGACCTCACTGCTGAGAGACTCTCATCCTCATAACCAAACTACAGTATAGAAGTTCCACTGCACATATAGCCTACACGATTACCACCGTTCGCTTTTAAAGACATTTCTAAGTGTCTTAATTGTATGTATTTCCAAGCTGATGGTTCCGGGGGTTAATGTTAAAGCTCTTGTATGTTCAATTTATTCTGGAGCAAAGAACCCCAATAGGAACCATACCGCCAAAGATAAATTGTGTTCAATAAACTCAAGTAACTTGCCAAAGTGGTCCTGTCTGAACTTTGATTAACACAGTCGCTCAACATGTTGAGGGACTAAAACAACAATTCGGCCGTTATTTCACTGAGGATTTCAGTTAATTTGCTTGGGTCAGAGATCCCTTCAGTTGCCCAGGAAAAGACCTTCCAGTTGACATGGGGGAGCAGTTAGTCGAATTAAAGAGCGACTGTCACAGTCTTCAGCGGGTGTGCCCAGGAGGGCCACCAGATGACTGTGTTCTGGGAGCACATAGCTTGTGTTGTGTTTGTCTGTTGCCATGTGCTCTCTCCTGTCTATTGTCTGGCCCCTCCCATCTTGTTACCTCGTTATTGTTTAAGTTGCTCCACCTGTGTCTCCCTCGTTAGCCTCCTCGTTTGGTTCCTATTTATTCTCCTGGTGTCTGTCATCCTGTGCTGATCCGTCATTTCTCATTGTGTGTGTTATGTGTCTGCATGGAGTGCAGTTTTGAGCCTGCCTGTCTGTTTTTCCCCCTCGGGGTGGTTTGAGTTTGTTTTTTGTTTCATTTTTATTATTAAAATAAATAACCATTTCTCCTGCAATTGAGTCCTCGCTTCATCTCCCCGCATGCAGCGTGACAGAGATACCTCTACAGCTCTTCCTCTCTGCCGTCATTTTGGTTGAGCGCGATGCCTGAATATCCTCAGTTATCTGACAACGCTGTAAAATTACTTCTTCATTCGCTTCAACTTATCTGTGCGAGGACGGGTTTTCAAAATTGACAGCTTTGAAAACAAAGTACCGAAATCGGCTAGTTAGTCTAATTAGCATACCCATACCTTTCATTTCAATTTTGTGCATACAGTAGAAAATGACATACTTAAACTTAATTATTTCATTTGATGACTTCTAGATTATAGTCCTAGTCATGGTCTTTTTCAAAAGACATTTAGGCACTTTTTGAAGAATTAAAAGCAAGCAGTAATGTAACTGAAATTAAAACAACATTATAGAAGCTTACAATTATTTTAAAGAAAATAAAGTAAAATTAAATAAGCAGTTAACTCAAGCAAAAACGTTTCACGGTGTCAGTGTTGTCAGTTAGGCTGTTCTAAAAAGGCTATTTCAAAATACTGCAAACATCAAGGGCAAATACACAGTGATTAACTTGTGATTCTTAACATTGCTCTTTTTTCTGCTCCTCTTCTTTGTGTCGCTTCCTGCCTTGTGCCCCTGATAATTTTCTTTTTTCACTAATTTTTTAGAAATTATACTTTAAGAGCACATACATGGCAAAGATATTGTTTTAACTTCGTGCGCCATGCATAATTAATGTGTTATGATGATGTATTATAATTACGTCATGACGCAAAAATTGTTTAAATTAGTCCAACATGACATGTCAAATCTTATGATTTTTCGTTGAGGTCAATTTTATTTTATTCTAACATCATTTTAATCAGTTCGATGATCGATCAGTACTAAAATTATGATAACTCTCAGAAATAATTTTGCTTAATATATGGGTGACCAAAAAACTTCTGACCAAAAAAAAAAAACTTTCGTGAGGCACCCCCATAGACTGTATAAAAACATAGACGTAGTGTCCATGACGTCACCCGTAGGTTTCCAAAGAGCGTTTTTGAAGCCTAAAGTGGGCGGAGTGGCAGCGCGTCACTCCCGGATAATCGAAAATGGGCAAAGAGGCGGGAGCTGGTTTATGAAACCACGCCCACCTAGCTCAACGGTGGTGTTCTATGTCTACGGTACTGACTCCATTTGGAGCCAGCCTCTAGCGGCCAGTCGATGAATTGCAATTTTAATCACTTCCGTGTTGGTTTCACGAGAGAGACCGGATGGTTGCCGCTTGGGCGCCCCCCAGTCATTTTGCTATGCCAGGGGCCGGCCCTGATAGTACTGCATATTATTTAAGGCGGATAGTATGCGAACGCTTGTAGAATGCAACCAACCAATGAAATGCAACATGTTTTACACGTAAAATAATACTTACACGGTATTTAGTTTACAAGTTACAACCTATAGGCTACTTTAAGTTCTCTTGTTCAAAGTAGTTGCAATTTTCAGAAACATTCTTGATAATTTTTGGCCATGTTCCATAACTATCTAGCTGTAATGTTACTCTAGCTAAGTGTGCATATATGTGTGCAAGAATATATATATTCTTCTTCTTTTGAAAGTGAAGTTTAAAGGTTGGATTAGAGATGAGATAGCCTTCTTACATATTTACATGAATGTCTGTATGTCTTCATCAACAATTTCCATCATGTACCATTATTACACATTTTGAGAAGATCAGGCTGAAAACATCTGGCATGTTAGACAGGAAAGATCACGGTTTGTCAAGGTGAAACCACACAAATACACACACACACACACACACTATCAAGGATATAAAACAGGCAATTTTCTCATCTTTTGGTTTGAGGAGTCGTTGGCGTCCCTCTGAGTGGCTGACTTTTCTGATCTCCTGAACTCCTAAAAAAAACTAAAAGAAAAAACTGACATCTGACAACAAGAGAGAACAATATTCTCAGGTAAATTTGGTGTTCACATGAGAGGTCAATGTACATATTGCTTTCTATTATACTGGTTTAGTATTTGTGAAACACTGTTGTGTTTCTTGTCTTTCAGCATCTGCTCTTCACTAGATCATCTGAGGGATTCGACTGAATCAAGATGCTGCTGATCATTGAAGCTCTTCTTCTCATTTTAGCTGCTCTAGGACAGGTAAGCTTGTGTTCTAGTATGAATATTACAGACATGAATATTGACGATTGATTATTATGATTCCTGTTGCTGCAGGATCACAGAGCAGCTGTTGAAGAACAGATATTTTCACTGGATATGGCAAAAAAATCAGTTGATGATCAATATAAGGGCTGTAGAGAGAAAATGGCAGAAAAGGTGAAGACGGTATTTCTAAACAAGGAAATGAATAACTCACCTGGTTTTAAAAATGCTTGGAAAAAAGGTGTAGACTTTGTCAAGACCCAAAATGACAAGCTGACAAAGAATCATTCAATCGCTATTTATGTGTACAGTGAGTGTAATATATATACACTTTTTAATAATGACACTCGTTCTGGTAAAAAATGGTACAAAAACGAAACATACAAATGGTATTCACTTTACTTTCTGTTAACAGAAGCGATACAGATTCTGAAGAAAACACAAAACAAATGCTATTCAACTTTTCGTGGTACCAAAGCTGAATTTGATAAGCATGTCCTGAACAAAGAAGTTCGTTTTGGCCAGTTTGCTTCTTCCTCTCTTGTTCGTAAAAAAGCACAGCGTTTTGGAACTGTATCTTGTTTTGAAATCAAAACTTGTGAAGGTGCTGATGTGTCAAAATATTCAAAGCTTTCTCATGAGAGAGAAGTGCTGATTCCTCCATATGAGACGTTTAAAGTCACTGCTGTCAGGACAAAAAGAGATGAGAAAGATCTCTGGTGTGACACTGTGTACACTTTAAAAAACACTGGAAAAACAAGTAACCTGAACTGTGCTCTTTTCAGGAGACCAACCAAGACCATAATGAAGTAATGTGTTGTGCGCTGAACAAAATGCTTAAATTCAAATGATAAAATCATGTACAACAGTTCTATATATAGATTGTTTTTCTCTCAGTTTTGTTCAATAATTCTTTGTTGGAAAACACAATTTGTTTACATAACTTCAGCATAATGAAATAAAGTTACTTTTATGTGACCCAATTCAGTGGCCTTTACGTGATTTTATGTTTTTCTAAAACATTTCTTTGTTTATACTTACACATTTTTGCTGAACAATTTTAGTGCTTGCTAGCAATATCATAGCCACCAATACAGCTTACAGCAAAACATTTTTATCAATACAAAAAAATAGATTTTTTGCTTCTTGTTGAATTTAATTTGTTTCAGTAAACATAAACAGAAGTTCAATAGACTTAAATATTTTAAAATAAAAACTGACTTAATATTTATTCGCTTAATATTAATCAGGAGACTGAGAAGAGCTCCTGTGATGTTGGAGTTTTTGTGGTTTTCATTGTGCAGAAGAGTGACGCTTGTGGTTTTGTTGTGGGCAGCTTTACTAACACCATGATGCTTTACAAAATGAGCAATGATGAGTCTTCATCTCACTACAGTAAGTCACAAATGTATTAGTAGCTAGCAGTTAAATAAAATGGATTGATTTAAGTAGTACATAATTGAGAAATTCTAATCAATTCGGTTTGTTCAACAAAACATTTACTTATTCAAGTCTTCTTTCGTGAACTTTAGAAAGCTTATCTCAGTTTGATTAAGTTCACTGAACATCTTCTGAGTGTATGCATTTGAAAAATATGTAAGGATTTATACATGAGTCTTACTCATCTTAGACAGACAGGAATTCAAGAGTTTTTTTCCTACTTGAAGCCACACAGACCAGACCTTCACAAGTGCTGCTTTATCAGAGGAGATGAGAAGATTCACTCTTTCAACTCTTACCTATTCGAGCAGCGTATTAGAGACGTGTCTCTGGTACAAGAAATAGTAGGTGAGTCTTTACTCACTTATTCATTCGTGTTGCCAGATCTTGCTAGAACAAAAGCACAAACAAGAACAACTTCATAATAAACCGAAATAAATCCAAATACTTAATATTTAAAATATGACAAAAATATTGTGACCCACAAATGCCCACTTTATAAGTCCATAAACCAGATCGTTTTGTGAGCTTTGCACAAACAACAAGCTCATAGACATAAAAAAAGAGGACATGGCAACACTGCATGAGAAGTGCTCTGCAGAGCATGGCTATACCAGGTGACTCCAAACTCGGTCCTGGAGGGCCGGAGTCCTAGTTTAGCCCAACTTTGCATAACATACCTGCCTGGAAGTGTTCTAGTAGTCCAGTGACCTTGATTAGCTGATTCAGGTGTGTTGAGGCAAGTTGGAGCTATACTCTGCAGGACACTGGCCCTCCAGGTCCGAGTTTGGAGACCCCTGTGCTATAAAAAAATGATGCCTCTGTTGGCTGTGGTTTAGTTAAAGGGGTCATAGGATACTACATGCACTTTTACAAGTTGTTTGAACTGAAATGTGTGTTGGCAGTGTGTGTACACAACCACCCTATAATGATAAAAATCTACCCAGTGTTTTTTGTTAATCTACTAAAACCTTTCTCAAATCGAGCTGATCTCAGATGCCTGTCTGTGTGACGTCACACAGACCCAGGCCCCTCCCACGATTGTTTGATTGACAGCAGCGTTTCAGCACAGACTGAACTGGCATCTTACCTTAGACCCGCTCTGAGTGAGCTGTCATCAGTCCTCCATTGTTTCACAGCTTGAGCAGATGTAGACAAGAATGACTCCTACCTAAGCGATTGAGGTGTTCTGTTGATGGATGTAATAATGAACAGCAGTCGTCATTTACTCCCGACATCTGAGCCGCTGAAGACGCAGTGGATTACGTTTGTTTTTGAAGAGAATACGCCCTCGATCTACATAAATGCGTCTATGTTTGCGCAAATCATTCGTGATCCAGCTTCATCTACAGAAGAAGTGAGTATAATGTTTTGTAATGAATCTTTGCAAATCGCCTTTCCTAATAATGTGCTAATTAGCAAGTTTCACGATGAATGCGGATGAAGTAAACAGTCTCTCTGAGAGCAGTTTGGAAGAGAGGGGTGGGGTCAGCAGAGCTCATTTACATTTAAAGGAAAATGCTACAAAAACGGCTTGATCTGAAAAGAGCTGTTTTTGACAGGGTAGAAAATGTGTTTTTTTACACTACCATTGAGAAATTAGGACCAAACTATGTTACAGACTTTTCATTAAGACCCTAAAGAATCATATCAACTTGTGGAAAATGGGCATCCTATGAACCCTTTAAAATTGTAGAACGAGTTGTAATATTTCTTTGGAAAGTGAGCTGTTTTGTGTACAAACACGAAACCATAATTTGGGGAATTCACTCCTTTATTTTAATGCGGTTGTCACTCCTGAAACTTTACAGTGTGGTCAGATTTTACAGAACCATATTGTAAAATGTTATGAAATTTATCAACAGTCAACAGTGTTAATAACAACTTCAGACAATAACAGTCAAAAGTTGCTTACAGATTTGTGATATACACTCTTAAAAATAAAGGTGCTTCAAAAGGTTCTTCAAGCGATGCCATAGAAGAACCATTTTTGGTTCCACAAAGAATCATTCAGTCAAAGGTTCTTTAAAGAACCATCTCTTTCCTACCTTTTTATAATCTGAAGAACCTTCTTTAACCACAAAGAACCATTTGTGAAACAGAAAGGTTCTTCAGATGTTAAAAGTTCTTTATAGAACCATTTAAACAAAAAAGGTTCTTCTATGGGCATCGTGAAGCACCTTTATTTTTAAGAGTGTAATCAGCTGTTCTAACCCAATCAATCAATGAATGATGGTGTGGACAGGTGAAGCCTGGTCATTGTAACGCTCTGAAACAGCACCACCTACTGGCCATTTTCTGAAATTCATTATAACTCTTTATTACACTAGCCTCTAGTGATTCCTAGGCACACACTTTGAGGTTTGGCTCAGATTATTAACATGCTGGATCTCTTACCAGTCATAGATCTGATCTTCAACCCTTATAACCTACAAACTGTGTGCAGTCAGTGGAGCAAAAAGATAAAACTGATCCAACAATGTGCCAAGAGCAGATCAAAACATAATTCAGACCAGATTTTAGCATTTTCTGAAGACGACGTGAGTGGCGTTTGTCTGTGTAAAGTGCTGGACTTGATCAAAAGTCAAGTTTTAGGAACTACTGCGAACGACCTTAATTTTGACACTGCTATCTTTTGAAAACAGATGTGTGATGGTAGATTACCACATACATTTTAAAGTGTTTTTAATCAGTTTAGTGTCACATCTTTCAGATCTGCACCTTTGCATGTTTTCCAAGCATCCTTTCTGTGATTACTTAAGCGTCAGTAATCACACTAAGTAATCTGAGTGAGTCTTAAATACTAACCAAATGACCTTTCTGCACCGTTTTCAACCTCTTCTGCTCACCAAAGGCAGCATTTATTTGATCCACAATACAAACAGCAATTTAATGAAATCTTATTACAATTTAAAATAACTGTTTTCTATTTGAGTATATTTTAAAATGTAATTTACTCCTGTGATGCAAAGCTGAATCATTACTCCAGTCTTCAGTGTCACATGTTCCTTCATAAATAATTCTGGATATGCTGATTTGCTGCTCAAGAAACATGTAATTCTTATTATAAATGTTGTAAACATTTATAATAAGAATTAAATACATGCTGATTAACAAAAACACAGTTTTTTTTTCTTTTGAACTCAGGCTTAAGTTATCATTTTCATCAGAAAAATAACAAAAAAGAAAACAGAAACTGACAAAAAGAGACAACAATATTTCTCAGGTAATGTTACACTTCCATTAGTGAACATCGCAGCTTTAAGTCATTATTTCAAGCAGTTCTGCTATCTGTCAGAAAATACCAATACAAATTTAAACCTTTTATTGAGTATATGAAAAAAAGGCTATGTTTCTTGTCTTTCAGCATCTGCTCTTCACTAGATCTACAATATCATCTGAGGGATCTGATTGAATCAAGATGCTGCTGATCATTAAAGCTCTTGGTTATAGCTGCTCTAGGACAGGTAAGCTTGTGTTCTAGTATGAATATTACAAACAGGAATACTGATGATTGATCATTATGATTCCTGTTGCCGCAGGATCACAGAGCTGCTGCTGTTTCAGAACAGATATTTCCACTGGATATGGCACTGAATTCAGTTGATGACCAATATATGGGCTGTAAAGGGAAAATGGCACATCTGGTGAAGACAAAATATCTGAAGAAGGAAATGGAAAACTCAGCTAAATTTAATCATTATTGGCAACACAGTAAAAATGTTGTCAAGTTTCCAAAAGATCATTTAACAAGAAATCATTTAATCGCTACCCAGCAAGCAATGTAGCGTTTAAAAGACATCTATTAGCCGTCTAAACACAGCCCAGACGTCTAGACTAAAACAAAGCTAAATTTGGGCTGTCAGTGAAAATTTAATAGATGTTTAATCATAGCCCAAGAATAGACTAGTCATCAGTTAGACCGCTGTTAAACGACTACATATATACATCTAATAGACAACAAAATGGCAATTCATCCAAACAAATTCAATATACAGCTTTTATTAAGAAAAATTAAATTTTTAACAACTTGGACAACTTAAGACAATACAAAATGATAAAAATACAAAAGAATTAATGACAAAATTAAATTTTATAAATACAATACACTTAAATATAAATATTATGATAAAAAAATCTGGAATTTTTAACAACTTAAGATAATAAAATATTTTAAATAACTTAAGATATTTAAAAGAAAAAAAATTGAATACAAATCAAGAGCATGTCATCACACTTCACATTAAAACATTACATGACAACATGAAAAAAGATTAACCCTTTTGTTGGTTTACTTTTAACAAATAAAACAACCAACAGTGAACTTAAAGGATATTATTAATTATTGGTTTTATTTCTTTATATTTTCATTTAAAATGCTTCCCAACTGCATTCCTCAAGTCCAACTCAAGTTGGTCATCACAGCATCTGCCAAATAAGAAGAAAAAAAAAGCACAAGAAAAGCTTGACATAATTTTTTACTTTAATTACACTAATTGTGACAGGGAGTCATTCTCTTTTGCTTGGATGCCAACTAAAAACAAAAACGAGATATATAGTGTATCACCATTCAGTGTGTTAAAAAAGAGAGAAGCTCTCTGGTAAATGTTGTGTGTTTTATACACATACCTCTGATGACCGAGAACAGTGCACTCTTTTCAAATGCCTCTTTCTGCAGCGGACCACCCCCCTTCATGTTGAATTTGGACATTAAGGGGAATTTTTTTAAAACCTTAAAATATAATACAGATTGAGGTGGTTAACAATTGCGGACAAAGTTTGACATTTCAAAATGACCAGTAAAGGAATTCTTTTTTACATTTCTGATTTGCGTTGTAACTTATTGAGTATTGACACCACAATGTTGCCCAGTCTCCCTCTGTCCGACAAAAGACGCTACAGGAGCGTTTTCAGGGAGTACAAAGAGCACAGTCATGTCTCTTTCGTAACCATTAGGCGAATGAGAATAAATATAAAGTGCGTGTGTTTGTGTGTGTGTTTGTGTGGGGTGTCCTGGTATTCCTTACGTTATAGGGACAAAACGTTACCACAAGTGTAGTAATACCAATAAATTCTGACTTCCTGAGGACATTTTAGGTCTCCATGAGGGAAAGATGAAGAAAAAATGGTCTGTTCAAAATTAAGTAATAAGTAAAAGTATGCACAGTTTATGTCGTTGGTATTTTAGTTTATTTGATTAATATTTGTTATTTAATCAATATTTTTTTTGTAAAATATGGAGATAGTACAATAGAATGTTGAAGAATAAGAAAAAACTGCATGTTTAAAAATAAGAAATAAGTAAAAAAAAATATACACAGTTTATGTTGTTGGTATTTTTGTTTATTTTATTAAGATTTATGTTATTTAATCCAAAAAAAAGGTTGTTTAAACATTTTTATTTGTTGTTAAATTTGCTTTTCTAATAAACGAGTTATTAATGGCCAGTATGTGTATGTAATTTGCCTTTTAAGTGTAATAATATATATTTAAATTAACATTATTTTGAAAAATCACATACACATTTAAAATTACAAGCAGTATCGGTATCGTTAAAATTGTAACAAAAAGTATCGGTATCGTATCGCATTAAAAAAATGTGCTATTGCCCATCCCTAATCTCTACTTTTTAAATTTTTTTATTATGCTTCCATTTACAACAAACAAACAAGGTGCATAAACACATCACAACACGCGAACAGTCTTAGGTTGAGCATAACCAGTGATAAACAAGATCACAATAAACCAATAATAAAGAAGAAAATAAATAAATAAATAGAACAAATAAAACAAACCAAAAGGGGCTTTTTACATTAGTTTATACATGCCCCAAAAACGAAACCAATTTGAGAGCTTTCTTGTTTTTAACCAATACTAAAGATTTGCACAACATTTTCAAATCTCTACTAACTCTCATGTCTCGCGTTGCCAGTAGTCATGTCTCAGTACGGCTACAATTGCAATCTAGCGGTTGGGAATTGTAATTGCATTTTTATTTATAAAGTGAAAGACAGCCGAATTTCAATAATATCATATAATGTGTATGAATTTAACATTTAGCTTGTGGATGCATGACATCATATTATCACTGCAAGTAAACTTTTTGAAACATTTAAATTAGCATTATTTTTGGCATAATAAATAATGCTATATTTATTAATGCTGTAAAATAATTAAATAAAATATTTAAAAAGTTTCAAAAGTTTACTTGCATTTGATAAGAAGCTGCGTGGGCAAAAATTACATGTAAACAATGTTAAGGCTATTTTGGCTATGCTCATCGCTGGTCTGGTCACTGGTACAGGGCTGTAACCAATCCGTTAAAATTAGACCACAGATTGCCTCGATTTCTCCGGGTGGGCTAAAAGCTGACTATACGTAGCCCGTCCAATTTAGAGCTAAATCGTGGCTACATATAGACCATGTCATGAAATGACACTTATATCTTTGTATATATTATTGACACTGTGAACTTGATGGGATATCAACCATCTCATGCGTTGTCTGGCCAAAAACTACAGTGAATCAGGTTTGACTGTAAGTGGGCTACAGATAGCCGCTCTGACTACGAGCTAAATCGTGGCTACGCTCAGGCTAAGTATTGAACATGTCAAAGAAATGAAACCAAACACCTTGTAAACGCTGTTGACTTTGCTTACACGATGGAATAGCTTACATCTCACAAGTTATTTTGCCAAAAGGTTATTCAAGGTTATTTGGGCTAGAAGTGGGTTACACATAGCCGGACTATATCGGGGTCTATGTTGAAATGACGGCTATTGCCTCTGGGAAGTTACATGAACTGTGCTCTATTCAAGACACACTCAAAATGTGTTGCATTGAAATAAAAGTGCAATGAATTGACATGATTTAATCATCAGGTCCACACAAATCCCCTCAGAATCAAGAATTCAATAACTCTTTGTCAGAAAACAATTTGTTTGTATCATTTTAACATGATGAAATAAAGGTAGGCTATTTGAAATAACTCAATTCAGTGTCCAGTGTCTCTAATTCATTTCTTAATTTATACTGAAATCTTTTTGCATCACATCACAGAACATGTTTAAAGCTCTACCTCTACGTAAAGTTAGCAGTAGTGTGATAACTGCTAAATACATTTTTTAGTCTAAATTAGAGTTGTTGAGTTATATTTCCAAGACATTCCCAAAAAAATGTTTGCCTTTTTTTTTTTTTTGGTTAGGATAACATGGATTTTTACATGCATCTTTTTTGTTGACAACTGAAACTAGACTGAATAATCAGACTCCTGACATATTTATAATTTTAACGTTTAGAATTGAGTATTTAGAACTGTATAGACTATTGTAACAATATGTTAACATTACTTAATGCAAGAGATGAAATGCAATGAAATGAAGATAACACTTTATTTCTTAATTTTGGTTAATGTAAATAATGTTAATGAACACATATACTAATATATTTTAATATTTCAAGTTGTATGAAGTTAATTATTATGAATGAATGTGAATGAACAATTAAGGATAGAAGGCCAACAATGTAAAAATAAACTGGCATGGAAACAATTTCCCCACAAAACTTGCTTGTAGAGTGCTGATCACAAGAAAAAAGAAGTATATTTCATCAGAAGATTACAACATACAACATTGTAACATACATTACAACATGCATTTCAAAGTATTTTTTAATGGTCACTTCTTTCTAACATGAACACAGTGTCACATGCACCAGATATCTTTCTGATCTCTTCTGGTCTTGAGAGCAAGTCTTGGTTTTAAAAACAAGATATGTTTCCAAACCTTCTGCATGATCAAGAGAGCAGGAAGAAATCAGCCCAAATGTACAGGACGAAATTGAAAAATGAAAAAGATTCTAATGAACAGGAAAAAAAATGTAAAGCTGTATTATTATTATTATTATTTAATTTTTTGATGCTTGAAAACCCCTGTTCATCTTTGATTGTTGTAAAATTGTTCTGGTATGCAATCGTACATGCTAATGAATACAAAAACATTCCTATGTTAATTTCATTTGAACTCAGAGTTAGGGTTTGGGTTAGAGGACATCCGGTTTACTTCTCTAGATTACACATTTTCAGGCGAATTCGCCATTGCATAAACTTACTATGAATTCTAAAGAAATCTGGTTGAAAGGTTCATTTGTCCAGTTTGACACCACACAAACCAGAGACAGCTATTACGTCTTAAAACAAACACACATATACACATCAGTGATATAAAAAGCCACCTTCTTCATCTCTTGCTTTGAAGAGTCATTGTCATTTGGCAGTGAGCGATTTTATTGTGAGCGAAATTAACGAAAAGAAAACAGAATCTGGCAAAAAAGAGACAACAATATTCTCAGGTAAGTTAGAGGTTAATATTACACTTCCATCAGTGAACATCACAGGTTTAAGTGATTCTTTAAAAAACGTCTGCTAATTTGCATATTCCCGTGTAGCATATTCCTGTTGGAGTAATATGTATTTGTGAAACGCTGTTGTCTTTCAGCATCTGCTCTTCACTAGATCTATACGATCATCTGAGGGATTTGACTGAATCAAGATGTTGCTGATCATTGAAGCTCTTCTTCTCATTTTAACTGCTCTAGGACAGGTAAGCTTGTGTTCTAGTATGAATATTACAGACATGAATACTGATGATTGATCATTATGATTCCTGTTGCTGCAGGATCACAGAGCTGCTGTTGAAGGACTGAAATTGGATATGGCACTGAAATCTGTTGATGACCAATATAAGGGATGCAAATCAAAAATGGCACATCTGGTGAAGACAAAATATCTAATGAACGAAATCAATAACTCAGCTCAGTTTAAAATTGGTTGGCAAGTGGGTGAAATGTTTGTCAAGCTCCCAAATGGTTACTTGAAAAGGAGTCATTTAATTGCTATTTATGTGTACAGTGATAATAATGTATATCAGCATTTCAATCCTGACAATCGTTCTGGTAAAAAACAGTACAAACACAAGACATACAAATGGTATTCACTTTACTTTCTGTTAACAGAAGCGATACAGATTCTGAAGAAAACACAAAATACATGCTACGATACTTATCGTGGTACAAAATTTAGATATAATTTTCTTAACACAAAGGTTCGTTTTGGCTCATTTGCATCTTCCACTTTTAATCGGAACAAAACAAAGTTTTTTGGAACTGTATCTTGTTTTGAAATCCACACTTGTGAAGGTGCTGATGTGTCAGAATATTCTAAGTATCCTCATGAGAGAGAGGTGCTGATTCCTCCATATGAGAAGTTTAAAGTCACTGCTGTCAGGACAAGAAAATATCAGCCTTATCTCTGGTGTGACACTGTGTTCACTTTGAAAAGCACTGGAACAAGAAGTGACCTCAACTGTGCTCTATTCAAGAAACCACCTATGCACAATGTTATTCACTGAAAAAAAAGTGGTTACACTTTATTTTAAGGTATCCTTTTTACAGTGTAATTATAAATTTAAGTACTGAGTAATATTCATTAACTACATGTACTCACTCACTATATGGTTAGGGTTAGGATTAGGGTTACTTTTGTCATTTTGCATAATTATATAATAGTAAGTACATGTAACGTGTAACAAGGACACCTTAAAATAAAGTGTTATGAAAATGCTCTGAATTTCCACGCTCATATTTTCTTTTCTCTCAGCTATTTCCTCTTCAATAATTCTTTGTCAGAAAACAGATTTTGTTTAATGAACATAATTAAATGAAGTATACAGACACTGTAACAAAAACAATTTTCAGTCATTTTCTTTTGTTTCACGACCCTCTTTCATATCAGACAGCAACGCATATTAATGTTACTTCACTTGTTGAAAACAATTGTTTAAAAAATAACTTTACATTAACGACTGCTATCAATCTCATATATCAGATAAAGTAAAGCGATAGAAACCACTGTAACTTGTTGAGCAGGCTATAAAGGCAAATAGATTAAAGATGTATTGTAGTATACCAGCATACCCACTGTTGTAAACCATTCATAACAAATGTGATGCTGTGCAAGCTAAAAGTAGCCTATTATCGGCTCTGTCGCTCTCACCATTTGCTTGCAAACTCATTTTGGTTCGACGTTCATTTGTTGTGGCTTCCAGTTGCTATACGACTCCTTCCACTGCATTTAGTAGTAACCTGACTGTCTTTTTTTCATTTACTGATATGTGGTAAACACACGTAGAATGACGGATGTATGCAGTTTCCTCCAGAAATCCATCCCGACAGCTCTAAAATACAATTACATCTCATAGGCTTACCGTAGTGATTCAGCGCAAAAATACGATTTGGAATATTTATGTTGTACTCTATCATTATTTAACATTTTGTCAAATTCTACCAAAAAAAGTTGCATAGGCGAGTTATTTTGTAAATAAAAATAATGTGTCCATTTAAGGTCAGAAAAAAAGTTTCAGTCTTCTTTCATTTATTATACTTGTTTTAATGCTGATTTCGAAGCATTTTTTAAAATATATTTAGTCATACCATCATGTGTTTATTTCTAAAACCGACGTTTCATTTATATTTCAATCTTAAAACATTAGAATAGACCATACCTGTATTAAACATCTAAAAATAATAATTCAACAAACTATTGTTGTTTTCAGGTTTTCGTTCTATAAACCAATGAGTGTTTTACTATGACACTGTGGTTTCGATCCTGTGCTTAAATAAACAGAAATTCAAAAATAAGAGCACAAACTATGTCTACTGATATTTATTTTCATTTCATATAAAAAGACAAAATTACTGTATACAATTCAATAAAACTGAAAACATGGGGAACTTTTTTTTACTTAGTACGAGTTTCCATCTCTGGGAAGCTAAAACAGTTGTGTACAATAAAATACACTGTAGCCCAAAGTATTTGGACCGTGAAGTCCAAATTTGAGCCATTTCTTAGACGTTCTCCACCTTAATGATGTTCAGCTCGGGCTCGTGTGGCGAAACCGGAAGACTAGAGGACTGGTTAGGGGGGCTACAGGCCTGGAATGACCCGTCTGCACTGGTGGAGGGCATGTCTACTGATTTATTATCCATCCCTGTAAAGGAGTCTGTGTGTGGCTGTGTGTACTGGGGTGCAAATGTTTGAGTGTGGGTTTGGGTGAATGTTGGCGTGCACGCTTGTGTGTGGGTGAACGGGGGCCCCCCGGAGGTTGGGCACTGCTGAAACCCATTCATGCTGGGTGGGCTGAGCTGGTCTAGAGAAAACACCTCAATGCTCTCTAGACCAGAATCATGGATTTCGTTGTATCGTGTCTGAGCTTGGCTGCACTGAGCGTAAGCGCCCTGACCGGTTGCAGTCTGGCCAAAGGGTGCAGAGGAGGCCAGGGAACAAGACACTGGTAACGCTGGCGCAGATGTGGACTGCAGAGGCTCGAATTTGGATGCGAGATCTTGCAGGGTGCTGAGGATCTGCTTCTGGACTTGAGTCTGCTGGGCCTGTTCTCTCTCCAGTCGGCCCTGATGGTCCACCATCATCCTCAACGCCAGTCCCAAACTTCTCAGCTCGGAGCCCAACAGCTGGATCTGCTCCTGCAGGCCGCTCAAGGCTCCAGGGTCCAGGCTGCTCCGCTGGGGAGGAGGTGAGGGCTGGTTGGTCACGTTTTGAACCCGTGCAGGCGGGGCTGGATTTTGGGACGTCGTCCCAGTGGTGGATGGGTCGGGAAGGCGGATGCCGACACGCGGAGGGTGTTGAGGAGCGCGAACGGGAACACCAACCCGCTGGTGCATCCACCTCCTGTGAGGACTCGCTCCTTGTTGCAACGATCTCTGGGAAATAAAGATTTAATTAAGCCCTTAATCTATATATTGATAAGAAATAATAATAATAATAATAAAAAAATGAAATCATCTAATAAAAAATATAAATAATATTTTGGTTAATTTTCTTTAAAGGGGTCCTATTATGCTTTTTCACTTTTTCAACTTTAGTTAGTCTGTAATGTTGCTGTTTGAGCATAAAAAAGATCGCAAAGTTTCAAAGCTCAAAGTCCACTTCAAAATGAGATATTTTATTAAACACAAATCACTTTTCAAAAACTACAACAAACAACTCGTTTGGACTACAACGCATATTTTTCGGGATTTGTGATATCACAAATATCGCATGAATGGGACGAGACCTGGTTGAGCCGCACTAGAGAAGGCAACGAGTGTTATCACAATGTCGGAAGACACGCTAGCTTTCCCAAGGCAGACAACTTAGAGTGGTTACAATCATCCGGGTTTAAATCGTGCTCAAATTGATTTGATTTTGACGCAATATTTACACTGAAGCTCGCAGGCGGCTATGGTAAGGGGCATGACATTTCCTGACCAGGCGCCGAGTGGTGCCAATCACAGCACACACTGGCCCAGCTAACCAATCACAACAAACACTGGCACAGCTAACCAATCACAACAAACACTGGCACAGCTACTAACAAACGCACTGCACACACTGGCCCAGCTAACCAGTCAAAACACACACTGGCCCAGCTAACCAATCAAAACACACACTGGCCCAGCTAACCAATCACAACACACACTGGCCCAGCTAACCAATCACAACACACACTGGCCCAGCTAACCAATCACAGCACACACTGGCCCAGCTAACCAATCACAACACACACTGGCCCAGCTAACCAATCACAGCACATTTCGTATTTCTTCATTTGATACAGGAACTATTCGAGCCGTTCATGCCAGACTGGGGAGAGAGGTGTTGTAATAATGTAAAATATGTGAAAAATAATGTGTTTTTCGAACAACCTAGTATGAGAGCCTGTTCTAGTACACCCCCAAAACAAAATCAAGACTTTGTAAAAGAGCATAATAGGACTGCTTTAAAAATCATTATCCATATTGGTTATGGGATGGGACACTTAAAGCAACCATGAAAATCAAAATTGAGAATGATTATATTTTTATGAAATATTGCACTATTTATTATAAATCATTTAACTGTACACATTTATTTTTATTTATGTGCCCTCCTATTCTTTAAATAAAACAACTTCCTTTCCCTCTTCAGTCTCTTCTCTGATGACATGTTTACTGGCGTGAGGGTGGGATCAACCGGTCACTCACATGAGATCCACCAATAGCAAACCAATTAATTCTCCATGGACAAAATCAAGACACGTCCAACATTTTTCTTGTTCAAGAAGCCGTTTCACTTGGACATGCGTCACAATTGCACGCCAACTTTAATCAGCAAATAAATGTTATTGGTTATTAAAGTTAATTTTTTATCTATCTCTAATCATAAAAGCATTGGATTGATGATGTTTCATAACTCACTATGTTTGGAGGTCTGGCTGTAGTCAGGTCATAAGAAGATGTCTGAGGTAACGCAAGCTTTCTGCCTTCAGATCCAGAGAAACAAGATGGGTCTCGTCTCATTGACAGCGACACCTGCTGGCCGCTCTGAGGAACGCTGTCTCTGACCTTCACAAAACACATGCAAGTTAAGGTAAAACATAACCACAAATATGAAATAGGATTAAACTCACAAAAACAAGTTAAGGTATATTACAGGCACAATATGTAATTTTCGCCGCTAGAGGGCACGTATTCAAAGCAAACAAAGAATCAAAGGCGTAGTTAGATGACACTGTGACTGAGTGTGGAATCATGGGAGTTGTGGTCTTCATCCCCACAGCCGATGCAATCCGATGGGACTCGGGCAGAAATCATGTTCATGGATGAGCTGATGAATTATTAACGTAGTAGAATGAAGCAGGGTGAGGCTGAAAGCCGTCAAAGCGAAACGAGGCCGCTGAACGAGCGTGACACATGGCTCGAAAGCAGCAGGGCTTTTATTATGCCACAGTCGACCGCTTCTGCTCCTTCCGGTCGTGCGTATGTGGGGTAAAGCAGCGTGGCTTTTATTACTACGATACATTTGGAAACAGTCTGTTATAACGCGACTTGTGCGGGCGTACGGTTAGTAAAACACACAACATTTTAAAGCGTCTTTGGTGTTTCCGGAAGTCGAGGGGTTATGACGTCACTGGCAGGCGACACAATGACACTATGGACACGGTCCGTGTCACTAGTTAAAATTGCTTATTTCTCTGGATTTAAACATTTTTTGAAACATTTGGGATAATGTAAGTACACAAGTCAGCAAAATATATAACACTGTTCTAGTGGTTTTTGGATATTTTAATAAAAATCTTACATATGGCCTTTAACAATTTCGTTCTTATTAAGGCAGTATCCTGTAATGTGCACATTCTTAAATTGTAATTTACTGGAATACAGCAATTTTATTGTAAATTCATGACTTTAATGTTTAATGTACTTTGAAGCAATTAATAATCCCCTAATTGATATAAATGCATTAAATTCATTTTTTATTACTGTAATGAAATGTTTCATGAAATAGCTTTTTGCCTTACATTCATGAGAACTAGATCATGTGCTTTAATATCTGAAAATATAAAGATGAATTTGCACCATCAATTAACCCCAGTCTTTAGTGTCACATAATTCTTCAGAAATCAGTCTAACATGCTGATTGCTGCTCAAAAACATTTGGATATCATCAACTATTGTAAATGCAGTTGCGTTAACATTTGTGAACTCTGATTAATTTTTTTTCCAGGCTCTTTAAAGAGAAAGCTCAAAAGAACAGCTTGATTTAAATGTATTGAAATAAAGGTAGTGGAAGTAAATGAAAACCTATTGTGACATTATAAATGTCTTTACAGTCATTTCTGATTAATTTAATGCATCCTTGCTGAAAAAAGTATTGATTTCATTAAAAAAAATCATACTGACCCAAACTTTTGAACAGTGGTGTATTAATATGTAATAGTATATCAGGACACTCCACCCAACCGGGTGCTCTATGAGCCAAGCCTTACAGCAGTCGTTTGCGAGCACTAGGCACAGGAAGTGGCAGTGGAAAGGGTTGTTGTGTCGCCGTTCTTCACATATTCCACCACTCATCGCTCCGGTTCACTCCGACGTGGCCCTTGAGGCCAGCATTGCGGGTACCATGTGCAACGAGGTGCGCTGACAACCGGATATCTCATCTTTTCCCCACTGTGGCCTTATTATGCCTGCAGAACACCAGTCCTGCACGACGTCCTCTCTCCCATCTGAGGATGCCGGTCTGTGGGAGGCAGCGACTTTCGGAAGCTTCTCTGAGGAGGTGCCTCAGCTTGCGATCGCTCCAGCACGCCGGCAGTTGTCTCATGAGCTGCCCACCTCCTTCACTGACTCGGCATCTCTTTCTGTTACCGAACGATCTGTTTTTCGACAGATGCCCATCATCCTTTCGAGCTCTGCCCTGAATCCTTCAGGAAAAGTAGCTGGCCTGCGCAGACACTTGTGTTCTCCAGATCCAGCACGGCTTTGATCTTTACGGAAGCTCAAACTGCTTCCAGCAAGTTCCCCACCTTCGCTTGGGCAGCGTGTCAGTCGGCAATGCTGGAGACCACAGGACCTGACACTAAAAAGTGGTTGGTTTCCAAGCAGATCCTGACAATCAATGCAAAAAAACAAAAAGGGATGTTCCTGAAAAACTGCTGTTTGCGTCTCCTGTAGAGTGTTTAGAGTTAAATATACACAAATTTCATTGTGTCTATGCTGTGTTGTGTCAGATGAGATTAGCAGATCTTTTAAACCACACCACAACAAAAAGAATTAATTACAAAGTAAGCGGGAATATGTTGTGGATCGGAATGTAACTAAACTAAACTGAATTAAAATAAAAAAACATTTTTTGCTACTTGAAATAAATAAGTTAAACAGGAAATAAAACATTACATGATAGATAGAACGATAGATAGATAGAATGACAGACAGAGAGATAGAGAGACAGACAGAATATATACAAAATGATAGAATATAAGATCGACAATTATGACAGGGGACAGATAGATAATAAATAGATAGACAGGACAGAATATAGACAGGAAACAGATATATAGACACTATAGATAGTAGGGACAGATAGTCTATAGACAGTAGCTAGATGCCAGAACAGACAGACAATATATAGATGATATATAGACAGACAGATATAGATAGACAGATGATAGATATTATAGACAGATAGATATATATAGAAAGAAAGACAGATAGACATAGATATATAGAAAGAAAGATATATAGAAAGAAAGAAAGATATATAGAAAGAAAGAAAAGATAGATAGATAGATAGAGACAGACGATATAGATAGATAGATAGATAGATAGATAGAAAGACAGCCAGACATATATATAGAAAGATATATGACAGATAGCTAGATACAGTGGGTACGGAAAGTTCAGACCCCCTTAAATTTTTCACTTTTTTTTATATTGCAGCCATTTGCTAATATCATTTAAGTTTTTTTTTTTCCTCATTAATGTACACAAGGACCCCATATTGACAGAAAAACACTGAATTTTTGACATTTTTGCAGATTTATAAAAAAGAAAAACTGAAATATCACATGGTCCTAAGTATTCAGACCTTGCTCATATTTCGTAGAAGCACCTTTTGATCTAATAAAGCCTGAGTCCTTTTTGGGAAAGATAAAGATGTGCTGCAACCAGTTTTTCACATCTGGATTTGGGGATCCTCTGCCATTTCAGATCCTCTCCAGTTCTGTCAGGGTGGATGGTAAACGTTGGTGGACAGCCATTTTTATGTCTCTCCAGAGATGCTCAGTTGGGTTTAAGTTAGGGCTCTGGCTGGGCCATTCAAGAAAAGTCACAGAGTTTTTGTGAAGCCACTCCTTCGTTATTTTGTCTGTGTGCTTAGGGTCATTGTCTTGTTGGAAGGTAAACCTTCGTCCAGTCTGAGGCCTGAGCACTATGGAGAAGGTTTTCGTCCAGGATATACTTGTTGATGTACTTGGCCGCATTCATCTTTCCCACGATTGCAACCAGTCATCCTGTCCCTGCAGCTGAAAAACACCCACACAGCATGATGCTGCCACCACATGCTTCACTGTTGGGACTGTATTATACAGGTGATAAGCAGTGCCTGGTTTTCTCCACACATACCGCTTAGAATTAATGCCAAAAAATTTTATCTTGGTCTCATCAGACCAGAGAATCTTATTTTTTTCACCATCTTGGAGTCCTTCAGGTGTTGTTTTAGCAAACTCCATGCGGGCTTTCATGTGTCTTGCATGGAGGAGAGGCTTCCGTCGGGCCACTCTGACATAAAGCCCGACTGGTGGAGGTCTGCAGTGATGGTTGACTTTCTACAACTTTCTCCCATATCCCGACTGCATCTCTGGAGCTCAGCAACAGTGATCTTTGGGTTCTTCTTTACCTCTCTCACCAAGGCTTTTCCCCCCCGATAGCTCAGTTTGGCCAGACGGCCCGCTCTAGGAAGGGTTCTGGTCATCCCAAACGTCTTCCATTTAAGGATTATGGAGGCAACTGTGCTCTTAGGAACCTTAAATGCAGCAGAAATTTTTTTGTAACCTTAGCCAGATCTGTGCCTTGCCACAATTATGTCTCTGAGCTCTTCAGGCAGTTCCTTTGACCTCATGATTCTCATTTGCTCTGACAGCACTGTGAGCTGTAGGTCTTATATAGACAGGTGTGTGGCATTCATAATCAAGTCCAATCAGTATAATCAAAACACAGCTGGACTCAAATGAAGGTTTAGAACCATCTCAAGGATGATCAGAAGTAATGGACAGCACCTGAGTTAAATATAGAGTGTCACAGCAAAGGGTCTGATACTTAGGACCATGTGATATTTCAAATTTTTCTTTTTTAATAAATCTGCAAAAAAAAATTCTGTGTTTTTCTGTCAATATAGGGTGCTGTATGTACATTAATGAGGAAAAAAAATTAACTTCAATGACTTTAGCAAATGGCTGCAATATAAAAAAAAGTGAAAAATGTAAGGGGGTCTGAATACTTTTCCGTACCCACTGTAAATATGTCTGTATTATAGTAATTTAGCTACTGGATGGTGGTTATGGATGGATAGATACTGTAAAAATAGAATTATCATTTTATTTTGTTTCACTGGGAAGTATTTGTAAATGACTAAAAACAACCACCACTAATGAAAAAATAACAAAACCACTGTTGGATAGTTGATAAATATAATTTATTATATATTACTTGATACTGTTCTTGATATAGAGATAATACACTTGATATGTGAATATAATTGTTATATTCATTATTTTAATTTCATTTTTCCATTAATTAATAAAGTTAGGGTTACATTTAAATAAAACTGAAACAATAAAACGATTAAATAAACAAAATAAAGTAAAAATAACTAAATAAATAAAGTTAATAGAGTATATACAAACACAGCTCTCACATTTTTATATTTTATTGAATTCATTTGGAAAATATTTTTTTTTCTCAAAGATTCATTACCATAGATGCCGTTTGAAACGCATTACTGTGGAAATATAAACAAATAAACAGGCAGTAGAATATACTATTATAATGATTATTTATTTAGTCATTTAGCAGACGTTTTATCCACGCGACTTACAAATGAGGACAATAGAGCAATCAAAACTAACAAAAGAGCAACAATATATAGGTGCAAATGACAAGTCTCGGTTAGCCTAACACAGTTACAGTAGCAATGGTGTATGTATATAATATATTATATATACATCTTGACATACAACATACATATACCCAGACATACACACATATACATTGGGTACGGAAAGTATTCAGACCCCTTAATTTTTTCACTCTTTGTTATAATGCAGCCATTTGCTAAAACCATTTAAGTAAATTTTTTCCTCATTAATGTACACACAAAACCCCATATTGACAGAAAAACACAGAAATTGTTGACATTTTTGCAGATTTATAAAAAAAAACACTGAAATATCACATGGTCCTAAGTATTCAGTCCCTTTGCTGTGACACTCATATATTTTTCTCAGGTGCTGTCCATTTCTTCTGATATTCTTTGAGATGGTTCTACACCTTCATTTTTGTCCAGCTGTGTTTGATTATACTGATGGGACTGGATTAGGAAAGCCACACACCTGTCTATATAAGAACTTACAGCTCACAGTGCATGTCAGAGAAAATGAGAATCATGAGGTCAAAGGAACTGCATGAAGAGCTCGGAGGAAGAATTGTGGCAAGGCACAGATCTGGCCAAGTTTACAAAAATAATTCTGCTGCACTTAAGGTTCCTAAAGAGCACAGTGGCCTCCATAATCCTAAAATGGAAGACGTTTGGGACGACCAGAAACCTTCCTAGAGCTGGCCGTCCGGCCAAAACTGAGCTATCGGGGGAGAAGAGACTTGGTGAGAGAGGTAAAGAAGAACCCAAAATCACTGTGGCTGAGCTCCAGAGATGCAGCGGGAGATAGGAGAAAGTTGTAGAAAGTCAACAATCACTGCAGCCCTCCACCAGTCGGGACTTTATGGCAGAGTGGCACGACGGAAGCCTCTCCTCAGTGCAAGACACATGAAAACCCGCATGGAGTTTGGTTGAGATGGTGAGAAATAAGATTCTCTTGTCGGATGAGGCCAAGATAGAACTTTGTGGCCTTAATTCTAAGCGGTATGTGTAGAGAAAACCAGGCACTGCTCATCACCTGTCCAATACAGTTCCAACAGTGAAGCATGTTGGTGGCAGCATCATGCTGTGGGGGAGATTTTCAGCTGCAGGGACAGGACGACTGGTGGCAATCGAGGGAAAGATGAATGCGGCTAAGTACAGGGATATCTTGGAAGAAAACCTTCTCCAGAGTGCTCAGAACCTCAAACTGGGCCGAAGGTTTACCTTCCAACAAGACAATGACCCAAAGCACACAAGTCAAATAACGAAGGAGTGGCTTCACAACATCTCTGTGACTGTTCTTGAATGGCCCTGCCAGAGCCCTGACTTAAAACCAATTGAGCATCTCTGGAGAGACCTAAAAAAATGGCTGTCCACCAACGTTTACAATCCAAACTGACAGAACTGGAGAGGATCTGCAAAAAGGAATGGCAGAGGATCCCCAAATCCAAGTGTAAAAAACTTGTTGCATCTTTCCCAAAAAGACTCATGGCTGTATTAATTCAAAAGGCTGCTTCTACTAAATACTGAGCAAAGGGTCTGACTACTTAGGACCATGTGATATTTCAGTAATCCTTTTTTAATAAATCTGCAAAAATTTAAACAATTCTGTGTTTTCCTGTCAATATGGGTGCTGTGTGTACATTAATGAGGAAAAAAAAAAAATAACTTAAATGATTTTAACAAATGGCTGCAATATAACAAAGAGTGAAAAATTTAAGGGGGTCTGAATACTTTCCGTACCCACTGTATACACACATTATATACACAGAAATATATAAACATATAACATATACATACACATATATACATATACACATACATATACACACAACATAAAATCCCATATACACACACACACATACATACATACATACATACAAACAAACAAACACACACACACACACACACTATATGTATGCTTTGCTTACTGCCTATTATTTGTTTATATTTCAAACAGTAATGCTATAACGTTTCGAACTGGTTTTTAGCTGGTCTGCCAGTCTAACAGTTGCCCCAAACCCCAGGAACACAGACCAGCAGGATCAGCTAAGACTGGTTAGACTGGTTTAAGCAGTTTTTCAAAAAAGGTTAGACCAGCTGCCATTTTCCAAAAACTAAGTTACCAGTTTACGATTTTCTAGCAGGAGCAAGTTGAGATTCATGTAGCGACAATGCAAAGGGATCCAGTGCACTAAAAACACAATGGAAATCAAGCATCTCTCACCTACTGCGACTTTGCGCTTCTGTTATTTATGTTTAAAGCGACGATCTGCTCCATTGTAAAGTCACATGGCACTGCTCGTATGCATATCCGTAACGTGCGTCTGATATTATCAACACAACAACAGTATGTTTCGTTGAAACGCACACATTAGTGGGTTACTTTAAGACCATTGCATTAACGCACGTCCCGCTTCCGTGCGCCTGTTGCAGGAGCAGCGTCGTCACGCCTGCGTCCCCACGCGAACGTCGTTAAGACGCGACGGTGGTTACGCACGGCGTTCAGTGTGTAGCGCTTGCCCATTCAGCATGTAAGTTTGACTCTTTATTTTAATTAATATTTATGATCTGGAACTGGTTTTGTGTCGTGTATGAGGTTGAGTGCACGCAGAGAGATGCTAGCGGCGTTTAATATGATTAATTTCGACATTTTGCGTAATCGGGTTCAATATCGGCGGGATTAGCATTAGCTCAGCGCGTTGAATGAACCGAATCAATAACGTTAAACGTACTTTCTTGAAAACAAATAAAGCCGTCAAATGTTAAGGATTTATATTATTTATATGCACTGAAATATATATATTTTTGTACTTTTTAGATAACGTTAGGAGTTTCCATGAGGTGCATTTGTTAGTCTGCACATTGAATGTCTTTGGTGATTGATGTAACGTTAAATGCTTGATATTTACTAGATTTAAGAAGATTGCTTTATATGCTTGGATTATTCTTAAACAATCTGATTTGGATTTTTATGACGTGCACTGCATTGAAACAAAAAGTAAAAAATAATTACGATGGTATTCTTGTCATGTTTTCTTATGGTTGTTTACTATGCTAATTCCTTTTAAAATCTATCTATCTATCTATCTATCTATCTACCTACCTACCTACCTACCTAACCTATCTATCTATCTGCTGTGACAATCTTTTGATGTAGGGGCTTCTGCAGAAAAATTGTGCATGGATTTATTTTGGTTATGTGCATTTATCAATGCATAAAATGGATAGAAACTGAATGCAAAAAAATAATAATAAAATACAATTTTATACAAAATTGGGTGACTAAAATGTGACCCTGTCTGTGAAATCCAGGCTAAAGTCTCAGAATCTAATTATGAGACAAGCATCAAAGTATGATTTCAACCATTAATTTCACTATGATTTCAATCTTTGACATGGCCTTGCTCAGTCAATATTAAAGATTAGAAAGGTTATATTTTCACAGAATGTTCAACGTCTTTATAAAGGATGATTTCATGTAGAAAACAGTAAATCCCCCCAAAAAAAACTTTAGCTGGGTTTTCACAGGCAGGGTCACAAATCATAATAAGAAACAGCAACTAGATTTTTTTTTTGGGGAGCTAATTGTGGTTATTAATAATAACTTTAACCATTTCCTTCATCTTTGTAAATCATTTCCATTCTTTAAGAGAGTTTTAAGCACTCTGTTCACATTGTTCATTCGCTACTCAATTTTATACAAGTTTTGATGACTAAAATGTGAAAAATTATAATAAGGATAGTAATAATAATAAAGGTCTTTATTGGAGAGCTTAATGTGGTTATTATATATATCTGTTGCTGCTAGTGCTAAGGGAGTTTTAATCTCTCTGCTTCACAGTAAATATTTGTTGCCAATGTCCCAGTGAATAATGTCCCCTATAAAGTGTTTTAAATTCCCTCAGCTATAGGCTTTTAATGAAACATGCAAAAAGGAATGCTGTGATATAAGCATGAAAAACACATTAAAGCTGTGAACAGAGTATAACCACAGTACATTATGAGTGTGACCGCTCACTAGTTTGTGAGACGCAGGCTATTTTAAATAAATGTGACTCTTTTTCAAACAGGGCTCCATCACCGACCAAGCGCAGGGAACGTTCGGAGGACAAACCCAGGGAACGAGGGAAGGAGAAGGCTGCTGGGAAAGAGGGAGCGGAGAAGGAGCGAGGCCGAGACAAGATCCGCAAGCGCCACAGCAAATCCACCGGCAGCAGCAGCAGGTCAGATGGGACGGAGTTCAGGGTTCATGTTTGTGTGATACTTTGACCCTTTTCTAAACATGCGTATCTCATTCGACCTCAGATCCAGTTCCAGCTCCAGCAGCAGTTCTGGCTCCAGCTCTGGCTCGTCCAGCGGGTCCAGCTCTTCCTCTGGTTCCAGCCACTCTGGGTCATCCAGTTCCTCTCGTTCATCTAGTTCATCTGGGTCCTCTGGGTCTCCCAGCCCGAGCCGCCGTCGCCACGACAACCGACGCCGCTCGCGATCAAAGTAGGTTCTGGGCTTTTTGACCCAAACACTTCATTCATGAGAAAACCAGGCATGGCACTTACTGAACTTATGCTTTTAACCAGGTCCAAATCACAAAAACGGACTGATGAGAAAGAAAGGAAGAGGAGGAGCCCGAGCCCCAAACCCACCAAACTTCATCTGGGAAGACTCACCAGGAACGTAACCAAGGTACGGTTCAAGATCAGCGCATCACATAACTGGTGTTTCTCATTGTCGCCTTTATTGAATATTCACTATATTCTTTGTATATTATAAATGTTGTCATGATCCAAAACATTTTGTAGTTCGTACCAGTGAAATGTCATGATTTCTTAATTTAATATAAACAAATTAAAAAGATGTATGTGGCAGTTTTATTTAGCATTTCTTAATTTTTTTTAAATGGATTTAAGTGTTTATTTTATTACACTTTTTCTTATACACTTTATTTGTGTCTGTAGATTTGAGTTGAAGCCTCCGTTTATTCCTATCTAAATTCTGTTGGTTCTTACTGAGGGGTTTCTTCATGTATCATTCACCTGACATTAACATTTTATTCCTAAAAACATGGTGTTTGACAGTGTTTTCTATCCAAAAATCCCTTATAAAACCTTTTAGATGTCAACAAAATCAAACAAGAATTCCAAATTGGCTTTATACAATGTTCAGAAATGTATGCAAACTGGTGCATAATTGAAAATGCATCATTGACTTATTTAAATATATCATTTCAGAAAATCTGTAACACAAAACAGTTGTCTTAATGTATGTGTGAAACATCAGCGGGGAAAATAATGTGATGCTATTAGTACCTTTCTCTAGTCACCTGGTGTTGGGCTTGCCGTAAATAACAGTATTGCAAATTTTTTTTTAGATGTCTACAGCATAAAAGATCAAGACATTCAGGAAATGGGAAAGTAAATTATTGTAGCTATATATATTATATATAATTATATATATATATATATTATATAATCTATAGATAAAAACTATACTTTAATTATTACTCAAGTATTGCAAAAGGTACAAAAACAGCACACTTAAAAGCACATTTACACATGCATTTTAAAACATTTTAAAATGATTTATTGAATTGTGAGATTGGGCATCAGCACTTATTCTTACTTCATTACTCATCTCTGGTGTATTGCTATTTGCCGAGCTGCTTCTGTACTTGATTTTAGTGGAAACATATTCAAGAGATTCTTCCCCCCTTTTTGGGGGGGGGAACTTATTGGCAAGATCAAGTGATTGACGCCCCAGACCGTTTAACCCAATCGTCAAAGGGTTACGCTTATGTGGAGTATGAGTCTCCAGAGGATGCCCAGAAAGCCCTCAAACACATGGATGGAGGTATGTGTGGGGGGATAAAAAAAACAACTGAATTGAATCAGTTGCAGGGTTGCTACTGTTAACTAAAACCATAAAAAAACATGTTAGTTAGTTAAAACAAAGGTTAACTAAAATAAAACATTAAAAAATGATACCACTTTACAGTAACACTTTACAGTATGGTTCATTTTAGGGATGCAACGATACCATTTTTCAGAACCGATCCGATCCAGAAAATTCTGAGTATCGGCCGATTCCGATCCGATACCAGCGCAGGTTTTTTTTTTTTTTTTAAGCAATGAGAATTTCTATACTCCGGTGTTGACGGATCTTCACTTTGTGTGTTAAACACAATCTGCTAAATATAGACAACTTCATTTTAATGAAAAATAACAAATGAAAAAATACATAATCTATGACAAAAATACGATTATAAACTAAGTTAGTGGATAATTTAACAGCAAAAGTTATTCTAGAAAAATCATGAGTGCACAATTTTATCAAATCTAAACATTTAGTGAAATAACATTATTTAGTGGGAAACAAATAAAAGTGAATAAGTGTAGGACTAAATCTGGTCAAATGTTACACATTGCTCTTTGTATTGTTGTAAAATACATTAATGAAAACAAGTAAATGTATTTATATAAATATAAACTATAAAATTAAAAGACATTTCTATCTTCGGTTGCAGCCTCCATTACTGTGCTTTACATTCGATTATTAATAGCCTTATAAATAATCTTTATAAATTAGCCTTATAAATCTATAAATCTTTCATTGCGCAAAAGTATAATAATACGAAAAGCACCAATACGGAGTGGCACAAAGCACTTATGTGCAGAATGATGCGCTTGAAGCAACACGGAGTCACAGCACGCAGCGCTCCGCATGGAGAAGTTCAAAGCACAAAGGAAAGAGATATTGATGCGTAGTTTATTAAATCTGTGCGATAGTTTATTGAGTTTTTTCTTTTAACAGTTTTAAATTTCAGTTACTGTGCGCTCTTGGAGAGAGTTTCATCGTTTTGACTGTCGTAACCGAATGCGATGCGCTGTTTGAATGCTGAATGGAGGATGACAGACCGACGCAGCGGAGAGAAGAGTTTACGTGAACTTGAATTTAACGACTTAAATATTCATCTGTACCTCACATTAAGCTATGGAACGGCTTCAGAACACTTGGACTTCGACTGCATGGTGCTTTATAATGTTTTTGTGCTTTCGTGGGGCTTAACGATAACACAGAATAGTATACGCAGAATATCGGATTTGGATCGGTCTCGTCTGACCGATAACTGATCCGGCAGAAAATGAGTATCAGAGCCGATACCGATACTGAGTATCGGATCGATGCATCCCTAGTTCATTTGTTACCATTAGTCAAATAGATTATTTAACATGAGCTAGCAATGAAAAATACTTATAAAACATGATTAATTTCATTGTTAATTTCAACATTTACTAATACGTTATTAAAATCAAAATTTGTATCTGTTCATATTATTTATTTAATGGACCTGAGCTACTATGAACTAACAATGCACAGTGGTATTTTAATTAACTACCCTTATTAACAAAGATTAATAAATACTGTAACCAATGTCTTGCTCATTGTTAAGTTAATGAATGCATTATTTGGTGTTACCCCCCAAAAAAGATTATATATATATTTTAGCTAGTTGGCAAGGCCACATTTCTCATTTTCAACTTATTTAACTTAAAAAAACAAAACAAAAAAAAAAACAGATCAGGTGACTGCAGTTTAGTTCACTGTAAGGGATTTTTTTTAATACTCTATTACTGTCCTCAGGTCAGATCGACGGTCAGGAAATCACAGCCACGGCTGTCCTGGCCCAGAGGTTACGACCTGTCCCGAGAAGACCGTCTCCTCCGCGCCGAATGCCTCCTCCACCTCCCATGTGGCGCCGCACGCCACCTCGCATGAGGAGAAGGTTGGCTTTTCTAATGTGTTTTAGTCCTACTGGCATGCTGTGATTTCTGTGCAGGTCGATGGGAACCAATCAATCCAATTCTCTCACAGGCCTAAATTTCATTTCAGTCACACTGTTTGCGAATGTCCGATCTGTCCTTTCACCTCGCATTTCTGTTTATTCATCCTCGTGCTTCAGAGAGTAGACAGACTTCCTTTTATGTGTCTTATCAGGTAATTAGTGAGTGATCGTCTGTGATTTATCTTTGCCAGAGCTGACAGTTCGTCCTTTCCGCAGGTCTCGGTCTCCACGGCGACGCTCGCCAGTGAGGAGACGTTCTCGCTCCAGGTCTCCGGGTCGCAGGCGACATCGCTCCCGCTCCAGTTCCAACTCGTCCCGTTAGCGAGATGCTCCATTCTCACGAATGGCTTGTCTTTTTGGCCCGCTCATATTTTAGTTGGAAATGAGAGATAAATAGTCCAATTGTTTTCCCTTTTCTCTAGTGCCTCAGGATTGTACGTAAAAGCCCCGTCTTGTAACATTGATGTTAGGGTGGATGTGTTTGGTTTTTATTGCTTCTGTGTTTGTACACTCACTGGGTTTGTGCTAGATGCTCTGCATACTGTGATATTTTTTTTCTTCTGTTTGTAATGTGCTTTTGTTTTGAGAAATCCAGCTTTTTACTGGTTTGTTTATGGGATTAAAAATCTGAACTTTTATCCAAAAGTTAACATTTGCTCACTGAATGGCTTTTGTTAGTTACATTAGCGGTTCCACAAAATTAATCTCTCATGATCGCCTTCTAATCCCGTAAAATCGAATGATCTGTAAATTGAAAACGGAAAATCAATAAACCAGTTTAACAATAAAAATCCTCAATGCTGTAGTTTTCTCACCCTTATGTTGCTCCAAACCGTTGAGTTTATTCCTTAAAAACACAAATGCAGATGTTTTCCTAAATGTTCAGTTCTTTTAACCTTGCAAAGCCTGAAATATGAAATCATAGTCAGAACAGCATATGTTTATAAATGGAATAGTTTAATGAACCTTTTATAGAAAATGTTAAAGAAAAGGCTTTATGCTGTGTATCTTATTTGATACATCAGCCTTTACATATAATATGAAATAGGGGAATATGAAGGGGAAAAGGAGTAATAAAAACATCTCAATTTTGAGCGGCTAAAAATGAGCAAAAATATGCAATTGGTTGTGTACAATAGGGTTTTTTTTAGTAAGGTTTTGCTTATGTTGATGATTTAGCGGCCTTAGAAATTTGCGTATCATATATGATCAAATATGCTTTATAAGTTCACCAGTTGTAAATACGACTTCAGAGACCGTTCATGTCCAATTTCTGACTAGAAAACTCTTATGGTAATTCTGATAGCATGTGAAGCTCAGGTGACTGACTCAAAAAAACATCCGTGCCCAAAGATTGCAAAAACTTGATGCATCAGCCATTAAGATGAATGGGAATGCTGAAGTCTCTTTGGGGAAAAATGTCAGTTTCATGCTGTAAAATAATTGGTCAATGGTGAAATCATAAAATACCGTGACATTCGTGCAGTAAGTGCTGAAGCTAAACAGCCAAACCTGCTCAGCTGGGCCTCTGTGCCACTTCATTTTATTCAGCCATTAACATGGACATTAAAACTGCACTTTATCAGCAGCTGATCCCCGGGGCTGACAAGCCCAGACGGTCGCGTTTGGAAATGAGCTTCTGTATCTGTGGCCTGCTGGAGATTGACTCGTATGTGTCAAGGGTAATGAGGCATGTTGGGTCACAAGCTTGCGTCTGTCAGGCACAATAAACAGTAAGCAGTAGTGAGAATTGTGCCTGGACAAAAAAGGGCCTTTTCAGCTGCAGATGAGGTTTAATGTGAAGTGATGGATTGTGATCCACATCACATTGATTTAGTTTGCTGAATTTGCTTGTGGACCAGCTAAATGTACTAATTACTTCGAGCAACTTAAGCGTTGTACCCAAAAGCACTAACATTTATTGATCAGGAAGGTGAGCTAACTACCGCTGTGTTCTTTACTGGGTTTATTTTACCAAAACTGCCAAGCTTATATTTCACCTTAAAATCTTTTTTTTTATTAATCCAAATATATTTTTAAATGTATATAAGAAAAAAATAACCTTTTTTCATTGCAACATCAACAACATTATAAAGGCCTATATTATATATTATATTACACATACAACAGTTCGTTCTGGTTCTCAAAACTGATTGGTTGAGAACGGTGAGATATTGTACTGGTAACGCCACAGGAATGCCCTTTCACCGCTTGTATCACTCCACTTCCAATATTTCTCACAGCGAGTGTCATGGCGGACACCCAAATCCACTAAAATGTATAAATAATACTGTTTTTGTGTCACAAAATTTAGTTTTAAGAGTTTTTTTTGTTAGGAGAATGTACTGTTAGACTTCCAAAAAATAGTTTTTTTTTTTTACGTTTGTTAATAAAGATAATGTCTATTTGAAAATTTGCTTCGACGTTTTCGGAGGCGTGAGCTCCAGGGCGTCACGGCCCGCTCAGCTCTCTGAACAAGACGCACCTCGGCCAGATCTTCTGGAATTTGCTGCTGGTTCTGATGTCTCTATAGTGGTTAAACATTAGATATAATTTGTTTTGGGTAAATCTCACATGTAGTCTTTGGTCTCATTACTCTATTATTTGTTCCAGAGCAAATAGATTTGGCTAAGGGCAAAATCTCATCACGTTATATTTTATGTAACTTTAATGCTGTATATTAGAGCATGGCTTTTATGATGGCTGTTGTTGTTTATTATTTAATAAAAATATTTTATATGCATAGTAGTATTTAGTATTGGGAAACAATGTGTGTGTTTGTGATGGTGATTTTAGTTACATTGTTCCGCCATTAGATGGTGACAAGTGACTGTTTTATGAGTCAGCATTTAAGACTTTTATATTGACAAAGACTGAAACGGAAGTTATTTTTACTTTAAACAACAGCATTTAAGACCAGTTAACAAATGCAGTGAGCAGCACTGTCATCAGAAATCACCCTTAACAGATGAAAGACAGTATGACAAAAGGGCCTTTCGCACTGCTTTAGTTCCAGAACTAAATGTACAGTCCTAAAATGCTGGGACGATTTTGCGTGAACTATTTTTCAGTACCATTTAAAGGGTTGCATTCACACTGAAAGTGTGTACTAAGAAGTGACGTAAGCCTGTCGACAGCGACATCATTTGTGCGCGGCGTTCAACAACAGAAACAAAAGAAAAACAACGTTAACAACAGGAAGATGGAGGACGCAGTGTTCGGAGCTCTGTGTTTGTTGTGTCTCGCGGGTTTCACAAAAATGGACATGGAAAGTAGACGTATACGTAAAGAGATTGAAAGAACGGAAAGGAGAACTAAGAATCTCCAACAACTGGCAGTGCTACATTTGCTACAAATGCCTGCACTTCAGCGTCCGTCCATCTATCGCTGTTCTCCATAATTGCGAAATAAGTTGACACAATGTTTTACAGTATGTTTACACAGCGTTTTAAATCATGGCGGGAGAGGGCGTTTTCATACGCGTTTGGCCAATCAATGCTACTTACGTCACGATTAGTACCAGGTGTGCTGGTTAGACCCTGCTCCAGAGCTTATTTGGTTCTCGAAAAAAGCAGTCCGATACTAAAATCGCTCCCAGTTCCGGCGCTGCGAACCCAACGCCGGAAAGTGGGTAGTTCCACCATTCGTTTCTGGTTACATGACAAGGTTCGCCGGTGCGAAAGGCCATAATGATAAGCTTTCCTCAGTGAACATTGAATGTTTTATTGTGAATATTAGATTGAGCTGAAGAATGAATGCTGGATCAGATACAGGTAATCACTCATTCAGTCCATCTCTCTCTCACAATACTATACTCTACATAATACAGTGAGCTTTAAATACAATAATACAATAAGTTTTTAATGAAGCAACTCAACATTCCTTCATTACTAGTTCTAAAGTGACGTTTTTGAATTAGTAATGGAGGCTTCAGCTCAGCTGTTAAACTGTCAAACTGAGATTTGAATATGTGGCGGAAGGAAGTAGTTCCGCACAAAAGAGGTTTTTATTAGGCACTCCGTTGTTTCTTTTTTAATTACACACATGTTCTGTCGAACTGTTGTATAAACGCAATATCACTCGAGTACGAGAGCGATACCAACTCTATATCAGCGACTGTGATTAGGCCAGAGGCACGAGGCAATCACAGCCGCTGATATTGCTCATATATTATACATTTATTTTAAATATGGGTTTTACATTAATACACTTCTTCAACATAGATTCCCCACATTGGTACTTTTATTCATTAGGCGTATATAAGTTTTTTTCATATGTTAATAATCGTAAACTTCAGACACTGAAGGTAGGTAAAAGGTGATACATTTTTAATGATTAATGTGTTCAAGAAAATATACATCAGAATAACTTGCATGCTATTTTCCATAACATACAGTACATTCACTGGAAATACACAAATACATTCACTTGGCCTACGTATAGAAAGATTCACTGCTGATCAGCCAAACATCTTAAAGAAACTGTAAAACATGGCTATATACTGGAAACAAAGCAAATATGCTTCATATCTGATCACATACATTCATTCTTGTACACATATCAAAGGTTAACAGCCTCAATGACTTAATCAAATAAAATATCTACATTATTGTTCAAATATGTGCTCAAAAATAAATACTTTAGTGTCTCTTAGGCCGCATAAGCAGAGATGGCCATATCAAAAAAGATTAAAGGATCAGGAAACATATATATAATCTTACCCCCTTATTTGTTATTTTATGCATGAAGGCTGATCGTGGCTTTAAATGATCTGTCGCATCAATACATTGGCAGTAATGTCCAAATATATAAGCTTTGTGATTGTTCAGAGAAAAGGAACCCTGGACATGAAAACATTTATTATTGGTTTTTGACTGGCCCTTCATGTAGTGGCCTCAAAAAGTACATGAACACAGAAGTCACACTTAAAAATGTACAAACCTTTTTGCATTATACAAAATATCAAACCGTCTAATGCAACGACATTTAGACATGAGTCACAATACTTTTTAGTGGCCACTCTGGATTCTGTTTATGCCCTTTTTTGCAATTTATTCATAAATGTTCCCTTTAATAGTAGTGTGGATAATATGTGTAGACATTCTTAGTGAAAAAGGACAGAGGCAAATATGGTAGAAACAAATAAATAATAAATATCAGTTTGGATGATATACAGTACAGACACTTCAGCAGCACCTTGACATTCTAGTCTATAGTTTTGCTTAATTTGTATTCTGTACATATCTAACATACGATATTACACACTTTTTGCCTATAGTTCACTGACATGACCGAGATCTCACGGGTTATACAGGTTAACCTTAAAGTCACCAGTAACGGGGCTCCTATTTCCTGAACGTTCTACTGACTGAGTAAAATAACTCAGATTTTGTAAGACTTCCCATTACAGGGTCCATATTAATGTAATTAATTACAATAGCAATAACAATCAATATGCATAATTACAGGCTGCTCCACAAAATAATTGCATATTAAGAGCATTTGGATTACTGTTACACACACTTCATAAAGTTAAATTTCTAAAAACCCCATGAAATCCAATGCAGATGTGTTGACATGTTTCCTATTCGGCCGGATTGTCTGTTTAATTTGTTTCGCGTTTAATTCACATCACAAGCTGGCAAAACCACAATTTGCTACTTTGCTATTGCTAGTATGGTGAAAATATTGATTCATCTGAGTGAACGAGCTGAACGAACGGGATCCTCCTAGTTCACTCGGATTCGTTTGTTCAGTTTGTACAATAAACAACTCTTCTTCGGTGCCACTTTGAGTCTCGCTCGCTCGGGTTCAAAACACTGACTTGTTCAGTGTATTGATTCAATAGTTTCAATTAATACAATTATGCACTATCAGGGTATGTACAGTGCTGGGTAGTATCTGATTACATTCAATCTGGTTTACGTAATCAGATTCCAAAAATGTTGAACGTATAATTAGATTATTATGTTTTAAAATGCTCATATCAGATTGCAGTTACTTTTTATGGCTTACATGATTACAAATGTACCTGAGCACCTCTCAGTCAACTTTGATAACGTAACTTTTGCTGTTTTCATGTTTATTAATGTTTGTCCTTGTGATGTTCATGATTCCCAATCTTTTTTTTTGACCTAGAATATTTACTTGAAGTCCCCCTGAGATTTAAATCTAAATCTAAATAATTAATATGTAAAATAAATAAATAATAAATCACATATGAAGTAATTTAACATTATGCTTGCATGTTCTCTGATGTTGATTAACGGTCATAGTTTATTTCTCATTTTCTTTATAAAAATAATCCCAATTAAGTAAACAAGTTAAATCAAAAGTAATCCAAAAGTTGTCAGACTACTTCAACTAAAATGAGTAATCTAAATTACAATACTGACTACAATTTTCATCATGTATGTGTAATCAGTAACAGACTTCAGTTTGTAAGTAATCTACCCAGCACTATGTAGGCGTGTTATAGACTCTTTAAAGACAGAAAAATAGGCACACGCTTCACTTACATGTTTAAGTCCGTGTGCAGAAGCGAGCCAGAACGAACAATTGTTCGCTTAAATTATTAATTCAAAAGAATGGATTCACTTATTCGTATGTAAGAGCATTTTTGTACAAAACGTGTGACCTTGCAAACAAGATAAGTTACAATTTTTTTTGTCCATTACCCCGGAATTAAAAGACTGAACATTTTAAATATATAAATTATCAACTTTAAAGAGTATGCAAGAATACAGTACACTCAAACTTCTCCTCAGGGCTTTCAAACATGGGCTAAAAGCCACAGTTTTTAAAATGGACGCTGTAATGGAAAGTGACCATTTCAGTTCTGAAAGAAACAATTTTTCTCTTTTACATTTCACCACCAACACAGCATTTAGCATTCATAGCTCGGCCCTGTTGTAATGAGACAGGTGAATACAGCCTTGTCTACGACAGAGATCATACATTTTTAAGTTGTCTAGCTTATCTACGAACACGTTCCCCGCTGTATAGTTTAAATATATATGCACCACAGTTAAAGCACTCCAGATGGCAGACTGTTACTCCACGCCACAGTGAAGATAAATGAATGTGGTTTCGTCCAACAGCTCACTCTGGAGACAGCAATTGATTTTATTTGAAAAGCATTCTCTTTTTCGCTTTCTTTTTTCTTGAGGCTGCCCAGCAAAGATAAATGAGAGTGTGTGTGCGTGTGTGGCAGAAGTTGAAAAGTCTTAATTATTTAGTGTTTGTCACTGTGATAGAAAATCTGTTCATGTATTGAGCAATGAGTGTCGACGTTGCTTAGAATATTGATTTAACCGATAAAGAATAATTCTTCTCTAAAGGTATTTTTTGCCTTAGTTGTACACTTAACAGTCAGTTGCACCAGAAGCTTTTTTCTGAAGCAGAAGTCTTTGCGTTTTTGTAATTATTCTTCATCAGGCAGCAATAACAAAGCGGTTTCCAGCACTGAGCATGTCTAAAGGCTTGATTCTTTAATAAGAGCTTGTGCTGTTTGCGACCGGCCCTTGGAGACCAACAGCATATTAAACGAAAATGCAAGCATGGTTTTTTTATGTCACAAAGGGAGAGATTGCTCTTTCTCTCTGCTGAGAAGGTGAGAGGGGAAAGGGGGTTGACATACAGTAGCATCTCGTTGGCTCCGGCTTTGAATCCTTTTTCTTCATGTAAAATGTTGCTTTGGTTCCCATTCAACTGACTAGGGCTGGGCGATACATCGAATATTGGAGACATTATCGCATTGTCTTTGCTGACGATAAAAATGTAGGGAATATCATGTATACCATGATAATATTAAGAGTTTAGTTTATATATGGCGAATATGGCTGCTGTTATGCAGGCTTTGAAATGCCCCTGTGCCCATATGTGTGAGTGCTTTGAGAAGAGCATCAAAGGTTTCTATTTTCAGCATGTAACAATGTTGAGCCTTGTGGCCAATAAGCACTGACCAATCAGAGACATGAAAGTCACAATCCATTCAATAGTGCTGAAAACATGAGTTTTTGTTCAACCACGCTCACTTTCTTTATTCTACAAACTCACTAATCATTTATGAAAGCCAGTTTCTACCACTGAATAACTGAATTGAACTGAACTCACAATTGATTGAGTTTATATCGCAATTCTGACTTTTTTCTTGCTCTTCTAACTTTTTCTCACAGTTGCGAATTTGTATCTCACAATTCTGACTTCTTTTCTTCTTATGAAGTCAGATTCTGAGGGAAAAAAAGAAAAACATTTCATAGAATTGAGAGTTTATATCTTACAAATCGTGTTTTTTAACTCACAAATGAGTTAATATCTCACAATTATGAAAGAAAAAAAGTCAGAATTGTGAGATAAAAAGTTGTAAATTCTGTGGCAGAAACGGGCTTCCATAATAATTTCATAACTAACAATGTGTAAACGCATTGTAAATAAGAGATTAATATAAATAAGATAAATAAGTTTTTTAAACTAGTGTTGATTTTGCAGTAAACTATTTTTCATGAGGGCAAAAAAGCCCACCTTTTTAAATTTATCAAGAGCAAATGCAAAAGTATTGACAAATTAACGAGTGTTGTTGAATTTTTATATTGCCCAGCCCTACTAGAGACAAACTCTTTAAATCACATCAATATATATATTGGTCATTGCCTGGAATGCGAGCAAGCCTTTCATGAATTCTCTTGACTTGGAGATTGAGTCTTTTTTTGCATTAATATCCTGAAAGGCGTTGGCATGTTATAGCTTAATGACCACTCCTACTTGTTTGTTTTTTTTGCCAGAGAAAGAACCACATTTTGGCCATAAGATGTCTCTGAACCTGACACTGGATCTTTCATTGAGGCACTTTCCAACAAACCAATCGCCGCCTTCTGCTTGTCACCAGTCGGGAAGGACTTTTCCCAAGCTCGCCTCGCCTGACTTAGTAGCCAGCGTTATATTGGTATGGCATGACTCGATTTGGCGTTCAGGAGGATATGCAGACTGGTTTGCCGTTCTTGTCGTACTGGTACACCAGCATCTTGATGCAGTGTGAGTTCGCTGGTGAGATCCAAGGGCTGCTGGTGATGGAGAAGTTGTGACTGGCGTAAAATGGCGGTGGCTGCTTCCTGCATCGGAAAAGGGCCTTTAGCACCATGCCGGCCATCCTGCGGAAACGCTTGCTGATGAAGCAGTACAGGAAGAAGTTGACGCCAGTGTTGAGAAGTGCCAGCATGTTTGCCACATCTGTGACCAAATGCAGCAGCCTGGCCGGTCCAGGCGTCGCCGGTTGGGCCGTGTAAAGGTGGTAAAGGATCATGAGGGTGCGTGGCGCCCAAAGCACAGCGAACACTGAGGTGATGGCCAGCAGGATGGCCGTGGTTTTTCCGGTGGAGTAGCCGCGCAGACGGAAGCAGCTACGGCGGCAACGGAGCTTGCGTACAATGATGGCATTGAGTGAGAAGAAAACGGAGCAGGGGAGCAGGTAAACCGTTGCACAGTGGACCCAAACCAACACATGCTGGCCTGCGCTGCTACTGCGGCCACCAGCGCTCGCTCCCGGCAGCCCGTGCCACAGCTCTGGCCACCAGTAATATGGGACGCTGGTGATCAGGCAGCCAGCGTACACCGCCAAGATCACTTTGCGAGTTCGGGCCGGGTAGGAGACGGTGTGGTATCGCAGCGGATGGCATACAGCAATGTAGCGGTCCACGGTCAGGGGAACCGTGATCCAGATGGATGTGTGGATGGAGGAGAACTCCAGCACCTGCACAGCTTTGTTAAGCGAGTGGGGAAGAGGCGCTCCGAGAATGAAGTCCTCCAACAGGAAGTCCACAAACACGATCAACAGCAGGACCAGGATGTCGGCTACGGCCAGGGCCAGTAGGTAGTTATAGGACGATTTCTGTCGCCGCAGCACCAGCTGAGAAAGGATGATCACGGTGAGGATGTTTGCTGTGGAATGTGAGAAGAAATGGAGAGAAAGCAGAACATGGTGAGAACGTGTTGAAGTCAGTCTTGCCGGATAATGGCACATACAGGTGAGAAAATTGCATCTTTATTAAACTTTCGGGTGTAAAGAATGAGTCATACAATATTGCACTGGAATTGCAGTACCACAAATAGTAACAAAATTTAGCGAAGCTGAAATCAAAAGCTGCTCCATCTTTCTTACTCACTGCACACTTTACAATGGCTCAAAGCGTACAAATCACATGAAATACATACACTTACCTTAACGTGTGCACACACATGCACACGTTTACATGCATTTACAGCATCAACGTGCATGTGCTCATTAAAGCATGCATTCATTTTCATACACATTCTTTCGCATGCACAGTCACACACACTCATGCATTCATATTTTCATGCATATATGAATGCTCACATGCATGCATTCACACGCAAACGCTAAAATTAACATCCATATAGTCACCATTTCACATGCACACATTCACATGCTTGCAAGCATATTTGCATGTACGTGCATTTAGACAAATTTACATGCACAAACTTTAATTCACACACATGCACAGTCACATGCATTTATTCACATATACATTCACATACATGTTCAGATGCATACATATACATTCACATGCATGCATTCATACACACTCAAAATCACACGCATGAACATACAGCCACATGCATAAGTTCGTACACATGCGCTGCAAATCAGAAGCATTTACACACATACATTCACACACAAGTTCAGATGCATACATTATCATTCAGTTGCATGCATTCACACATACACACTCAAATTCACACACATGCACGTGTTCACACGTTGGCACACATGCACACTGAAATTCACACACGTGCGGCCATGTATACAGATGCATATCCAAAGGCATGAGAGAATGTGACCATTCTGAGACTTGGTAATTCAATTTGCCCCTCTTCTTCCTGCCTGCCTGTCTCATTGTGACCTTCAATAAAAACTGAACAAGCAGCAGCAACATGTGCAATTACATCCAATCGCTGGTGCTTATGTGGTGCTCTACGTTCATGTCACAGTGACCCAGGAAAAAGGCCCAAGAATACACAGACCCTCTAGCATCCACTCTTTCCTCTTCCTTTCATTACCTTGCTTTCATCCAAACCTGTACTGTTTGTGGGTCACGCACAGGCAGCGTGAGATGTACGGGCTGAAGAAATGACCAGCGATTGCCATGACCTCTTACTGTGATAAAAAGAGCATGCACACAAAAGCCCTGCCTTTATTTAAGCCAAACAATTTAATACAGCGGTAGGGGACGCATGGAGGATAAAGCCTCATTACAAAAGACCTCAGGAAACATTCTGGGATATGTTAACCTGAAAAAGTAATTCACCAAAAGTTGCAGTAAATTTCCTACCATGGCCTTACTGTAGCCAATGGGCTGCTGCGTGGAACGACATACTGGATGAAAACTTCAAAGTGTTTTGCACCCATGGTGTGTCTCTGCCTGTCTAACAGTCATTCAGGCTGCTGATAAAGATGGAATTGGATTACATATGCCAGTCAGGAGTCTGGAGAATCGCACTTCACAGTTTCAGAACATCAGCTGATTACAAATTACAAAGACTCCATCTTCAAACTCACACATACACATTTACATAAACACTGGCAATCTCAGGCACACAAGCATCCTTTTAAAGATGTATAGACAAAAGGAAAGACAGACAGAGATACGTTTGATTGATTCATTTGCATCATGTTTGAAGAAAAAATGCAAGTTTTACCTTTTCAGAACACACATTAAAAATGCAAACAAAGCTGTCTATCTCGGTTGAACTCACAAACATTTTAGTGCTCTGAGGTTAGTCTTTCATAGTTTAGGAGATTTTTTAGGTTAGAAAAATAGCATATCAGCATGCTACCCTTATTTTTTCTGGAGTATACAGTATGTATATTGTGCACAGCATGTACATTTTCTGTATGCATGAATAGCCACATGACCTAGGCTACTACATGCAATGTGCTGACCTGTCTATCTATTTCCCATGTGACGACTGTGATTACAGCTGTGAATCTTAATATCTGTTAACCCGTTTTTTTCCCCCAGGAGGCTGATATATAAATTAATACTGATGAACCCATTTAAATGAAAGTCTTTTTCAGATTTTTTTATATATATAAATTTGATTTGTATATATTTACTGAAAATTCTGCTCATGTTCACAAATGATACCACCTAGCTCATTACAGTAAATAAATATCACCTGTAAATACAGTGCATAAACTGAACAAATCTTGCAGAGTCATTATAAAAACAAATATATATACCTATTCCATGTAACATTTACTCACAGATAACCTTCATTTACTCCTAATTATGGCAAATTCAAAAAAGGACGTTTTGCGCGCCCTTAGGAAAGAAACGCGCGGGAAGAGAGCGTGTGCAATCACGTGAAATGTATTCCGCCGCAGGAAGACAAGATAATCGCATACAGGTTCAGAATTATCGTTTAGGTCTTTATAATAGATTATTACTGTCAAATTATTTTACATAGTTCTGAATGAAAGGACCATAATTTCGAGGGTACGAACCTTCTGCTCCGTTCTAGCGACTTAGATTGAGCTGTAACATGAATGTGGATCAGTCAGGTAATTTGGTTTTTGGGAGAATTTGATGAAAAATGTTTATATTGAGATGACTTTTGATTGCAGACTTTGGTATCTTAACAAATCCAAGCACAATTGAGAGCTGTTCTGAAACCCATATGAGATTACGGGGGTCTTTTTAGCAATAGAACATCTTGAGATTCAGGAGACAAATGTCTCCTTTTGATGCCATTGCTTTCTAAAAGAAACAATTGAGATCTCATTTTAGATTTGTCTTTCCTACGGGCTGCACAAAACAAGCTTTCCAGTGTCAAATTCAGTGTTTTTTTGTTCAGGATCACTATAGTGAAGGTTATTTGTGTGTCTTAGTTCAGTGACAACAGCCTGAACTCTATTACAGCTGAACTGAATTCTTTGATTTCTTTTTCAGATTACTATTGATTGCTTCTTGTCATAGTAATTACATTTATTATGAAATTCAGTTACTCATTTCTCTCTCATTTGCATCAAATTCTGCAGTTTTCAAAATGTAGTTTCTAGTGCTGGGAAGATTACTTACAAATTGTAGTCCATTACTGATTCCAAATTACATGAGACAAACTGAAGTAGATCCATTACATTACATATTTTAGGTAATGTAATCAGACTAATTTTAGATTACTTGCGGCCGAAATCGTATATCAATAGGATAATCCATATTGATATAAAAATAGAAAGAGAACAAACATATATTCATTGTTATTAACAACATGAAGTGCGTTAAACATTTTAATGTGTTTGAAAGACAAAAGTTTTCCATAGACAAAGACTTGTGTGAATAATATTGAATAATATGTAATCATGTAATCAATAAAAAAGTAACTGTAGTCTGATAACGAGTCTTTTCAAATGTAGTATAATCTAATTACAACAACTTAATCCAAATTACACATAATCAATTACCTAGCATTGTCAGTTTTAGATGTTTTGTTTTTTGTAGCTTAAACTTTTAATGTTGTAGTATTTGTTTAATTGCTAATGTATGTTTCAGGGAGCCTTAATGTTATTGGTCGTCTATTTGATAATGAGTTTCTACTAGTGGTTTGTGTGTGTCCTTGGCTGTGTGGATCAGTTTTAGGTCTTGCAGACTTCGTATGTAAGTGTGTTCATGTGTATCAGAGTGTCACTAAGACTGCAGTCCAACATAAAATCCAGATTCACCAAATCCCACTCCCAACTCCCTTTGTTTTACTTTCCTTATCCTCTTTATTCTTCTTTTTCATACGCCACTGTCCATTCCGCTTTTGTTTCTCTTTCACTGGATTAATCTCTCCAGATGCCCCGCTGAGAACATACTTTATTTAGACAAACAAAAGGAATCCATTGCGGCCTGGAGGTTGTACATTTCCTGACATTTCCATTTAGCTGTGGTCAACACCATAAGCATATTGATTTCACTTGACTCCTGTCTTTGTACAGGTCTCTGAGTCCCAGAACAGGAGCAACCAATTGTAATGGATGTTTGCTTTGAATCCACATGTTTGTATTGTTTTGAGAGTATTGTTTATAGTATATATTGCATTCTGCATGCTATTTTTCATAAAATAGTATATACAATATTTGGCAACCATTTTAAACAGTTGTATACTACATTGATGCCTTTCTGTGTTGGAATTTTTAAACATTTTCCAAATTTTTGTCAGTTCAAATAAATAATGGGTCAATAAAAAGATGTTAAAAATTCATTTTCAAAATTTGCGTACTGTGCACAGTATGCATATTGTATACTGCTAAATTGTAAATATTACCAATGAGATCTCTATGATATCTCATTAGTTTTTTTGGAAATCAGTTTGTTCTGTTTGTTTTTTAATGAAATAATGCACATAGAGTTTCATAGCTGGTAAAAAAAAAATGTATGGTAAATTTTCTCAAGTCACCTGCCATTGGCAGTATAAAGAGACTTTTTCTGAAGTCTCCAGCTTTTTGTGAGGAAAAGCCCCCTGTAAACTCTGTGTCTCTTCTAGAGTTTGAGATCTCAGCAGTGTCTCAAAATCTGACAAGATACTGCAACGAAGCCTGCAAAAAGTTTTTGTCTGAATTCAGCAACTCTCACCCTAAAAGTTTTGCCTGACTTGCTGATCGTCCTGAAACAAACACGAAAACGCTCACAAACACTTTCCTCACAGAGGCGGTGAGCTCTCAGAGTGCCCGGGATCATTTACCTAAATTGAAAATCATTGGCTCCACCTCTTAACTGGTGAATAACACCACCAGGGCAATGTAGAGGTGGTGAGAGGATCGTTACTGTGGATCTGTGACCTTCCAAAACACATGATGTTATAGTCAGTTTCTGGATGAAAACCCTTCATCTTCAATTGAACCAAAACACATAAATCAAACAGTCCTTCAAAGTACAGCCTTCAGTGCGAGAAGCCAATGAAATAAGACCAACCTCTTCCAATTAGTGACCTTAATGAGCTTAACCTCCAGCGATCAATCGAACAGGCATGAGCTCATCTTAACACACTCGTTTCTGTGGTTTCTACTCTTATTTTCTGATTTAGCGAAGTTGGGAATATACAATGATACAACAAAATCTTCAAATCTTCATTAAAGGGGTCATATGATGCTATTTTAAAGATCATTATTTGGTGTAATAGAATATGTTGACATGCTTTAATGTTCAAAAAACACATTATTTTTCAAATACTGTACATTATTGTAGTAAATGATGCTCGTATGTATTTGCAGTACACAAACCGCGATTAAGAAAGCTGACTCCACAGTGATGTGACCCTGTCTCTCTCTCACGCACACGCACACACACACACACACACACACACGACGTGATACTCTACACGGTGCAAAACTCTGCATTTGAACAGTCAATAGCAAATACTTAAACTATTAAGAAAACCTACTTACAGTCGCTGATTCGGAATAAGTGCCAGATTGTCATAGCAACGTCAGAATTGACCCATTTTTTTTAGAAATAGCCTTTGCACAGCCAGCCTTGTAGGCTACACCTTGTAGGCTAGGTTTACAAAACTGTCATCCGTAGAATGCGTTGCACAAATTCGAACATCTGGGTTGTGCTGTTCTGTTGTAAGTAATCTTAAAGGTTCCTAAATGCATCTACTTTTGGAAGGCTAAATAAAGTGCTTTTGCTTTTGCACAGAAACACACAGCGTCTCCCTGACATGGCTGCATCAACACTTCTGCGGTTCCTGAAACCACGCCTTCTTTCTTTGCGTGCACATTTGGCTGGCATTATGCTAATATTTCCACATAGTGACGTAGATATGTGGGGGCGTGTTAGAACGAGGCGTTTTAGCCCAGTCTGGATCAGCCTTCTCTTTTAGATAGAATAAATCCTTTTGTGGGAGACTTTGTAACTCTGCAGATCTTATACATGCACAAATAGCTACATAACACACCAAAGAAAAGGAAAAATAGAAATCGCATCATATGACCCCTTTAAACTGTGAATAGCAGGTTTTTACAAGTTGCCGCGCAGTTCACAGCTGTGCAGTTTAATATGAAATGTCACAGCAATATATTAAAATGCAGAATTTTAATATAGTTTTTAAATTCTTTTTGGTATGATTTAAAGGTGGGGTAAGTTATTTCTGGTAGCCAATGTTGACATTTCAAATCACCAAAAAAAAACAGGCCCCTATACCCCAAAAGGGTCTCGCCCCAATTTTGATAGCTCCGCCCCACACATAAGTACGCAACCCAGGCAACGATTAGTTCTGTGAAACAAAGCACAACCAATGTTACACCGTGTCTACACCAGACACGAGTGGCGCGGAGCAACAAAATACTATGGAATATTATAATCAGTGCGTGCTGTCTACACCATAAGAGATATATATAATTATAATATATATATATCAGTATATACATATCGATGGTCTCCACTGGATTGCGGCGCGGCACGACATGACAATTAAGCCTTCTTTTTTTCCGCAGACGTTTTGCTCTTTTGTTTTTTATCCACCATCTCTATCTTTCTGTCGCTCGGTTTGGCTAATGTCTGTCCTGTGCACTGAGCGCTCTCTCCTCTGCGTCATGAGTAGACACGCCCATTACTGCTGATTGGCTACAAGTTTGTTTTGCTATTCGGCCCGAATCAGTTTTCTAAAGCGTTTTTGAAAAATCGCTTACCCCACCTTTAATATCTGGGTTGTATTTTCTTTTATTTAGTGTTTTTTTCCCCCCTTGTTTTTTAAAGGATGTCAAGCAACCTGTTCCTGTTGGCATGTGTCTAATTAACTAGCTTCTACAACAACTGACATCTGAACATTGTTGAAAGCCTATTTACTGTATTTTGCAACTATACACAATTAATTGCATTTTATTATTTGCATTTAACTTTTGTTTTGTTTCACAACAAACCTACTGCTATACTTCTGTTAAACTACAACATATTTAAACTTTTTTTTTTTCAAATAATCATTTGCATGCAATTTTACATTTTTTTTTTCAAATAATCATTTGCATGCAATTTTACATTTTTTTTTTCAAATAATCATTTGCATGCAATTTTACAATTTTCTTTTTCAAATAGTCAATTGAATGCAATTTTAAATTTTTTTTTCCCAAATAATCGTTTACATGGAATTTTACAATTGGAATATTTACATTTTAAAAACATCATCAGGACTCTTTAGGTAAATTGCAAAACGGTAATTAAAAGATAATTATCAGCCTCTAACATATATGTATATATAATATTATACATATATGTTTATAATATTCATTCATTATCGTCATTCAAATTATTTGTCAACTACTATAAAAATACAAACAAAAAGTATCTCTCTTCACCTCTTTCCTCTTTAATCACACCTGCTTTAAGTCAACCTCTCTCTTTTCATTCTCTTTCCATCCATTATCTATGCTTTTCTCGCTTTCTGTGTACAATACCTCTGAGAGGTTTCGCTTCTTCACCTCCTCTCCGTTTCTGCGCGTTTTATCACCTCTATCTACCCAAATCACTGCCAGGTGTGATGACTTTCACACAGTGTTGAATAAAGACTCAAATCTCATCTCATCACGCCCCTATTTGTCCCACCAACCCATGTCGAGTTGAAATTCAAGCTGCTATTTAGCAATCGAGCAACAAGAAGACTGCTTGCCTTCGAAAGCAAATGAAAATATTTGTGTAAACTGCTCAGGCTGAGTGCTTCGTTCAAGGGCACGGCGATTTATCTCAATCTGACAACGAATCATTCCGCTGAAACTGTACCACATGGCGTCCGACCAGAGAGAGAAGCTTCTATTAAAATGTTCAGCACACCTGCAAATAATACAATTAGTCATAAATGAACAATCAACCTCCAATTGTGCAGGGACAAAAATTAATTTGAGTGTCCAGGAGCATTCATTTTAAACACTTGAGGCCAATTAATTCGAGGGCTACTCAAGACATCTAATGTATCATCTGTCTTGCTCCCCAGGTCATTCCAGTTACAGCCGGATCTAATTTCAGCATCTGTGGAATAACAGGTATTTCTTGCTGATATATGATGTGAGACACTGAATTCTGAATGTCACCGATGACCTTTGGAAACAGTGTTTTTCCTCAGTTCTGATGCCAATATATGGCTGCGTCTCACAAGGTTACAGACCATTTGGTCAAGGATGCTACTAAATAATCAAGATTAAGTGGGACAAGAATACATTTTAATAATTTACATGAAAAAATCTCTACTGATCGGCCACAGACAATATTGGGGTGATGCATTCGCCTCAGCCCTGTGTATTCATAAATATACAGACAAAATCATGCAATAAAACTTGCATTGTAACTAAATAATATATTTTTTTAAGAATATGCATGAAAAAACTATTTACAGGTAAAATGTGAATATTTGGGGTGATGCACTTCTCTTACCCCTATGCACTTCAGACATTAATATACAAAGTCATGGATAAAACATGCATTGAGCACGAAATAATCAAGATTAAGTTGGACCCAAGACAAAATTTTAAGAATCTACAATTAAATACTTGCATTGATTGACCACAAATGTAAATTCTGATGGTGATGCACTCGCCTCTGCCCTGTGCACTTCATTTAGTAATAAATAATCAAAAATGTAAGAATCTGTACCGATTGGCCACAAATGTGAATTCTGGGGATGTTGCACTCCTCTGACCCTTATTCACTTCATATATGCACAAAATCATGCATAAAAACATGCATTGTGCTCTAAATAATCAATATTTTAAGAATCCACATAAAAAACCTTGATGGGCACAAATGTGAATATTAAGGGTGATGCACTACTCTCACTTCATGATTGTGATGTCATGCATAACATGGATTGTGCATTAAATAATCAAGATGTTAAGAATCTTGTGAAAAACCTGTGTTAACAGGTACAAATGGGAATGTTCGAGACAATGCACTATTCTCACCCTGTGCACTTCACAAATACACAAAGTCATGCATAAAAACACTAATTAATCAAGCTTTTAAGAATCTGCATAAAAATCCGTACAGATCGGCCACAAATGTGAATGTTAAGGGCGATACCCTATCATGCATAAAAAAACATGACTTGTGTACTAAATAATCAAGATGTTAAGCATGCATGAAAAACCTGTAATGATGGGTATGAATGTTAGTTAACATGTATCACCCCTATGCACTATACACATTCATATGCAAAGTCATGCATGAAAACATGCATTGTGGACTAAATAGTCAAGATTTAGTTGGACTAAAGACAACATTTTAAGAATCCACAATGAAAAACTTCCACTGATCGAACACAAATGTGAATTTTGGGGACAGTGTACTCCTCTCAGCCCTATGCACTTCATATATGCACAGACAAATTCATGCATAAAAACATGCATTGTGCACTAAATAATCAAGATTTTAAGAATCGGTGTGAAAAACCTGTATTGACAGATACAAATGTGATCTGGGATGATGCACTCCTCTCACCCCTATGAACTTCACAAATGCACAAAGTCATGCATAAAAGCACTAAATAATCAAGATATTAAGAATCTGCTCAAACAATCTGTACAAACTGACCACAGATGTGAATATTTGAGGCAATGCACTCCTCTCACTCCTATGCACTTCAATGAATACACAAAGTCATGCATGAACACATGCATTGTTGCACTGTTAACACAGGAAATCTTTCTTGCATCCTTCTTACCAGGCAGGCCGAGGCACAGCAAGGAACTGTAGTAGATGACAGGAAACTGTCCGAGAGGACAACCGTGAGGACTCCAGGAACTGGAGTTGGTGGACAGCACGGTGAAGATGTGGCTGTGCTCCATGGCCTTTCTGCCCTCCTTCAAGCTCCAGAGAGAAGACGAACCACAGCTGGACCGCAGGACACGCAGAGGAAGAGCCGGCTGACACGTGTGGGAGCCGGAGGATGACTGCGCGGCAGAAACACAGACGATGGGAGGCGAGGAAGCCGGCGATGTTGATTGGGAAGAAGAGGCGGGATGGAGGAAGAGTGATTGGTGTGTGTGTGGTGAGAGAAGGGGAGGGGTGTGGGTGTGTTTTGCTGAGCTGGTGGAATGACGATCTTAGAGGAGACAAATAATCCGCCAAAAAGGGTGATAAAATAGTGGAACGTGACGAGGGGGGAGGGTGGCTTGAAGGAGATGAACATTGGGAGAGCGAGAGGCGTTAAGTGAGGAAGAGAAGATTGGTGTTGACACCGCTGAGAGGTGATTTCTGTGCTGACACACTCGTGCATCTGAAGGGCGACCCAGAAGTAAATAAGAGCTCTAGCATGACTCGACTAGTTCGCACCAGTTGGACACGGGTGCTAGCTATTTAGCATTTTTGAACTTGTGAATTTTGTCATTATCTTGGGAAAAATTAAAAGCATCCTAGATATTTTTTTATTATTAATAATTATTTAAATGATTTTTTTGCCACCAACACACACTTTTGAAAATAATAAAACCAATTAATTATTTCAAAATACCACTTGCCGATACAGATTATCGATAACTGTACATTATCTTTGTGCATTCTTTTTTTTTTTTAAGCATACTGCAGTAGAAATCAAAGAATATAGAAAACTATTAGTCGGCTGATTTCACATTTTTAGTAAACTAGATGTTTGTCCTTAGGTATTCATTTGTTCAGCTCATTTTAAGCCTGTTAAAACCTGTATTGTATGACGGCTTCTTCTGCTACTTTTCTAGCTAGTTAATTTGATTGCACGACGACGACAAACCTTGTTATCTTAACATATATAATAATTTATAAACTAACTTAATTATAGTAAATAAATATTAAATGGGTCATATTGTGTTGCTAAACAGAACATTTATTTGTGTATTTGGTGTCCTGAAATGTTTTTTAATGCGTTTAAAAACAACAATTACAAAAACACAGGATTATTTTCCACACTCTGATACATTATGTTCTACCTCTATGCCGCCTCCTTTCTGACACGTCGTCGATATTTTTACAAAGGTCTCCATCGGTCTGAAAAGCGAGGTGGTGCTCTGAAAAAATTTTTTTGTCCAGGCTATCCTGCCGTTATGATTGGCCGAATACCTCCGAATACGCTCAATTCGTGTGACGGAAATTGTTTACGGCCCCTTACGCACCTGTCTGCCTCTCCCGGCTGACCAGGAGAAAAACCATAACCCGGGCAGTTAGTGTTGCAAACGTGGTGGGGGGAGGTGGGGGGGGGGGTGGGGGGGGGGTTGGTTGCATCCAGTGGGACATAATGACGGAATTATCATGACTTACTGTCTTTTTACGTGTTGCGTTGCATCGCCGCGTAAACATAAAACCCTGTCTTCATTTGTGATCGGAGAAATGACAAACAATAAGTGCTACTCTACAATGTTCAAAACTCGCGTTTGAATCATCATTGGAAAATTATTTAAATATAAAAAGCGCAGTCGCATGAAATGTGAAAAAATGAGTACTCCAAAGACAAAAATTAAAACTCGTGTTATTGATACGCAAAAATGGACTTTGGCGTGCATTTGATACGCATGTGTTTGGCGTGCATATATTACGCAGTTTTCGCGTACATATGATACTCATCTACCCCACAACCCTAAACCTACCCATCGTGTAGCATATACACGCAAAAGTCAATTTTTGCGTATCAATACCACAATTTTTGTTTTTATTTTGGCATACTATTTATACGCACTTTCATGAGATCGTGTTGGGACTGGACTCGCGCTTCGTCCACGGGGAAAAAGCCGCTCCGGGGCTATCTCCAGTGCGAAGTTGGCTGTATTTTTCCCCTCGCACCAGCACGGATCAGCTTCCAAGCTGATGAAGCGAATAGCTTCCTCTTTTGTAAGGCCAAACAAAGTAGCTTCGCTTACACAACGAAACACACAGCGCCTTCACGACAATACTACAGCGAGAATAAAAGTTACGCCTTTTTTCTTTGCGTGAACATTTGAGCGGCTGTTATGCAAATCTTCCCACATCGGGACGTAGACATGTGGGGTCGTGTTAGAACGAGCCATTTAGGTAGGAGTGGCTGACTCTTAAATTTAATAAAGAATATCTCTTTGCATTTGAGACCTTAGACTTTGCAACTTTACAGATCTTCTTTATTGAGCTTGTAACACACCAAAGAGAAAGAAAAAATTTAAATCACATCATATGACCACTTTATATATATAATTAATAATAGTAAATAATTAGAGATGCCCCCCGCCGATACCTATTTTTTCAGAACTCATTTCTTACTTGCTTATATCCGATACTCTGTAAATTTAATTGCATATTTTTAAAAAATAATATATATTTTAGGGTATATAAACCAAAGAATTACCATAACTAGTTAGATTTGTTTTTTGTCATCCTTTAGTCCTTCATGCGTTAATTATGCCCTGTTCGAAATGTACTTTGTATGAGCTTCTGTTACTTGTTAACTGTGGTACTTTATCATTCATCTTATTTTTCCCTTTTAAAAAAAATTCATTAAATAATAATGTTCCAATACCACTTTTTTTTTCAGAACACGTAAAATAATAAAACAATTATAATGTCCCGATACCACTTTTTTTTCAGAGATGAGGAAAATGAAAATAGTAATAATAACCTTTATTTAAAAAAATCCTTTATTTCAATTGCATTGGTAATTTAGGCAATTATTCTTATTCATATAAAATGTAAATTCATTTTTTCTTTTGCATGCTATCACAAAAAAAATAAAATAATAATAATAAATACGTATAACTAATAATCAACTTTTGTTGCCCAATGTGTATTTCTATTATTTGTGATATGCTGTATATTTCCACCCCGCTTTTATCCTTATAAATATTTTTTTGATAGTATCGTACATTTCAAGACCTTTATTACTTTTCTGACAGAGTATGGTTGTGCTACAAAGTAAAAAAAACAAAAATTCATTTTGAGTGAATCGCTATGTGGATTTTAGAGTTTTCAAGATGATTTATTGGTGGTATATTACTGTACGTTGGTATCTAGATATGCTTTTTTAACCTATTTTATTGACCACCTCAGAAAAGAAGTCTGATTAGTGATTTCTCATTTCTTATTTACAGCATACCTCTCCTTAACAAGATGCATGATTTGAGGACTCATTTATGTCCGTAGCACAAACGATGTGGGATGAGTTAATATTATGGAGTGTAACAGCATCACTAATAATAATATGAAATAGTTATAATACGAGGAACAAGTTACATTTTTAACACCAACGTAAATTAATAACCTTGGTGTTGTAAAACATGAGCACAAAGCAATAACAGCATGAGAGCTTAAATTCCTATCATTCTTTTTGCATAAATATTTATTTAGATACCAATCAAACGCAGCAGTAATTACATGACATTGATGGAAAGTACACTCTCTCCATTGCTGTGGGTCACAGAGTGCATTTCTGCCGCACCTGTTTACTTTGCATACTTGATCAGTCATATGTGTGATGTGGAAGGGAAAAGGCTGATTTTCTCCATGCCGTCCTTCTCGTAAAGTCATTTTCCTACAGCCCAGTAAATGAGTGTGAAGTGATAGAAAGAATATGGCCGTTTAATAAAATATAGCTCAGTGACTCGCATTGATTACCGAGAGCGACAGAATGGCAGGTCTTTCCTCATGTTCACACACATGCCTGAGGCTATAAAGTACACACACACACCACTCTGCACTCAGTGATCTACTTTACTGATACTCATTGCTTCTTTGACTGCAGAATAGATCTTTAAAAACAATAATAATAATTAGTATGAATTTATTAATTTAATACTGATTGGACTATTACTCATTAGATGAGACTGTATTGGATCACTCTAACAAAGCTTCATTTCTATGGCACGAGTTCATTTGAGAAAGATATAGAAAGAGATTCCATCTCTAACAGCATTATCCATCAGCTCGGCTCTAAGCGACAGACTGTATAAATAATGAATCGCAAGCTTTAATAGCAGCCCGGTATGCATAGCATAACTGTTAAATTAGATGTTTGATTTTGGTAAAGGGGTGAAAGAGTTCATATGTGCTTTTTCATTTCCCTGCCGTCTCTCTCTCTCGCTTACATTCTCCCTCATAAGGGAAAGGTGTGGGCTGAGAAGATTCAGTAAAGAAATAAACTAGAATTCCTGCGTGTAGAAAATGACAAAAGTGGATGAATGCGAACTAGACAGTGAGGAGAACAGCATCACACCTGTTACTGTGTTAAAGTAGTGTGAAGATTCAGCAGAGTGAAGACTTTCTCACTCAATATCTCTGTGTAATCTCTCAAAAACAGACATGTGTCTGAACCTGTCAGAATCCCAGAGTGATACTCATGCTCTGCTGCAAAACCTAGTGAACTGCCTATGTAGGCAGCATTTTAAGGCTTTACAGGCTTGCAAATGTTGTGCCAAAATTAGGTCAATTTAATTACACTGCACATCTTGTTTAACACTAAGGCAGCGTTTTCATCTAATTAAAAAAATGCATTGCAACAAGTTCTATGAAGAAAAATCCAAGATGATATGAACCGATTTAAATAGAGAGATAAAAGAAAAAAAAATTGTTTTGTTAAATTCTTGTTTTGAAATGTGGACTTTATTTACATAATTTTTTCAACACAGAAGTAAGATGCCCTTTATGAAAATTAAACATGGTTTTACTACAAATAAAACATCTTGGGTTATGCATGTAACGATGGTTCCCCGAGAGGGAACGAGACGCTGCGCTCCCTAGAGAGGGAACGCCCGAAGGCATGGCAAGGGGACGCAGCATCTCGTACCCTCTCTGGGAGCCATAGTTACATGTGTAACCCGAGACGTTCCCCTTTTAGGGAATTCCATGCTGCACCCCCTAGGGGGCACATTGGGGAACGAAATCCACCCAAGCCGTGCCGAGGGGCATGCCTGTCCACCTGGTGGGAGAGCACCAAGGAAGAAACATACATACACCAAGCCTTTCCTCAGAAAGGGGCCATGGCACTGACGCCACGGGCCGCTCACGCAACTTGGCAGAAATGGGGGAACCCGAATAGATCAGGGGGGACATCCCACCCAAGTGGGAACACAGCTATCCTCAGATAGCTATGCTATGTGAGCAATACTAGCCTGGATACACAAGACCACTGAAGATGCTAACTAGAAAGCTCTAGAGGAGCTCAAGAGATCGCCACTTAAATCCCAGGTAATGAGAGTAGCTGCTGAGCTAGAACACAGCTATCCTCAGATAGCTATCTTCTAAAGGCCTTATGAAGGCTTGTAGACCAGAATAACATACACAGCTTGCCTAGATAGCCTTCCTGCGGAGCTGCCCAGACCACAGAGAGTGGGCTATCTACTTACTACCCTAGCAGGGGAGATATCACTGTCTAGGCAAGGGCTCAAGGAGAATGCTACTTAAAGACCCTAAGAAGGGGAGCAGTCACTGAGTTAGCACATGGATATCCTCAGATAGCTATGTACCTAGGAAGGGCTACCAGAAGGGGGACCGACTGAAACTACCCAGACCACAAAGAGTGGGCTGTCTACTTACGACCCAAAAGGGGAGACAGCACTGTCCAGGTTTTTTTTTAAAAAAGGGCTCAAGAACCGCTAAAACTTAAGCAGGGGAGCATCACTGAGCTAGCACATAGCTAGGCTCTAAAAAGGGGACCACTCCAGGATAGGGGTCACTGCACTGCTACTCAAACACCAGCTAGCCTCAATAGCTGTAGTCAATAATCCCGTCCGTGCATAACAATGGCTGGAATATAACCATCCTCAGATGGCTATACTATGCAGGTCCCTAATCAGTGTCAGTCCCAGAGAGGCTAGTGAACCACCATTGTTATTGACCAGAATCTCACATGAGGGAGATCTGGATCATCAGTAAATTATTTGCTAAAGTACGAACACATAAACATCATTAGTCCTTAGATCAAGCCTGATGTAAGCAGTGGCCATAACTCTAGAGGGCTGGACACAGCTATCCTATGTAGATTGCCAAGACCACGGAAGTGGCACAGTCCAGGCAAGGGGCTCACAGAGACACACAATTTAAAAACCCTAAAAGGGACCGTGCTGGAACACAGCTATCATAGACAAAGACTTCGAGAACTTGTGCCAAGGGGAACACAACCTAGTTATAGAAGCTAGGCTAGAACATACCTGCCCTCAGACCGCCATATTCCAGAGCAAAGTAAGCTTGAGCTGGAGCATGACCATCCGCCGACGGCTACACTCCGGCTTAACACAGGAAGAGACATTCCCTATAACCACTCTAGGTGCTGAACACCTGTGAGAGGAAGCTAGCAAGCTTCTCTCCACAGAGTATTTAAATATATTCACGCCCAGCACACACACAATAACATCATATGAGGATATCTCCACCCACGATCTCGCAGGATTGGGGCTGAAACGACTCCGTGCTCACACTTCATCGTCATAAAAACCCAATCTGTGACATCTGACAACCCATTTAGAGAGGGTGTGCGGATTCCGCAGCTCAAAGGGATGACCGCGAGGTGAGATAAACTGAGCCGCGGCAATGGTGGAACCGGTCCGTAAGACACAAACACTTTGTCCTGCATCCCTCGGGAATAGGAACAAACGCGAGCTGAGCCTAGACATCGTGACTCATCACGATGAGCGCGTACTCTTTGCCGAGACAAACGCGAAAGCAGAATATGCCTTTGAGTGTTAGAATCCAAACACGGAGGCACACATTCCCTAAGGCGCTGCTCGAAGAGGAGCATCTTAAACCTGCGAATCCCATGATCAGAGTCTTTGCCGTGCCTCGGCAGCAGCGGGATCAGAACTGCGAGACGCAAACGCTTGTCACTTATCTCTCGAGAAGAGGGACAAACGAGAATGGAGCTTCTCATTGGAAAACAATCACAATGAGCACGTTCAGAGCCCTTGAGCACTGAACTTGCAAGCTCCTGACCAAGACTCATGACACATTGTGTGTGTCCTCAAGTGCCAGAAACCTCAGGCATGGAGGGACACACTTTACACACCGCTCACCTGCCTCGGTCTCTCACACGCACTTCAAATAGACGGCTCCTGAAGACAGCAAAAGAGGATGACGTATGCAGCAGGTGCCCTTCCGGGCACCCTGCCTATGACGTCATGGGCCATGTGGACCAATAGATTGGCGTTGTTTCACACATGCTTCAGACACTGGTCATGCAGGCTAGAAGGGGAACTATAGTAAAACCATGTTAACCACAAATTAACCATGGTTTTGCTACACTAACCATAGTTCAACTATTTGGAGTAAAACAAATGGCAATCAACACGCCAAAAAACCATGGTTACACTTTTACTAAACCATGGTTTATTTTTGTAATGTGTGGGATTTCCAAATCATTAGCCTCTGTAGCTAAGTGCAGTAAACATTTTGCGCTACAAACCAATGTGTTTATAGTTATGACAATACATTAAAATAATATGATACAAAATCACAGATATTCACCATTCTTAACAACGACGGGAACACGACTGAAGTACGCGTGATCTGTAAGAAGTTTAACTCACGTGATCAGTTTACTCAGGTAGGAACCTGCCAATTCCGATTTAAAAACAAATACCGACCGATGATAAATAACGATTGATTAATACACCTCCTGGATCTACGTTAATTCCAGGTAACCATCACATATCTAGAACGACAAAAGCGGAAACGATATGTCCTGGCAGAGGTAATTCACTCATTTGGGGAATAAATTAAATGTACTCGATGATTCAAGAAAACATACCATGGTAATGTCAAAAATTTCACACCATATTATAAAACTAGGCAATTTGATGTTACTTTCTATCATAAAAATACATACATGGCGGAGAGATCCAGACAGTTTGCTGTAAGGTAGGCTTACTGTAAAATGCCATATTAATATCATTGCATAATATTGAATGTACAGTACTTGTATATATAATACTTGTATGTACAGTAATTATTTTAATGAAAACTACTATACTAACTTTGTTTCACTATTTCAGACTTTAAAAATGACTTTTGTTGGTAACCTATTGTGTTCAGGTAGATTCAGATGTTTAATATTATTTTTTGAATAAAATCAGTTCATTTAATGTTAACATGACAGCTCTGTAAGTTAGGTACCAGTAATACCGCTGTTTGGATGCTAGTTGGTGCATTGTGATTTATTTTTTTGTTGCACACATTCATTCATTCATTCATTCATTCATTCATTCATTCATTCATTGTGACTCAAATTGACAATGAAGTGCATTAATTTAGGTTATATTATCATGAATCTAAAACGCTAAGACTATTCTGTTTGTTTGGCCATTTGTTAAGTTACCTATCTAGATGTCTCTACAATATGGGTAATTTTTGTAGTTGTTTGTTGAATTCAACACTAGAAATGGCAAGGTTATTGGTTTGATCCCCATGAGATGCATGCATTGACAGAATGTAGGCTATACCTTCAATGCAGCGTAAGTTGGTTTGGATAAAAGCATTTGCCAGATGCATGTGATGTAAATAATGAAGGGGTGCAAGCTCTATTCAAGCTCCTGCTGGACTACTTGATTAAAGAAAGAAATGGATAGATAATGTGAACTCATGGAATTGATTTTTTGCTTCACATTGTGAGATGACCGGAAATATTATGAATATTTATAATAAGTTGAGCGCACAGATCAATTGCATTTGTTGGGACTTTGTGTTCTTTGGGTTCAGTCTTCAGTGTCATCATGACAGGGACCAGATCTGCTGTTTCAAAAGACACATTAGGCATTTGTCAGACACTGCGACTGCACATTAATTCCTCATGGTTGTCGATGAATATTTAGGGATTTCCAGGGCTCTTCCTGATTCACCTATCAATTTCAAAAGCAGTACACTGCATGAATATGCAGAGAGAAATTAAGAGCTCCATTTTGTTGAGTCTGTGTGACGTGATCACGACGAGCTTTGCACTTCAAACACTTTCCCATCTGCTTCTCTCATTAATACCATTCTTTCAAAAGCATCAAAAACCTCAGGAAGGGTTGGACAGCTTTTATTTCCCTTTATTAAAAAGGAGGAGCATCAAACCTTAATCCCTAAACCTTCAGAAGTGTTTATTAAACCATTCATCTCCTCACATCTCCCTTTATTGCTAGTTAGTGCGGTATTAATGATTGTTTAATGTATTCTGTCTCTCTCGGGCTCTGTCCTGCTCGTCTCTCTCCCTGCGGCCTTGATCTGTGTGAGCTGTGTCTGAATAAACACAGTGTTTTAACACCCTGGACAAAAACTGCTTAGTCTGAGAATGCATCTACAAAACATCAAGGTCAAGCTGACATTTATTGAACCTGAGTGAAGGCCACCAATAAACCTTCAAAGAGAGACTGAACTGAGTGCATGTATTTGTGCATTTGACAAAAAAGCTTTTTTTCATTTATATTTGTTAACCCCAGGTCATTCTAAACCATGGATTAACAAAATATTTATTGTTCTTCACTTCAGTTAACACTTCTGAAAGTTTCTGTGATTGTAGAAAGAACATGAATGCTTAATAAGGCAAGAGGTGTTAAAGGGATTGTTCACCCAAAAATTAAAAATTCTGTCACCATTTACTCACCCCCATGTTGTTCCAAACCCCTAAGACATTCGTTCATCTTTGGAACACAAATGAAGATGTTTTTGATGAAATCCGAGAGCTTTCTGACACTCTATAGACAGCAAGGGAACTACCACATTCAAAGCCCAAAAACATAAGGACAATGTTAAAAGGACTCGTAGCTTCATAAAATTACAGTTGAGAGATGCGTCTTGTGTCTCACGTGTTTTGAATTTCAATTTCAGTGCAGTGCCGCTCATCCATGTCAGTTCCAAAACAGTGAACAAATAAGAAGACCCCAGAGCCGGGGCAAGTGTTGCAAGTTTTTGGTTTACAGTAGTAAGTTGGCATGGCAAGTGTTTTATTTGATGGCGGAGGAGGCATTCTGCACTGCACTTTTTTAAAAACCATTCCTGAACGTTGCGTCTCGCGTTTTTAGATGCAAAGACGTGTTCTGTGTGAACAGCCCTAATACTGCATTATTTCACACTTTTACCTTTGGCACTGCAATTTGGGGTTAACGTCCCAAAAACAAGGGTTAAAAATGATGACAACCCGAATTTCAAAACTGTGTAACATTGCTTTATTTGATGTATAAAAACATGAACCCAGGGTTGTGTGCAGTGTAAAAGGACGCAATTTTTTTTTTGACTCTTTGTAATTTTATTAGTAACAGGGTTGCCAGGTCTTTGAAACAAAACAAGCCCAGTTGCTAATCAAAACTAGTCCAGTCACACTTTTTCCATAGTTTCTCCCGCAGTCAAAATTGTGTTCTGGGGGGCGGGGAGATCGCTTTATCCTCCGAACTAAAAAACAATACGTGGCTATAGTGTAAAAGTAGCACAATTGCGCAGGAAACCCACAGACTTGACAACACTACTTAGTAAAACGTTCATAGATGATGTAATGAAAATCTGTAAATCAGATCTCTGAGGCAAATATTATCTCTAAATCTACCTTATCCCTTAATTACAAGCTGTATTTGCATTTATCTTTGACTAATCTCTTCTCTCACTTCTTCTATTTGCCATTGTCTTTCACATCAGATCGTCTGGTTTAATGGTGTTCAGAGTGAGGCATTAAAGAGTTCGGAGCCGCAAGGTTATGGAAGCAGCTTTGTTTACTTTTCAGAGCTCTCGTCTGATTATATCTGATTTTCTAACCCTTAAGCTTGATCTCTCTAGGTTTGGAGGGTCAGATTGCCTCAGAATGAAATGGCTCGATGATTTACTACTTGCTAGTGTTAGTCAGCAGCAGTTTGAATGAGGTTCCAAAACCATATCTAGAGAGCCTAAAAATAGAGACTTGAGATTGTTTACATGTTTGTGTTGTGTTTTGGACTATTTTGAAGTTCTGGTCTTATAATCGTTTGTAGTTTCTTTGTTAATTGTTGTTTGTTAATAGGCTGTTTTAGACAGTAAAATGTACCTATGAAAGATGAAAAAGAAGATTTAGGGAGAATCAATAAATTATGAATGATTTATTGCTATTGTCTAATAATATGTAATCATGTAATCAATAAAAAAATATATAATATCTGTAATCAATAAAAAAGTAACTGTAGTCGGGTTACAAGTATTTTACAATGTAATATAATTAAATTACAAGTATTACAAGTAATTTTGGGAATCTGATTATGTTAATCAGTTACAACCCTGCACTGCACCCTAGCAATTACTGTAGTATCATGCTGGTGAGTTTTTTGTTTTTTTTACAGTATCTAGTATTTGGTATATTTTCTATACTACAATGCGCTACAATATGCATTACTTGTTATTGACATATTGCATAGTAAGTGCAAATGAAAAATTACATGAAGAGTTGGTTGAGCGTTGTTCATTTACTTATATTAGCACAGATGGTTGGGTCCGAATGTCATTTCCGTCTTGCATAATATTATCTCAGCACCTGTACAGTACATGTAAAAGTATTAGTATTGTGCCTGTGTTTTATCATGTGGGTGTTGTTTACAGTTGCAGTAGACCTCTGTGTTGCCCCTCGTCCCTCTCTATGAAAGGAGCAAGCTAAAGGTCACTGCCTCCCACATGTGGGGATGTTACAGTTAAAGCAGTGCAGCTCCTTATGCAGCGTTTCATGTCCCCCGGGGGGCTTTCTTTGAGCCGCGGGTCCCTCTGGCCACACGCGAGGCCCCGGCAATGCAATGCTTTGAGGGATGAAAATAAGGTTTGATTATAGAGTGATTATATCTGACACTAGCCAGGCATGAAAGGCGTTTGTTTTAAAGGACCCTTGTTTTCGAGGTCCGGTTTAACATCAAAGACAGCGTGAGGGATGGAGGAAGAAGAGGACATGTGATATTTATTAAAAGGGAAGAGAGCAGTGCCAGGTCACTTTCATTTCCTTACTGTATGTCATTTTCTGGCTCACCTCATTGTACTTTCTTATCTTCCTTAGAAATAAATACAGCCAATACACCCAACACTAAATGCAAATATACTAGTAAAAGCAAAATAAATAAGCTGCTTAAGGTAAGACCCTAGAAGTGTAGGGTAAAAAAAAAACTAATAAATATCAGCATGCTTTCTCCCGTTACCTCCAGTGCATAAAAATGTTTGTATAAAGTTTTCTGAAATGTTATGTTTAAGTATGCAAATTGTGTATTATCTAATTAAATACACTCTAATTTGCATTTATTTCAGAACAGAAATCTGAGCATTGGATGAAGCCAAAATTATTGTTGACATATTAGAGTTAAAGGTTTTTAGATTTCTTAGATATTGCATGAGAAAAACACCATTATGGCCTTTAAAGATATGCATTGTAATTGGAATCAAATGGCACAAATTAGGCATTATCAATAATATGCATTAATTGGCTTAAATTTCCAGAACAGAAATCTGGCCATTGGATAAAGCCAGGTTCAAATTTCTTATTTCATTTTTGTTTACATATTAGAGGAAAAGATTTTTAGATTCCTTGGGTTTTGCATGAAAAAAAAAACTTGTTTTGAGAACATGGCCTTTAAAGGTATATATTGTAATTGAAATATACAGACACAAGCTGATAAACTGTAATAAAATGGAACACTTAGTTATGAAAGTTATGCAAGCAAAATAGCCCAAAATCAACTAAATAGACTAGTGCATGAAAAAAGTTTCACTTGTAGTGTCTTGCCTTAAACGGAAGAAAAAGACATGTCATTTATCTTTTGTTGTTGACGTTCTAGCTTGAACATCCAATCTAGCTTCGTAAATTGGCGCAAAATGCATCATTTTAAATAGATGTGTTCAAATCCTTGCTCAGAGCAATATTAATAGTGATGCTTAACACCGCTAATGAAAGCTAAATGGGCCATTTTTGCCTTTGTCTTTCCTACAAAGTGAAGTGGTATGGGGTTTGTCAGACAGATTTGAAGCTCTAAACAGAGCCCTGAATGTCTCCCCCTCCAGCTTTTCCTTTGATTCATTTTCTGAATCGGGAGACACAAATGGATGTTCATTGACGGGATATCAGTCAGAGCCTTTCCCTCCTGTTCCCCGCAGTGAGCCTGCAGCACCTGTCTGCCGATGAACACGTGCAGCAGATGCATGGACACCTGTGAGCTCTCCTGGAGGAACGTTTATTGCTCATATGTTCACCTTTCATAGCTCAAGAGACTTAATAGTTCTGATTCATGTAGGTAACTTTGCCTCAGATGTTTTTCCTAAAATGTGAGCAAAAGTACACTATAAAAAATATATATATATAAAATAAGATTTTTCTTTCAACATCGAAATTTTGAGTTTAAATCAGTGTGGTGTTGTTTCTTTGCAATAATTTGTGCAATTTAGTGCAATTTCTAAGTGAAAGCTGTTTTAAAGTAAATCCTACACCAATTGTTTTCACTGTAAAAGTAAACTCTAGTAAATTTCACAAATGACAAGTACACACTGAACTGAATGTGAAATTTTGTTATTTTCTTGTCAAATATATTCCAATGATAATTACAACTTAATCAAATAAATAAAATTACTGTGCACTGTGATGAAAATTAGTAAAAATAGGGCACATTGTACTGTATTTGAAGGAATTTGCTGTATTATTTACAGGCGTTTTACCTGTGTTTTTGAGTTAACGGAAATGTCCGTAAAATTAATGTCCCGGTAATGAGCTGCCGGTATTTTTTATTTATTTTTTAATGGATTTATTTCTTACAGTGGTTAGTGCTATAAAATGAATAGACATTTGGTCTCAGAAGTATTTGATGAGAAGGATTTTAGTTCATGCCGAGATCTCTGACTTTTGATGGCAGACTTTGTCATCTTGGCAAATCTGAGCACATTTTGAGATTTCTTCTAAAAGTCTAGAGGAGGCACATGCAAATACTGGATTTGATTTCTCAGAAGAACAAAATCTGAGAAGATGGAGACTTTTCGAAGTCTGTGAGGAGAAAGTAAATGAAACGAAAAACTTCTGAAAATGTGAGTTGTTGCTGCTGTTTGTACTTTCTACAAACTCCAAAAGGGTTTTTTTTATAGTGATGCCATGGAAGAACGTCTAGGTTACTTGTGTAACCCTCGTTCCCTGAAGGAGGGAACGGAGACGTTACGTCAGTGAAGGAACGAATTGGGATCTCGCCCGAGAGCCCATCACCTTTGAGTGTTAACTAAACAAGCCAATGACAGTTGGCGTGCGTGTTTCGCCACGCGCACCCCGCCCCGCAGCGCGGGTATAAAAGGAGAGCGCGTGCAAACGCACATCAGTTTTTTGCTGAGGAGCCGAGACTACGTGCCCCGGCCGTACAGCGGTGGTACAGCAACTGTGGCGACGGAACGTAACGTCTCCGTTCCCTCCTTCAGGGAACGAGGGTTACACAAGTAACCTAGACGTTCCCTTTCAGTCAGTCACGTTCTACGTTACGTCAGTCGTGACTGACGAATTGGGTTCCGTATGGAAAACGCCACTATTGCTGTCCCCCTCCAGTGCCCTGCGGAAGCCGGCAAGTCCCCCCACACCAGCTGGGGCGGAAGATAAGACAGCGGCTAGGCAGAGGTGTCCGCCACTGCTGTTCCATATAGTGGTACATTGGATAACACTGGGAAAACGTACCCAGTTGGGACGCTACGGAAGCCACATCCCGCACATAGGAGGTATCATGTGGAATTACACATATGGATTGGCTCAGGGCAGTACTACATATGGAAGTCCATGCGGTAGACTCAACCCGCCTGGGATGAGACGACTACACAACAGAGATTGCAGAGAATGACTGCCAGGGAAAGACAAGGGCTTACCGTGAGGGGAGCCGTACCGTGGAGAATACACATGTGGGATCACCCGAAGGGGGAATCACTACACGCGGGCACCTAGCCCAGCACAAGGGCTGACCTTGGGCATGCAAACGAGTGCTGAGTTACCAGTTCCGAATAGGCATGCACGATTTGAGCTCGCCTGGATTGTGACCACGAAGCGACCTCAGATGTTTCTGACTCCAGAGGAGGAGGTGGTGGGCGAGTTGCGACATGCGATGGGAGTGTAGACCGCCTTGGTGGTTGATGTACGCAACGGTCGCAGTGCTGTCCGTACGGACCAGTACGTGCTTGTCGTGTAGCAGCGATTTGAAGCGGCGTAGAGCAAGCCATACTGCTTGCAACTCGTGGCAGTTGATATGCCACTGTAGTCGGCCCCGACCAGAGCCCCGCAGCTGCATTCCCATTGCACATGGCACCACAGCCCCTGGCAGAGGCATCTGTTGATACAACAACATGCCTGGATACTTTCCCAAGGGATACTCCTGTCCGAAGAAGGCAAGATCTGTCTACGGGCTGAGGGTCTGACGGCAGAACTGGGTAAAAGAAACCCGGTAAGTGCTGTGTCGCCATGCCCATCTTGGGACCCTGTCGTGAAGCCAACGCTGAAGTGGTCTCATATGAAGCAACCCGAGCGGCGTGACAGCTGCTGCGGATGCCATATGCCCCAGGGGCCTCTGAAATTGTTTCAGTGGAACCCCGCTCTTTCAACTGGGAGGACCCCAGGCAGTTCAGCATCGACTGCGCATGTTCTACTGAGAGACGTGCCGAGAGATTGACCGAGTCCGACTCCATGCCGAGAAAAGAGATCCTCAGCACCGGGGAGAGTTTGCTCTTTTCCCATTTGACCCGAAGCCCCAATCGGCTGAGGTGACTGAGAACCATATCCCTGTGTTCGCACAAGTGCGCTCGGGACTGGGCCAGTATGAGCCCGTCGTCGAGGTAGTTGAGAACGCGAATGCTCGCTTCCCTCAATGGAACGAGGGCTGCCTCCATGACTTTGGTGAAGACGCGAGGCGACAGGGATAGCCCGAAGGGTAGGACCTTGTACTGATATGCTCGCCCTTCGAAAGCAAAGCGGAGAAACGGTCTGTGTCGATGGAGAATCGAGACATGAAAGTACGCGTCCTTGAGGTCGACCGCTGTGAACCAATCGAAAGGACGGACGCATTTAAAGATGCGTTTCTGCGTTAACATTCTGAACGGGAGCTTGTGAAGGGTCCGGTTCAGTACGCGCAGGTCCATGATCGGTCGTAACCCACCGCCTTTCTAGGGTACAATGAAGTAAGGGCTGTAAAACCGCGACCTCATTTTCCCCCCCTCGGCTGGAGGGACTGGCTGTATCGCGTCCTTCGCTAGCAGGACCGCGATATCTGCACGCAAGACAGGAGCATCCTTTTCCGGCACAAAGGTGAACCGAATGCCCCTGAACTTGAGAGGACACCGGCAAACTGAATCGCGTAGCCGAGTCTGATTGTTCTCAAGAGCCAGCGAGACGGCCTCGGGAGTGCTAACCAGGCCCCCAGCGACCGAACAAGCGGGACCAGGGAAACCACCGACATACCCGCAGTGGGGCAGCAAAGTGGAACACAGGGACCCAACCCGGAAGGCCCGTGCGTCCCAGGGTGGTCTGATGGTGGCGCACCACTTACCTGGCTCCAAGGCTGGGCAGGGGTCTCGTGAGGAGGCATAGCACCCTTGAAGTGGACCTTGCTGCCCATTGGCGAAGGGAGAGGGGACGACCATGTGGAGACTGGGTCTCACGCACTGCCATCCTCACCCTCTTGGAACCAGGAGAAAAAGGAACCCGCTCTTCTGTTGAAGTTTTGGGCACCACTGGCACAAAAACCAACGAAACATAAATACTCTCCACCCGTCCCGCCTCCTGCGAAGGATGTGTGCAGTCACCATCTCCTGAGATCCAGATTCAAGAGCTCCGACGCCGCCTCTCTGGCGCTTCACGGGCTTGGAGGGCGAGGCGGGGGCTTTCCCCAGCAGCACTGTAGCCTGTAGCCCAGAGCACGAGAACTACTGCCCTGGGACGGCAGGCGTGGACTACCTCTCAGCCGAGCTTTTGCGTGCAGAGCTGCATGGCAATAGCACGCTCGACCAGAGGGATGTCCACATACCCTGTCCACATACGAGGGTGGTGAGGACGGAGGAGGCACCAAGTCTGTTTCGGGCAGAAAAAGGTGCCTTCCACGACTTAGTAACCTCCTCATGCACTTCTGGGAAGAATGGAACCGGAGGCGGCTGCCGACGCCAGGCCTGCGCCCCCAGGAACCAATCATCTAGCCTCGAGCGTTCGGGAGAAGGCGGGGGCCTCCATTGCAGCCCGACACTCCGGCGGCCCGGGAAAGCGAGCGGTCTGCTCTGGATCTTACTCGGAGCGAACGCACTCGTCCTGACGGTGGCAGTGCAGCCGAATCCTCATCTCCAGAGCCTAGCTTGCCCTCCGATGCAGTGATCGACATCCTGTCTTTTGCCTGTGTCCCACACAAGATGCTGGACCCCGCCCTGTCCGAGGACCCAGCACACTCGTCCGGAAACACCAGGTGGTGCGACATGCTTGAGGAATGAGAGGCCCGCGGAGACGTACTCGACGGGGAAGCTCTTACCGTAATCCTCAGGTCTCCCTGACCGTGAACCGCAGTAGCCCTCCGAGAACCAGAGGAGCTAGAGCGGCGCCATCCCAATTCGTCAGTCACGACTGACGTAACGTAGAACGTGACTGACTGAAAGGTAACCACAGTTCTTGAAATAACCCTTTTTTAAATAATCAAATAATCTTTCCATTCTAAAGAACCTTTCATGCTATGAAAATATTCCATGGATTTCAAAGGTTTTTCATGGAATCATCAACACCAAATAACCTTTATTTTTTAAAATATAGATAGGCTATGCTAAATAAGTTTCAAAAATATATCTGCCACAGGAAGACATTAGAAGTCTTTCTTGTCATCCCTTGGGTTACAGTACCTCTTAAAGGGGTCATATGATGCTATCTTAAAGATCATTATTTTGTGTATTTGATTTAACAGAATATGTTGACATGTCTGTAATCTTCAAAACACAGTATATTTCAAATACGGTCATTATTGTAGGTCACCTCATGCCCGCCTCTCTCACCCAAACGATTCGTTTTCAACAAAGCCACCTCCTTTGACAAGCGCAGTCTGCTCATATTGGCCAGCTGACCCAGTGCATTGTTATTGGCCGAACCCACAAGCACGCGTTGGAAATGTAACGCCCATTACCATAATCGTGAGCTTAAGCTTTCAAAGTAAATATCCAGACAGTTAATAATGTCATTAGTTTTACAATCAGTTCAAGACTGAAAGGGCACCGAGTCTTGTTGAAGACACATTATGATTGCAGTACACAAGCCCTGTTAGACAGCTGACGTGCTTTATGTTCTGCAGGCAGTTCCACTCTCCGATGTGACCCTGTTCCCCTCATACAACCCACACGCACACACCCACACACAACACCACACCACACAACCCACAACGCCTTATTCTGCGCTGTGCAAAACTCTGCATTTGTACAGTCAGTAGCAAATACTTAAACTAGTAACAAAGCATACTTACAGTCGCTGATTCAGAACCGCTAGGTTGTCATAGCGAAGTCGGAATTTACCTTTTTTTTTTTTTTAAATAGCCTTTGTGCACATCCAGCCTTGTACTCTTCTAGGTTAAATAAAACTGTCGCCCATAAAATGCGTTGCAAAAATTCGAACATCTGGGTTGTGCTGTTCTGTTGTAAATAAATCTTAACCAATGATTCCTAATTGCATCTACTTCCGGAAGGCCAAATAAAGTGCTTTTGCTTTCGCACTGAATCACACAGCGTCTCGCCGACATGGCTGCATCAACACTACTGCGTTCCTGAAACCACGCCTTCTTTCTTTGCATGAACATTTGGGCGGCATTATGCTAATTTCCACATAGTGACTTAGACATGTTGGGGCGTGTTTAAACGAGGCGTTTTAGGGGGGTGTGGACAAGTCTTAACTTTTATAAAGAATATCTCTTTGGATTTGAGACTTCAGTCTTTGCAACTTTACAGATCTTCTTTATGCACCAAGAGCTTGTAACACTCCAAAGAGAAAGGAAAACTTGAAATCGCATCATATGACCCCTTTAAGTGTCATGAGAGCATTCAACGCTCCTGATTATGTGCTTTAACGCCACCTGCGCTCCATCTTCAGCTCGTACGGCATCGGTCAGCGTGAGTCTGGTTCACTGGGTTCATGCGGTTCAGCAGTGTGAATCTCTCTCACCTCACTCTTTTCTACACCTCTCTGCCTGACACAGTTTGATTAATTAGTATTGCAAGCAGCTGAGTGGTGGCCACTATGCCCCTTACGGCTCAAACACACACAGCCTCTCCCTGCCATTTCTCTTTCACTCCTTCCATCATAATGGTTTTATGGGGCACCAAAACTAGTGATAAAATTGCCTCTCGGACTATGCAGAGTAATAATGAAAAAGAACAGTAATAATAATAATAAAGACAATAACTTAATTTTTGAACCATTCTCATAGTTTGGGATTTGAAATGAGTTATTTTAGTCAGCTGGATAATTTCAAAGCTGATGATGTGAGGCTCATCATTATATATAATTCATACTTATACAGTTAGTTATACTACAGAGCCAGTATTGAAATGGTAATCACTTATTGTGCAACATACATTCTTGGCAGGCAATTAATTGAAATAAAACTGAAATCGCAATATGGCCTATTGTGATTATTTAATTGTATTAAATATGCGTACTGTCTGCGTGTGCTGCATGCTTCAAAGCAAAGGAAAGACATTCTTGTTTGTTTGTAGTCTTCTATACATACTTTGGGCTCATCAAGATATGTTAAAGAAATTTAGTAAAGGTGAAAGTCTTGAGTGTGGTTCTTTTAAAGAGATCAAGTCTGAACACCCATGAGTTTGAGCAAAACCTGGCTTTATTTGGAGACAAAATGCATTGCTTTTTGTTTCATACAAACCCTGTTTAATATAAAAGCTGCTGCCTTGTTTTTGTTATATTATTACTATAGAAGGATTTATTCATATTTGAAATCAGCTCTCTTTTTCAGTTTTCATTTGAGTTTTAGTAATTTCGTTATGTGCTTTCGCTGTTTTATTTAGTTTAGATTATTAGTTAAATATTTTTTTTATCATTAATCTTCTTTTAACTTTTAGTGATTTTATTACTTCAGCTTATTTAGTGATTTTATTATACTTCAAATTCATTTCAAATTTTTGTTTGTTTTTTTAAGTTTCAAGTTTTTCATCTAATTTTTACGTTTTATTTCAGCTTTATTTCAATTACCAAAAATATTCACGTCATTTATATCAGTGCAGTTGAAATCCACATATACTGTATGTATATATGAAATTTAAATAACCATTTGCTTCCATTCTGTGTGCAACATATCGACTTGCTTTTTAAAGTAGTTTATCACGCCCTCTATTGGTTCTTGTACAGATTGCAGGCACACAGTTGTAGAATTTTTTTTTTTTAATATAGAATGTAAAATGATTTTAGATACTACACTGCTGAGAAATTATTATCTCTGGTTGTAGGATTTACAGAACAAAATGATGTACAAATTAGATTCAAGTTTACATATGAATCCTCATTGAAACAGTTGTTTCACAATTTCACTCTAATTAAGAGACCCTTTAATTAAGAGAGGCTAATTATGAAATGTTGAAGCTAAGCAGTAAAGAGAACTGGGTGCATAGCAATACAGTGTTACATTATGAGCTTGTAAATGTTACAAATTTAACATTTATTAACCTTAACGTCAGACTCACATCATAGCTATGTTAGTTAACTTTAGTTTTCTTTAAAAGTTCATACTTAGGATACATTAAAATGTTAAGACAGTATATATCTGAGACATAACTGTGATCTACATTTACAGGCAGAGTTCTGAAAGAAGTTGAATGTAAAGCTTTAAAACCGTTATTAAATATTCTATTCCATACAATATTTATATCCATACATATTTTAATAAATATTACATACAATGTAAACACTTACCATATAGTCTTACTACATGTGTCGTAATAGTTGCATTTGGTTAAGTGATAATTATTTGTGTGAAATTATTTGAAATCACCCGCGTTGGAATTTAATGTCGCATAGACACTTTCCTTTGTGTTTTATACCCATTATATCCCATTCAAATCAAAGATCAAGAGGGACATGTTTGAATCCAGATCACAGGCGCTTGTAGAAAGACAAGATGTTGTTGCAGTTTGGGCAGCGGTGCTCAACATCTTTACATGAATCCATCCAGAAAGGTGCTAGACAGCACGGCCAGCACCTGCAAAAGAGGCATCAGACTCAATCAATCACTGTCTGCCCTATTGACTTCCACTAAACGCTTATATTCCTCTCTAACTCTAGGCTCTTGCTGTCTGCTTGCAGTATTACAAGACAAAATATGATTTACATAACGTTTTAATTTACATTTACATGTCCCATTGAAACTCAACAAGCCTTCACTGAAAACAAAGTGGTGTGTAAACAATTTCCACTCTGAAATTGTTAGTACATTTTACAATTAATTACAAAAAAGACTAAGTAACATTTAAGTAGAAAGACTAGTATTTTATTGTAAAATGTACTCAAAATCTTTGATTTATTTACAACCTTGAAAAATAATTTTATGGTGTATTCTGTCTAAAAAGGGACACAAATGGCAAATTTACACTGTAAAGGTGGCACAGAAGTGCTTCTGAAGCGGCATTTAGGTGTCTTTACACACACTGTTTAATGCCTCTCAGAGGAGGCGTAAACGGATATACACAGCAATCACAAATGCATACTTTGATACTAAGGGTTGAGGTGGGTCAGAGGAGATGGCATAATTTAGTCTATTGCATATTTACACTGGATTTTAAGCAGGCACAGAGCAGTCTTAACTTGGCTGTGTGAAGGCACTTAAAAAAGTAAAGTTTTTTCACAGTGATGCCATAGAAGAATCTTTTAACCTCCTGAGACCCTGTGACCTCATATGAGGGCATTATATTTTGGTGTATTTCTCTGAGACTATACATGTTTTAAATCTGGATGTCCTGTACAGAGCACATTCAGGGCTTTTCAAAGATACTAAATGTTTGGATGTTTCAACCGTTTTTTTACATTACCACTTACCTCCTTGTCGTCAAATAGTCTGATATTTAATGTATGACAATCTTATGAAATAGATACTTTTTGTAATTATCATTTAAATCGTTCTAATTTGTAACTGTCTGGCGTCACAACATCTCAGTAAAATGTTATGGTCGTCCAATCAAAGATTACGTTCTGTTAACTAAACCGGCCGTTGATTTCATATGAGGACACTGGGACTAAAATTATGTTTATTAGCATTTGGGAGACATAAAATGATAGGGCCGAATTGTGTTCATATTCTATGAAAGTTATATATTATTAGTATGAAAATCTTATCAATATGATCCCATTTACACTACACTCTTTTTCCATTACAATGTGCCCCCAAAACCCATTTAAGTATCCAATTAGATTTAGTTTTATAGGTACATTGTTATAATGGAAAACCCCTTTATGGCCATTTACACAACATTTGCAGAAAGACAAAGGTTATATCAAATCATTCTGTGATAATAGTTGCGATCATCTTTATACAAAAAATTTTTGTAAAAAAAAAAAATTCCTGAAAACTACAATCCTTTGGTGATTAGAAAATGTCATTCATGTCTTTTTATTTTTTTTAAATAAATTGAGTCCCGATGTCCTCTACCGAGGAAATAGCATAACATATGAAATATATATATTTTTAATCTCTCACAATTAACAGACTGAAAAAAAAAAAAATCCTAACTTTTTTTTTTCTCGGGTCGTACGACATTAATGACGTTCTTAGTAACTATCTTTTTTTTTTATGGGTAAGAAAAGTTTAAAGGGGTTATATGATGCTTTTTTAAAGATAATTATTTGTTGTATTTGGTGTAACAGAATATGTTGACATGCTTTTAATGTTCAAAAAACACATTATTTTTCAAATATTGTACATTATTGTAGGTCCGCTATGCCCCGCCTCTCTCAAACGCTTCGTTTTTCTACAAAGTCCCTCCTTCCGAAAAGCGCAGTCTACTCTGATTGGCCAGCTGACCCAGGATTTGATTGGCCCGAAACCGCAAACCCTCGGTCGAAATGGACGCCCTTACCATATCGTGAGCTTCAGCTTTCCAAAATAAATACAAGACATTAAATAATGTCATTAGGTTTTTACCATCATTCGCCCGAGGGGAAAGACCCAGGAATGATCATTACACAAGCCCTCGGTTAAGAACAGCTAGACTCTACTGTGAGACCCGTCTCTCTCTCTTTTTCTCTCTCACACACACACACACACGCAAGCATGCACACAATGCGCAAAACTCCGCATTTGAAAAGTCAATAGCAAATACTTAAAACTAATAAAACAGTAGCTGATTCAGAAATGCCAGATTGTCATAGCAAAGTCATAATGACCTCCTCTCCTAGGTTCACGAAAAGGTCATCCAGAAAATGCATTGCTGTTCTGTTGTAAGTCATCTTAAAGATTCCTAAATGAATCTACTTCTTGAAGGCCAAATAAAGTGCTTTTGCTTGCGCCTAGAAACACACAGCGTCTCCCTGACAAGCTGCTTCAACACTAACCGCGGTTACTGAAACCACGCCTTCTTTCTTTGCATGAACATTGGCGTTATGCAAATCTTCCCACATAGTTATGTAGATATGTGGGGGCGTGTTAGAGTGATACGTTTTAGGGGGGCGTGGCAGAGTCTTAACTTTGATAAAGAATATCGCTTTGGTTTTGAGAGTTTAGTCTTTGCAACTTCAGGATCTTATCTATGCACAATCAGCTTGTAACACTCCAAAGATAAAGGAAAAATTTTAATCGCATCACATGACCCCTTTAAAAATTCAAAGAACCCTTTTCCACTATAAAGAAACTTTTTGTGCAATGGAAAGGTTCCATAGACGTTTAAGGTTCTTCATGGAACAACCTTTTTTTTGAAGAGTGTTATAAGTTTGATGAAATTATCAAGTTAGGAATGTTTACCTATGAGGGCAAGACCGCCCGGCCAGCCGGCCATGAGTCCAGAGTATGATTTGTTATAGTATCACCTGGTGCTGACAGTGGGGGCACATGGGTTTGAGCGGGTAAATCCCGCAGCTGGAACATCACTGTGGTTGTTACTCTGAAGCCACTAACACACACATATTCCAGATAAAAAGAAAAGCTACATTCTGCACATTGTGTCCTCTTTATTCCATCTCATTTGGTTGCTAGGAAAAATATTTGGAACGTTGAACACTTAAATGTCGCTCTGCCCATTTTTCTTTTCTCTGTGTCATTATTTGAAAATCAGGCAGTGGAATTGCTTTTGGAAGTTTGAGATATCAGGTAGAATAAACAATTTCCAATGGAGTGTAGTATTACACTCTAAAAAATGCTGGGTTAAAAAGGGACAAACCCAGCTATTGGGTTGTTTTGACCCAGCAATTGGGTTGTTTTGAACCCAACCGCTGGGGCACAACAACCCACACCCCACAGAAAAATTGTTGTCAGTCTGTTTTTAGATGTGTATCTTAAAGAGTTTAGTCACTTCCAAAAATAAAATGCTCTATTTACTCACTCTACACCTCTCATATATTCCCACACATAAGAATTTGATCTTCAAAACACAAATTAAGATATTTTTAATGAAACCTGAGAGGTTTCTGTCCCTTCTTTGAAAATCCAGGTAACCAAAACGTGATCTAAAAAGGTCATAAAGGTGTCGCAAAAGGAATTATGAACTGAGTTGTGAATTGAGTGGTTTAAACCAAGGCTTATACTTTGTATGTTCCAAAAATGATGTAAATAAAAGTTACATCTATTCATCATATAAAGTAATCACGTGTATTCAAAAGACTTGGATTAAACTGCTCGATTTGTATGGATCTGTTTTATAATGCCTTTATGTCCTTTTTGGAGCTTATAAGTTTTGGTTACCTGAACTTGGTTGGAGTGACAGAAACCTCTCAGGCTTCATAAAAATGTCTTAATATTTTAAACCAAAGTTAAAGGTGTTTAGAACAACATGAGAGTGAGTACACTCTAAAAAATGCTGGGTAAAATAGGGACAAAACCAGCTATTGGGTTGTTTTGACCCAGCGGTTGGGTTCAAAACAACCCAATAGCTGGGTCAAAACAACCCAGTAGCTGGGTTTGTCCCTTTTTAACCCAGCGCTGGGTTATATTTAACCCAGCATTTTTTTTTAGAGTGTACATGATTTCAGAAATGTCATTTTTGGTTGTTATTGAAGCTTGCCTAACGACTGTCTGAGTACGATAGTTGAACATTGTAACTTACTGGTAGTTTGAGGATACATCCCTGGGTTTGGACCTTTGGAAAAAGATTTAAAAAGGGTGGCATTGCACTAATATCAGTGACTGATAAATAGATAAAATAGTATTGAGTATCGAGCCATTTTGAGGATTATCTACTAAAATAACTGTTTAAATTGATAATTGAAAACTGTACTTACTGTTAACTTGAGGATACATCCCAGGGTTTGGACCTTTAAAAATTGTTAAAAGAGTTTCATTGCACTAATACCAGTGATTGGTATGAATTAATTTGTAGCTTTTCTACTCTTTGATAGTTAAAAAACTGCAACTTACTGTTAATTTGAGGATATATCCCTTGATTTGGAGCTTTAGAAAAAGATTTCGAAGCAGTAAAAGCTGTCACTGACAATACATCATGTATTTTTTTTAATTCAAACAAGCATAATTAACCTCAGCTGTCAACATGCCACATATGTGATTAAAATGTTATTTTGAGTAAAATTTGAGTACATGATTATAATAATTTTACACAATGAAAACATTTATTGTTCTCTTTTTTTTTCAATCCATGGAGGTTCACATTTATGTGTGTATGATATGATCAAGGGAAATTAATTAATTCATTTATTCATTTATCTGGTGTCTTAAATAATGGAATCTATAGTATCACAAAATTGTGGCGTCAATATTTGGTAATAATATAGCATAATAAGACATTTATAAGCAATATCTTGTTGGCCAGTCATTTTGACCAGGAACAACACGAGTGTAACAAGGTGGGGAGAAAATCTCAAAAAGGTATAAAAATAATCGTTTTGGGGGCAAAGTTGTTATACCCTGTGTGAGCAAAGTCAACGTACAAACGTGATAACATTAACTAGCATTTTCGGGTAATAAAAAATCCTCTACGGGTCTGAATGACATGAACACAATATGAAGGCTAAGAAATGCACCAACAAGCAACCTATTCAACTGAGGCTTATCAGAACAAACGTACCTCCCTGAAAGTTTGGATTAACTCCTGGCTCTGGGTATGAGGTGTATGCCATATTAATATTTGGATATGGAGGTGAATTGTATCCTGGGTTGTGGGTCATGTCTTTTCCTATGTAATCTGCTGGATGTCCTGGGTACGGTGGAGCAGATTCATAAGCTTCAATGGCTTTCATAGCCTCTATATCCTCTATATCCTCCATATCCTCCAGATATTCCACCGTTTCCAAACCATCCAAATCAGCTTCTCCAGCCTTATCCATATTCTAAGCTCCTTAAACAAAAAAACAACAAAGCGTAACAGAAGCACACAGAAGATGAGTTGCGGGTGAGGCTTACAGTCGTTTTAGGTGTGCCAGCAAAAAAATGTTGACAAGACTCATTCAAATCTCTACAGTGCATCCAAATTTCATTCCGAAATGGAAATGTTCTGTTTGTAAAGTATTTTGCACTGCTTTTCATTTTGGTCATGGAGACAGAGCTTCATTTTCCACCGCATCATCAAGACCAGGAACTTAAGACATATGACGTAGCTTGTAAAACCCAAGTTTTAGAGCTTCGCTCTTCCATTTGAAAATCAAATTTGAGTTATTTCCCAACACAGAATTTTTACCCCATTTACATTTACAATTATGAAAGGTTGTTGAGTACCTAATAACAAAAATGTTATTACATCATAAAGGATATTTTTTTCTCCAAAAAAGACGTAATATTACCTAATTTGGTGATGCTCAGTTCAAATTATCAATCAAAACTTTTCACTTTGTATAGCCCTCCACATACACAAAAAATAAGAATGAAGATTTTTCGAATGACATACACATATCAGCTTTAAAGCACTACTCAAAATAACAAAAATAGTCAAATATCAGATGTTTTGGTGACAAAAGAAGTATTCAAAATGTATAATTTAACTTAAAATCTTAAAAAGGAGTGAAAAAATAAATCATTATTAGTCATAAAATAATGTCTTCAGATTTAAGAAAAACAAAAACAAAAACTAATTCATATGTGAGAATCGCAGAGAACAAATTTGTACCTGACTATTGGGCAGTTTTTCTGATGATTAAGGGATAATACAATGCTTCTTCATGAAATGTATCATTTTGTGAGAAAGTGTGATGCACTAGAGCAGTGGTTCCCAACCCTGGTCCTGGAGGCACCCCAACACTGCACATTTTGCCGGTCTCCTTTTTCTGACACACCAGTTTCAGGTCTTGGAGTCTCTACTAATGAGCTGATGATCTGAATCAGGTGTGTTTGATTAAGGAGACATGCAAAACATGCAGTGTTGGGGTGCCTCCAGGACCAGGGTTGGGAACCACTGCACTAGAGCACTATTTCTGGAATCAGCATACCAAAATTAGAAAGAAATGAGACTTAAACTAGATATGTTTGTTATAAATTTGGTGGGGGACAAAAAGAAGAACTGATGAGAACGATGAGATTTTGAGGCATCTGTGTTGTAGAGCTCTGACGTCAGTGCAATAATCAATTTCCATTTAGTGGCGGACAGGCAATCTACAAAATAACTACAATAATTACAAATGTCTTTTTTTATGGATTACCAATTCAGGAACACTGTGGCCCAAACAATGAGTCCTATAGACTGTGATTCTCATGTTTTAAAGTCATGAATCAACTTTCGTTAGACTTGCCAAAGAAGTCAGCAGCGTGACTCTTTCGTCATTCACACAAACAATATGCAAACAGAGGCAGAAAACAGAGCTCTCAGCCACAGATGGTGAATGAATTTTCGATTTTAACGTAACATTGTGCTATGTATAATTATATAAAGAATAACTGACAATGCAATAGTAATAATTGAAATGACCATAGACTAACTGTCATATCTGTTAACTCTTGGTCATTAGATTATATCTAATTGCCTTGGCTGAAAACCACCAAAGGTTTCACAGATATCTCTCTTCTGTATCTTTGTCTCTTTCTCACACTGATTGAATCTACGTCCAGGCCAACTTACCTACAGGAATGAGAGATCAGTGAGATTTGATGTTGTATTTCCTTGGAGACCAGATGAAACGGAGTTCAGGAAAAGGAGAAAAGGGTATGTATGAGTTCTAGAGGAGGGTGAAGAAAGAAAGCAAAAAGGGAGGAGATTTTTAACCGAATCACAACCAAATAGGCTTCTGATGACGACTTCAACTTCTGAGATTGTTATTTGGTGGCTAAATAGATTCATTCAATCCATCAGACTTGATCTAGGTTAATGGTGTTAGGTACAAAAAATGCATATAGTAGTGAATTTCATCCAGAAGAACTCTATCACACTTATATGTATTATGTTGTTTGTTTTGATTTAAAGGTGCTTCTTCTGTCCTACTGCAGACCACTGGCTTTAGTCATGTTGGCTTTAAATTACCTGCCTATGCTTTGATATTATGTATTCATGCTTATATGCATTAGTTTGGTTTTCTTGAGCCTTGTCGTGCCATTAGTTTTGCTGCGTGCAAGAGTTGTTTGAATATCTTTGCATTCACAAACTGGTTGATGACATAGAATTGCCAAAAGCAGTGAATGCAGTGTGAAAATAGTAATATTAACGTAACCAATATCCTAATTAACACATTTTAGTTGACTTAATTTGTTTAATTATAATTTGAATTGTTTGAGTACCAATTTGTCAAGCTAGTTTCTAGTTCCCAGCATGCTTTGTTTCAGACTCTAGGAGTAATGTTGAAATTAAGTGTTATTTCATGTGTTTTTGCACAGGATTAATATAAGGGGAGATCTGTTAGTGTTTAATGTTCGGTTATGTTTGGTTTTAAAAGGGTTTCCGTCTTATAACAAAATAGTCACTTTCTCATAAACACAAGATTTAGATTTTTTGTTATTGTGTATTGTGAATAGAAATCATTTATAGTCATCACATTTTGTACTGATTCTGTATTATGAGTTTATGGCAGAATGTATGAAAGCAGTAGTGTAATGCCAAGTTTAACTGACTTTAACAACATAAAGGAAGTGTGATATGTTTGTTTATATATATTTCCTATTTTGTAACCAATTGTCTGTTCTGATTTCAATATTTCCTGAGGTAAGATTACAATGTATCTGTGCAGCTGGAATACACTGAATTTGGTTACCAGATACACCAAAAGATTATGAATCATGATGAAGCAGTAATCCAGGAAGAAAAAAAAATGTTGTGATGGAGTTTGAGCAGCATGGGGAGCAAAAGAGCCAACAACAGTTTTCATCAGGGATGTCAAACTCTGTTCCCAGAGAGCCACTGTCCTGCAGAGTTTAGCTCCAATCCTAATTAAACCTGAACCAAATTAATAACTATTCAGGATTGTTTGAAAACTACAGCCTATGTGTGTTGGAGCTACACTCTTCAGTACTGTGGCCCTCCAGGAGCTGAATTTGACACCCCTGTGGACGCAACAAATTTGGTTCTTTAACGGATAGTTTCCAGCAGATGGACACCAGAGACAAGTGGAGCACTATCATCGATTTTACCCATATATGTTAAATTAGATCTGTACTTTAAAAATTTATAATCTTTAAACATTTATTTTATAGCACTCTTTTAAATATAATAATAAATATTGGCCGCAAGAAACACAATAATCATTGTATTTTCTAAACTTAAACTGTAGTAGAGAGTTTGTTCATTTTAGACTGCCACTTACACTTTATTCATAAGTCATAAATGAAGTGAAAGTGACACTCTAAAATGAACACGCTCTAGTACATTGAATCATGAGCTAGGTAAGGTGGATATATCTGCTATGCTAATCTTCTAAGTAAACAACCAGTTTTCATTCACATCCATTGTATAGGTCATGAATGACTCACTGTTTTTGAAGAATCATTTGAGTCAATGATTCATTGGTTTGCTCATTTCAAAAGGGGCTCATTTGTGACCATCTATAGCTAATTTGCAGAAATAGCGAATAAGTCTTGCGTCTTTTTTTTTTTTTTTTTAAATCAACATATGTTCTCTCATGTTGTCATGATTCCGCTACTGTGGAGGAACAAGGAGACACAGGAGTAAACTCAAGAACACAGTCTTTAATCTTGCAAGTCGGGGAAACACAGGGCAGGCAGGCAGACACACGTAGTACATGGACGAATAATACCAGACTCGGGAAATGGAAAGACACGGGGCTTAAATAATCAGAACATAAGGAGATGAACAGGACACAGCTGGAATCAAATCAACAATAAGGACAGGAACAGGAAGAACCAAATATGGGCAATGGGCATAAGGAAACACAAGGGAAAACCAGGACATGGAACACGTGGGGAGCAAAACATGGAACAGAGTCTGACATTACTCCCCCTCCCGGAAGGCACGTCCTTGCACCACACAACATCCAACGGGGAGGGGAGGTGGTCCACAAGCATCCACGGGATGGTACCCGTTCCGGGACCCTGGCAGATCAGGCAGTTGGGGGCGCCATGGCGAATCAGGCAGACTAGGAGGCCATGGCGGAGCAGAGAGTTCAGAAGGCCATGGCGGAGTAGGAATCTCAGGGGCCATGGCGGAGCAGGGAGCTCGGGAGGCCATGGCGGAGTATACAGTTCAGGAGGCCATGGCAGGGCAGCCTCCGAGGCCGTGGCCCCAGCCCACGCCCCTACGGCTGGAGCCCTATAACCCTCCCCCAAAAAATACTTGGGGCGTATTACGGGCATCTTGGCAGGAACGGGTCATGAGGGCGCAGGCATAGGAGCGCGCTCTGGACTGGATTTGGAGACTGGAGCCCTCACTGGGCTGAACTCAGGGACAGGAGCCCTCACTGGGCTAAACTCAGGGACTGGGGCCCTCTCTGGGCTAAACCCGAGGAACCCGAGCAGCTCGAGCTGGAGCCGACACTAAGCAAACTTAGGAGGCAGCCGGCGGGCTTGACTTCGGAGCGGCCGGCGGGCTTGTGGGAGGCGCGGCTGGCGGGGTTGACAACAGGGAGTAACACACGGAAAACAAAAACCTTTCAAAACCAAAAACCGGGAGAAGGGGCACCGCTTACTGTCTTGGTCCGGTATTCTGTCATGATTCCGCTACTATGGAGGAACGAGGAGACACAGGAGTAAACTCAAGAACAGTCTTTAAAGCTGCAGTAGGTGATCTTGGAAAATGCTAACTTTAGCCTGCAAACCTTCCACCCTCCCTGCAATCGCTGTTCAAAGCCACGCCCCCTGAACGCACATATGCTCACAGACCAGAATACCAGAGACAACATTACTACAATAGGCTACATCAGCAGTTCCCAATTCCCGCATCCCATTCCGAATTGAAGTACTCCTAATGTCCCCTGGAAAGGAGAAAGCAATGAACACTGTAGGGATCATATCGATCAGAACACAGTTCATGCACGTAGTTCACTTCTAACGAGCTGGTGCGAGGACTGGATTTACCGCTGCGCTACATCATGTGTCATTCACCGGTGAGAAAAATTTAAACGTACTACAATACCAGGAAGGAAGATCGGGTTGTTGATGTTTGTCTGCCATTCTCGCTCTGTCTGCGTGCGTGAACACACCGATGACGTATCCTGTCTGCACGAACCCGGTGCGCAGAGGTATGCTAATACATACGTTGACAGGCAGGTAGGGAAGCATATTAAACCGCTCAGACCGAGCAGACGCACACAGACAAATAATACCGGACACGGGAAATGGAAAGACACGAGGCTTAAATAATCAGAACATAACGAGGAGATGAACAGGACACAGCTGGAATCAAATCAACACAATAAGGACTGGAACAGGAAGAACCAAATATGGGCATAAGGAAACATGAGGGGAAACCAGGGTTGCGTTCAGCTCCGACAAAAACGGTGCAAAACGTTTTTTAAACGGAAACGGTGATGCGTTGAACACACTGTTCTGATGACGCGAGAGTTGCAACTACGGCAGCCGAGAAGGCCATTCTTTGTGTTCTTTTTGAAGAATTTTCGGAGCCTGATGAAATCGGTATAAATGCGTGTTTAATAATGCAAAATACGCTCTATGTTACAGTCACTGCCCTTGCCATCCAGAAATAAAAGAGAACATATCAATAGAGTGAAGGGATTTGTGCAAACTGTGGTTCCTATTTATTGTGATCCAACATTTGCCTCGCATTTCAGGATGAAAAGACAAACATTTCAGGCGAAGGATAATCCACTTCTTACCTCCTATTTTTATTGTGAGTATTAGGCTTATTATTATTGCTGATCACAAGGCCTGTTTCCATTACAGATTTGTGCAAAACTTTGGTGATAGTTTCGAATGTCGATAAAAAAGTATTGCGAATGACGGCGTTTCCATTAGGCCAATGTTAGGGCGGCTAAACTAACCCTTTGTCCTTCTCGCGTATAAGTCCTGGCACGGATTTTGGTGGGATTTTGACAGTCTTGTGGCTATATTTTATTCAATGAGCTTTGCTGTATATTTACAGAAGCAGCAAGGAGCCCCTTCAGAACGTGCGTGACGCGGCGGATAAACATAGACTGTATAACACCATTACCAGTCATTGAGTGGCGTAATCATCTTCAGTGAGCGTGATCAGAGCCACACGGTCAACTGTTAAGATTTCACATTGTTCCAGCTGTCTCTTAATACCGCGTGTTTACTACACGTTGCTGCTGATTGGGCGACTGTTGCCACACACACCAACAAGAGAAAACTCATCTTAAAACCCTGTTTGCACACGATTTCCTGAAACCTTTCGTTCAAACCGAAACTTAGCAAAACTGTGCACAGTTTGAGCTTTACTTGCCCGTTGTTCCAGTGAACGTTTTCCGGGGCAGCGCTAGACACGGTTTACCTCTGTACGCTGGCGACTTCGCAATATTTTCCTCACATATGTATCTCGTCTATGGATTTACCATCGCCGCTTCTCATATAGGCTACAGCTTAAATTAGGACAATATAATAAAGTTTGGTTCTACACCAGACACACAAACCACTAGCTAGATCCTAATTCTTAAACGAACCTTTTAAATACAGGCTATCCTATAAATAGAGGTCAATTACTCAGCTACATTTAAAATTTGTGATTATAGTTTAAACTGTGCATCATAGTCTAAAGCTTAAATCAAAATTTGCTGAATATGTTGTCAAACTTAGAAGAGTTAAGATTTTTACTTTTGTCAGTGTTTTAAGGCAATGTAAGGGGGGGGGGGTGGGGGGGGGGGGGGGGGTGGGGGGGGGGGGGGGTGGGTGGGGGGGGGATGAACGGTTTTTCTACACAACATTTCGTTCTTGAGTGCTTGGACCTCCTAAAATCAAATCTAAATCTAGTATGAGAAGATGCACACCTAACATTATTGAATGTGCTATACACTCAATACTACAGGCTCATATGGTTGCAGAAAGACCCTGAGCCTTTTGCACATTTTTCTTAAATACCCAGACCAAGACAAAGCATTCTCCAAATTGAGACATGAACTAACAATTGGATTTGGCACTGAACAGGATCCTAGACTTTGGAAGTTTATATCTTATTTTGAAACAGGAGGTAATTTGGTTGAATACCCTGGGAAAGAGCACACCCACTACAGCTGGTTCAGGATTCCTAAACTCTTAACTCTTTATTACATTTTAGCTTACTACTGTGGGATGAGAAGATTGAGACATTTAAAGATGCATACTAAATTGAGATTTATACATCATCTGAAAGCTGAATAAATAAGCTTTCCATTGATGTATGGTTTGTTATGATAATATTTGGTCGAGATATAACTATTTGAAAATCTGGAATCTGAGGGTGCAAAAAAAAAAAAAATTAAATATTGAGAAAATCGCCTTTAAAGTTGTCCAAATGAAGTTCTTAGCAATGCATATTACTAATCAAAAATTAAGTTTTGATATATTTACAGTAGGAAATTTACAAAATATTTTCATGAAACATGATCTTTACTTAATATCCTAATTATTTTTGTGTAATTAGTGAGGTGTTTTGATTGAGATGATTGAAGTGAATGTGATTTGATTTCAGTCTCAAGCTGAGTACACAGAGCGTCAGATTAAACAGCAGTTTGAGAAGTTTCATCAGTTTCTCAGAGATGAAGAAGAAGCTACAATCACTGCACTGAGGGAGGAAGAGGAGCAGAAGAAGCAGGTGATGAAGGAGAAGCTGGAGGAGATCAACAGACACATCTCAGCTCTTTCACACACAATCAAAGACACGGAGGAGATGATGCAAGACAATGACGTCTGCTTTCTAAAGGTCTGATTTCAGATTATGGATTGATTGATTGATTGAGTGAGTTGTTGATGATAAATTGAGTGTTTGTTCTGCAGAAGTTTCCAGTCTCAATGGAAAGGTGAGTGATCTGCTGGTGTCTCTGGTCTCTCTGCTTCTGAAGCCAAAGCCACTGCAGTTCTGATCCTGAATGTTCTTCCAGAGTCCAGATCTCATCACAGCCGGATCCACAGACGCCTTCTGGAGCTTTGATTCATGTGCCACGTTACTTGGGCAACCTGCCCTTCAGAGTCTGGAAGAAGATGCAGGACATTGTCCAAAACAGTGAGTCTGGAGAAGATCTGTGCTCTTACACATACACTGGACATGACACATTCTGGAATATTTATAACATTTATTAATTAATTAATAATAATCTGTGTTTGGTTCACTCTTGATCATTATGTGAACATCAGAATAAAAGCAGCTGTTGATTGTGTCTCATCAGCTCCTGTGATTCTGGATCCAAACACTGCTCATCCAACTCTCGTCCTGTCTGATGATCTAACCTGCGTGAAAGGCCTCTGGAACAAACAGCCACTTCCTGATAATCCGGAGAGATTTGACAGCTATTCCTGTGTTCTGGGTTCAGGGGGTTTTAATTCAGGAACACACAGCTGGGATGTGGAGGTTAAAGGGAATTCACACTGGATTCTTGGAGTAACTACAGCATCGAACCAAAGGAAGGGACGTGAGTTCTTTGACACTGATGTGTGGAGTGTGCAGTATGGACTGTATGAAAGGTCTGGTTTTCCTGTTAGACAGGAGCTTGAGCGTGTGAGAGTGTATCTGGTCTATGACAGAGGAATGGTGTTATTCTCTGATCCTGTAACTAACACACATCTACACACATTCACAACCACCTTCACTGACACCGTCTTTCCTTTCTTCGAAACCGCTTCCTCTCTGAGAATCTTGCCATTCAAAATTAAGTAAATGCTGCACTACAGTCATTCAGCGCTACCGGCGGAAGCGAATGCTGGTGCAAATTCTAATTATTATCTAATAATTGTTTGATTGTTTTATAATTGCTATAAACCATGGTTGTTTTAATTTAAAGGATCAACTGAAAGGATCAAAGAACTCTTTTAACCAAAAAATATTAACAACTTGGTGGCTTTTAATTGTGTGAGTGATCAATCTGGCGCCCTTGGCTCACTTCCTCCCGGAGCTTACCCTGGAGTTTGTTATAATAATGTGGATCAACAGGCTTCTTACATGGATTATACCTCTTCTCATCATCCATTCAGTGACACTGATATTTCAATATACAACAGTGGAAATTTTCTCACTATGACCCACCTCTGAGCCTCTAATTTCACCACTATATCCATGATCATTTTGGTTATCCAGTGTCCTTCAAAGAAATCAAGGCGGACTGTCGACCACAGTGTGCTAGCTAGCCTAGCCAGGCCAGCTAACATCAAATCTGGTATGAACAATTTGGCTTATTTAACATTCATCCGTTAATAAACAAAGGACCTCTCATTTATGATCTGCTGAACGATAATACGTTGGACTTTCTCTGTGTAAAACTGACCTGGCAGCAGCACAATCAAACTGTTCCTCTAAGGATTGTTTATACCTGCCAACCCTGAGCGTCTGGTGGATAGACAGACACGACAGATATAGAGATAACGACGAAGACAGACAGACCGACGACAGACAGACAGAGCGACAGCAACCAGTTTAGATAGATAGATCGATAGATGATAGATAGATAGATAGATAGATAGATAGATAGATAGATAGATAGATAGATAGATAGATAGATGATAGATAGATAGATAGATAGACAGACAGTCAGAGACAGACAGATAGATAGATAGATTAGATAGATTAGATAGATGGAACACACCACACACAACAGAGACAGACAGACAGACAGACAGATAGATAGACAGACAGACAGACAGACAGACAGATAGATAGATAATAGATATAGTAGTATAATAGTAGCTAGATAATAGATAATAGATAGAGAGATAGATATAGTAATGATAGATGTGACGACCCAACACACACACCATAATGACAATAAGATACGACGATAGATAGATAGATAGATAGATAGACTAGCTATAATATATAATAGATAGATAGATAGATAAGATAGCTAGATATATACAAGACGACACCACAACTGATCGATAGATTAATAGAAGATAGATAGATAGATAGATAGATAGATAGATAGATAGATAGATAGATAGATAGATAGATAGATAGATAGATAGATAGATGCAAGTTTAAATTTAATTGTTTCCACTTTTAACCACTAGATGTCAATGTCAGTCATAATTAATACATTCCAGTCCTGTCCGTAAAATTGTTTTATGGCATTTTACACACTGTAAGATGAAGCAGAATTTACATTGTTTACAAAATTGACATTGTATGATTCCTCTGTTTATTCCAGTATTGTATAATGTGCATGATTATTATGAAGTGTATGATATGAGCACATGAGAATAATCAGTCTAGATATTCCCCTGCCACTTTGTGCAAAAAGATGAAAAGCCTTCGTAGAAACTAAACATTGAGGCAAACAACATCTTCCATAAATTCTTTGAAATCAAGTGAATGTGTCTGGCAGATATTGTTCAGTTTCTATCTTGTGACGTCAGAGATAAGAAGCCAGTAGAGTCATTGGCCATCTGACAACCTTGCTGTCTCTGATTTTGTTACTGGTAATTGTGGCTGGCAACTAAGTAACTGAGAAAAGGACAGTTATAATTCTTCATCTTCACTAAGATAAAAATAAACAAAAAATAGACTAGAATATATTTGCATTGACAGTTTATGTATCCACCTTAATCTTTTGATGGCCACTAGATAGCACTGTCCGATAGTTACTGTCAGCTGCCAAGGTTTCTTTTAAGTAGACATGCACTTTACAATGCTCATTAAATTAAATTAAATTAAATTAAATTGTATGTGGGCACACAACAATACCACAGATTAAATTAAATCCAGAGTTATTAATTATACATACAGCTTTCAATGCTCACTTGAAATCCTTAAATTAAATTCAGCATAATGAATTATACATTTAGCTTACAATGTTAAATTCAATTACATCCAATTACATTCAATTACATAGTATAAGGGCACACAACAATACCACATAATTATTCTAATAATTTTATATGAATAAAAACGGTATATTTTTGTCTTTATTTTCTACATCTAAAACTTTTTATACCACATATAATGCATCACTTTTCTTACAATACAAAACAAACATGTTTTCGCATGTTCGAGTGCATGAAAAGATAGTTATGTTTACATACAACAATTTTTCTGCTTACATTTATATAGGCTCCATTACAGTGTAAATAGTAAGTGTGGTAAACAGACATGTATTTTGACTTGCAGTTGGATGTTAACACATTTGCTTGCTTGAATACATTTTATTTGGGGAAAAACAGAGGTATATTATCTTTCAGTTCTTATTGAGATGGAAACAGAAATGATCAAAATCGTTTTTCCTCTTGTTTTTCATGTCAGACCGTTCAGTTCATTTGAAGTGCGCCCACCTCTTATTGCAGTCAATAATTTAGTTCTTTTTTTTTGCCTCTCTAATGCTCTATTTTAAACTCCTCCAACCCTTTACAGCAGTCATTTTCCATAACAGTTTAATCACTTGTATGTAGACCTTAACGCACTGACCAAATAGTGCTGGACAATATGTAATGGGATTATTTCCTATGAGGGGAAAATTGTTTCCAGGAAGTGCCATGGCTCTTGATGGACATGCTTATCGATGTATGACCTCCTGGTATTTGGCACTTAGTCATTTATGGGTTCAAACTCTGCTTGGAAAATAGTAACGTTTTCTCAGAACGATTTGCATTAACGGTCTTCAAACCACTTTGAACTTTTGCTTTGATTAGTGGAGTCAAAAGCGCATATATCAGATATGCTATACAATACTGAAACAGAAACCTGAGACACATATATTTGGTCTTCTGACCTTCTGAGGTAAAGTTCACCGTGAATCCGTCAGCATGAGAATGAATGCCAAATGTGATTTTGGGAAAGGCCAGTTGTTGGATGGCTCAAGTGGTTTTCCGATTTCCGATTCCATCCATTCAGGCAAATGCAATTTGCTAACAGCTTCCCAAAATAACCTACAATCCCATTTCTTTTCAAATGAAATGAAGGGAAGGTAAAATGTCTTATTTGTTGAATGGTACTTCAAATTGTATTATCAGTGGGGCTTAACACCTCGCTAAATTAGCCAATTTAAAAACAACTGGGTTGAAAGGAGACTGGAAAACAATTTTCATTCCCATATCCGCCTTTGTGTGCAAGAGGGCTCGGATGACAAAATGCAGTTTTCTCTTGCAGGGCGTTTCCTCGTCTACTTTAAAAGAGTTAAAATTCTCTAGACTTGTTGTTCTGTTAGCTTCAGATTTTTTGTCCTTTCTTTATGTATCAATTATGAATGTTTACAATTATGTAACAAGCCTCCTCTGTTTGCATTAACTCACAATTCTTAAAAATGCTTAAAGGAATAGTTCACCCAAAAAAATGAAAAAATTTGCTGAAAATGTACTCACCCTCAGGTCATCCAAGATGTAGATGAGTTTGTTCATGGGAACAGAATTGGAGAAATTCAGCATTGCATCACTTGCTCAGCAATGGATCCTCAGCAGTGAATGGGTGCCGTCAGAATGAGAGTCTAAACAGCTGATAAAAACATCACAATAATCCACACCACTCCAGTCCATTAGTTAATGACTTGTGAAGAGAAAAGCTGCATGTTTGTAAGAAATGAACAGTTTTTTTTTCAGCTGTTCGGACTCTCATTCTGATGGCACCCATTCACTGCAGAGGATCCATTCATGAGCGAATGATGTAATGCTACATTTCTTCAAATCTGTTCTGATGAAGAAACAAACTAATCTACATGTTTGATGACCTGTGAGGGTGAGTGCATTTCCAGCAGGCCTTAATTTTAAGATCTTAAATCTAATCTTCTGCATTGTTGTTAGATCGACAAATTATTTGGTAGTAATTTAGGTTGTGAACAACAGTCTCTCTGCTTTGCTTCACTCAGGAAAACTTAATTCACAGATTATGTCACCACAGGACTAACCAACAACAACACTTCACACAGACATTAAGCAAAGGGAAAATCCATCTATTTAGATTTGTTTTACCATATGTACTTGATACATTTATATTTTTGAGTATTTTGTACATTGTTTTACAGCATTTCATTTGACCATTAGTTTTTTTCAAAGGTTAATGAGTACAAACAAACATAACATTTAGCACCTGCTGAGTTAACTTTAAAAAACGTTCTTAATTTTTTTCAGAAAATAAGCTAATGTAGCAAAACTCTTACATTTCCTAAAAACTCTAATTAATTTGCTTTCAATCCACAGTAATCACTTTCTGTTGGGACTAGATGTATCATTTAGATTTTGAACTGAAACTGGGCAGGGGATCTGTAATTCCCGGTTTATGCTTTGCATGGGGCTAATGGGGAGAGTGAATGTTGAATGTAAATTCAACATTGAATTTAAATGTTATTGTATGTGTTTTTGAGAAATGGGCGATGTGGAACAGTATGACATTTTATAATTTAATCGTTAGGAAATTACTATTTAGTATGCTACTTGTGTGGTTATGTAAAAAGGAACATATGAATCATACCCATGCATAGAATCACTACTTTGGTCACTTAAAATATTTTATTTCATTATATTAAATATATGGGAATTATTTTACTAAAGACTGAGAGGAATAATCATGTTGATGCATCTTTACTGATTTGTGGAACTGAAATAAGAATTTCAATTTAAAGCACTTTTTTCCAGTGCATGCTGAGTATTGTCCTCTGCTTTGACATTGAGAGTTTGTATACGGCAGGTTTGAACGTATAGAAAAAGGAAAAGTGACACTTGCAACCTCCTGCACCCTGAGAGATGGGTTGTCAGTAAACAACATCAACATGCGGGTAGAGACGGCAAAATTGAGAGAAAAGGAGGCATGTTGACAAAGAGATAGAGAATGGAAAGACACTGTGATGAAACTGGTTTGTCTAGTCTGTGGCTGGGTCTAACATTGACAAGTCCGCTAAAGCTAGTGGCAAATGAGTGACTGAACTCAAAACAAACACTGGAACGCATATGACCTGAAAAACTAACGGCCAGAACCTGTGGATGAATGTCAACAATAAACAGTGATTTTAAGGATTATTGTTCGGCATAATGAAACATTTTAAGAGAAATAAAAAATAAAAGAGTAAAAGGTGCACTTGTAAAGACGGTACGATCTATAGATTTGCAGGAATTTGCCTGCATGCCAGAAAGGGCATGGTATTTATAGAGTCCAAAGTGCAACAGTAACCATTTAATAGAAATGTTTTGCATTTGTTGAACCTTCTTATTTCAGCATAGTATTTCAGAAAAGCAGTGGAAGGGATCTGGTCCGTGTGCTTTTAGCAACACACAATGGATCCTTTTGCTGACTGGATGATGATGTAATGTAAAACCAGAACTGATCTTGCAGCGGACTCATTTTTTTTAGTCGGAGAAAGTACATCCTCTGAATCAAATTTTGCTGAAAATATCCTCAACCTCAGGCCATCCAAGATGTCTGTAGATGGGTTTGGTTATTGGAACAGATTTGGAGAAATGTATCATTACATCACTTGCTCAGCAATGGATCCTCTGCAGTGAATGGGTGCCGTCAGAATGAGAGTCCAAACAGCTGATAAAAACATCTCAATAATTCATAAGTAATCCACACCACTCCAGTCCATCAGTTAATGTCTTGTGAAGAGGAAAGCTGAATGTTTGTAAGAGACAAATCCATCATTAAGATGTTTTTAACTTCAAACCGTCGCTTCCGGGCTAAAAGTCTTCTATTCATATTATTGCTTTCTACAGTGAAAAATACATTTAGTCTGAAATAGGAGAAAAATATGCAATGATCAAGCACTGTTGTTTACATGTTGAAAAAAACAGTCCAAATAGTTTAAAAAATATGTTGGTGGATGAGGAGAACAGTGGGGGATAAACTTTTTCACTGGACGAAGCATTATTATGGATTATCGGATTTTTTTTTTTTTGCCAGAAGTAATGGTTTAAAGTTAAAATGATGGTTTCTTACAAACATGCAGCTTTTCTCTTCACAAGTCATTAACTGATGGACTGGAGTGGTGTGGATTACTTGTGGATTATTGTGATGTTTTTATCAGCTGTTTGGACTCTCATTCTGACGGCACCCATTCACTGCAGAGGATCTAATGCTGAGCAAGTGACGTAATGATACATTTCTCCAAATCTGTTCTGATGCAGAAACATAATTTTGTCTAAGTTGACTGTCTTGTCTATGTAACATTTTGTCTGCATACTTATCTTGTTTTGAGTATTGTCCCTTATGCATGCCTCTTTGTTTTGTTTTGTTTTGGTTTCATACCTGCCTGGGGGCTATTGTTGATAATTGGCTAAACTGACCCAGAAGTGTCTATTAATGAATACAGTCTCTGTAAATCTAAAGCCAATAAAGTATGGAAAATCTGCTGACCTTCTGGCGCTGGACACAAATAAGGAATCTGATGATGTAAAGGTAAAATCTGTCTACAGTAAAAAAAATAAAAAAACTCAAGCAAGTCATGAGATGTTAATGGATGGAGATATTTTTTTGAATCATTATAAGCAGCTGTTTAATACACTGTTTAATGTACTTGTAAGCAGCTGTTTATGTACTTTTAGAACTCTGAACAGTGTGATTGACAGGTTAATATAAATCATTTTGCCTGGACCTATATTTAAAGTAATTAACTTTACAATATTGTTTACTACAGTGGTTCCCAACCCTGGTCCTGGAGCCACCCCAACACTGCACATTTTGCATGTCTCCTTTCTCTGATACGCCAGTTTCAGGTCTTGGAGTCTCTACTAATGAGCTGATGACCTGAATCAGGTGTGTTTGATTATGGAGACATACAAATATGTGCCAGTGTGGGGTGGCCTCCGGACCAGGGTTGGGAACCACTGGTTTACTATATACAGCACATAATAATCTATTATTATTGTAATCCTGTAAATCCAGGTTTATTAATAATACAAACAACATCAAGACTAAGGTAGCATAATACAGGTACAATAATAGAAAAAAAATCTTGATTTCTGCCTGTGCAGTTCCTTGCTGCTCTCAGGATGTTTTGGCCATTGCTTTAGCTCCAACTATGCATCTTCATCCATCATAAATAAGACATTCTGCCTTTAATAAATAGGCTGTTTGGCATTTCCACCAAACCTTGTGTATCACTCTTTGTTTTCAAATGCAGAAAATCACCAGGAGAGCTTGCTCGAGAGTGAAAATGTTCAGAACCGCCACCAAATTAGCAATGATCCATCAAAATGTAACAGCAGAAGCCACTTCCTCTCTCAACAGTCCAAATTGGTCCAAAGGTCGTGGATGAACAATTTCCCAGTTTCATTCAGTCATGCTAAACAAAATGATGAGCCATTTGCCATTATAATTCATATTTACAGTTATATATAACATCACTGATATCTTCTCATCACAGAGTGATTTATATGGAAATGTATTGTGTTTGTGCACCAGAGAGTATTTGCTCTAGGCACAGACAACAATAACTTTATATAAATATAATATATTTTGACCATGTCATTTGATTGGGAGACCGACGCGTGTTATGTGTTAAATATGTGTTAAAAGGGGGAAAAATCCATCCAACTTTCAGATTTTATATGGACTGGCTGCTCGGCTGTGGTCCAGGTCGGTGGTTTTCCGATTTATCACAGGCCTTGGCCTCCAAACCAATGGACTGAAAAGGAAAAGGTAGGTATAGGATTTCATAAAGCAAAAACAATAGAAAGAATAAAGCCTTTAGCCTTGTAACAACTATTCTAAGAACTCTATTCTTTAAATGCAATTCAGATGTAATCTGAGTATTTGTTTTCATTCAGATCTACTTTTTAGGGGCATTTATGTACAGAACAACCAGTTAAAATCTGCATGCCTTCAGTAGTGTTGTAGAGTCCATTATGCAATAGTGATCATAGAAATGTTGTTTCTTAAGGCCCCAACATATACCAGCATTCAAAGCTTCCATGTTTCTCAACATTCTAAATGTATTCTAATTCGAATGTTTGGAATGTTGGCGCTGCCTGAGAAAGGAACATGTACCCGGTTGTTTTGTGTTTATGGTCTATATCACTTCTTTGAGGATAATGTTTCATAATCTGATGACTAAAGTGTTGTGGGTGATGTGCCAGACCTGTTTGATTCGAGAAGATTTAGTGATGTTTTACTTGTGGTGTTCTCTGCTGTTTGCTCTGATAAGCCTGACATTTATGACCATTATCGATGAGCATCCTTCCCTCTTTACTCATAGTGCTATCACTAATAAGTGATAAAATGAAGGCCTTAGAGAAACTGAATAACTGCAACGAATGAATGCTGGTTTCTCAGTGAAAGTTACAAATACATTACAAAAAATCTGCATCAAATTCATAGGCAGATGAGTAAAGACATGACACTTTGAATTGGAAATTAATTGTTAGAGTATACAATTCCAAATTAATTTAAATGTAAATTAAATTAGAATTTAATTTACGTTTTAGTAATCGGTTGTAATGTTATGTGCTTTACTTTTTATTCGTTTTTGTAAATATTTCTATTAGCTTTATTTTTATTGCAATTTGAGTCGTTTTTATAGAAGCCCATTTCTGCCACATTTTTATTTCACAATTCTGACTTCTTTCCCTCACAATTGTGAACATACATGCAAGTTAAATTTTTATTTTTATTTATTTATTGATTTATTTATTTTTTAGAATTGTGTAATAAACTCGCAGTCATGAGTATAAAGTCAGAATAGGGATACACATTTGCGATGCCGAGAAAATAGTTGAATTGACGAGGCGATACCAACTCACAATTCTACTCTAAAAAATGCTGGGTTAAAAACAACTCAGTGCTGGGTGAAATATGGACAAACCCGGCAATTGGGTTGTTTTGACCCAGCGGTTGTGTTAAATGTTTAACCCAGCCTTCTGGATAGTAACCCAACCGCTGGGTCAAAACAACCCAATTGATGGGTTTGTCCCTATTTTACCCAGCACTGGGTTGTATTAACCCAGCATTTTTTAGAGTGTAAGCGTATATTTGTAATTACTAATTGTTTCTCCGAATTGTGAAATATAAACTCCCAATTGGGGAGTTATGAAGTCCATTCTGAGGGAATAAACTGACTATTTTATTTATATCTGCAATTCTGGGTTGTTTTGAATCTCACAAATTGTATCTTCCAATTTCGACTATATTCTCGCTATTGCCAGTGTATATCCCATATGAAAAAAAAGTCAGAATTTGAGATGTAAACTTGCCATTCTGAGAAATAAAGCCAGAATTGGAGTTGTTCGAATCTGAGAAGAAAAAAATCTCTCAAAATCTTGAGTTGTGAAGATAAAACAGTCGCAATACCTTTTTCTTTTTAATTCAGTAGCAGAAACAAAAGTCGCCTTCATACATTGTAAGAATTTTAAGTTTTTACCTGTAAACTTTTTACAGTTTTTGACAATTTCTATATTTTGATCATTTATTTTTTATATATATATATAGTTATGATAACAACATTGACAGGGCGTCATACTATGTGATTGCCTATGCATTGTTTAAAAGATGATGCTAAGGATGTGTTTCATAATCAAAGGCCCTTACTTGATAACTCTGGACATGTTCGTTGAAATCAGTGCTCCTTGGAGGGAAGAAGGCCTGATTCTGTTGGTTCCTGCTGAGGCGCTCACGAGCAGGGTGACTGTTGCTGACCCCGTTGACCCTGTGGATGCACAACACTTGCTGGAAGCTCCGCTTGAAGTTGTCTGATAGAAAGCCATAGAGCAGAGGATTGGCACAGCTGTTGACGTAGGTCAGGATGACAGTGAGAAAGTAGATGCCGGTGATGAGGCCGTTCTCCGGGAGGGTGCTGATGAGGTTGAGGATGTTGAGTATGAAAAACGGCAGCCAGCACAGGACAAACACCACCACGATGATCACCACCATTCTCGTCACTTTCTTCTCAGACTTGCGGCGTTTGGAGAGTCCCGCTCGTGCACTGGCGGACTTTACCTTGATTACAATGAGCAGGTAGCAAAGGCAGATGATCATAAGTGGGCAGAAGAAACCTAGTATAGCGGTGTAGAGGATGAAAGCGGTCGACCACACATCACGCGGTTCAGGCCAGCTCAAGTTGCAGGTGTTGAGCTCTGGCTGAACGTCACAGTAAATGATGACTGGCAGTGTCAGCAGACAGGACAGTGCCCATACCATGCTATTTATCACCTTGGCAACACTGGGCCGCCGCCACCTCGCACTGCGGATAGGATGTACCACAGCCATATAGCGATCAATGCTCATTACTGTCAGACAGAATGTGCTAGTAAATTGACTGATGGAGTCTGCCCACATCAGAATACGACAGAGGAAGTTACCAAATGGCCAGTAGGTGAGCACGTTGTGGGTGGTGAGAAATGGAAGTCCCAGGATGTACAGCTCGTCGGCCACTGCCAGGTTTAAGATGTACATGTTGGTGACCGTCTTCATTTTGGTGTAGCGCAGGACCACGAAAATGGCCAGAGAGTTGCCTGTCAAACCCACGACGAACACCACGAGGTAGATTACGGCCAGAATCTTTGTGCTATCCTCCTCGGCCATCGAGCTTCCATTTAGTTGAAGGGAAATATTGGTGAATTCATTGGACTGGTTTGTGTAGTCTGAGATTGAGGTGTTGCACATGGACCCCTGGGTTGCCATATTTAGATACAGGCACCGATTTGGCAAGGAACCGCTGATTTTTGAGTCACCAAAGGGCTATAAAAAACAAAATGAGAATAGTGGTTTATCTCAGCAGCATGATATTTAAAATGAGAAATTAAACTTGCTTGTTTGACTTTTATGCACACACTGTAGGATAAAAATCCATAGAAAAACGACATTATGTGATGAGTTTATCAGACATTCCTTTAACACAATGCAATGCTTAATTCAAAATATGGGAAAATCAATATGGAAAATTCCTTCAAACACAATGCATTGAGCTTTATTTGTACAGCTTTTATTAGTGCACAAAAACTTTCTAAAACATGATTAAAACTTGAACTGAACAATTCTGAGAGTATTAAATGTGACATAAATACACTTGACTTGGAAATATCTTAATTCAGTATAGTTAATCAGCATAAGGACGGAGACTCAACCAGCTTTTCAGTCCTAACAGTAAAGGTTTCTCAATGGTTCTTTGGGGTAAAAGATTATTTTTTAGAAGTTCTTCATATCAGAATATTGTTTTCAGTGCATTAATGGTTTTCTGAATATCTAGAAAATAAGCAGTTATTTTTGAAGGCATTTAAAGATTCTTCCATGGCATCAGGTTGTAAAACCCAATTTGGTTCTAACTGGAACTTTTAGCCTATTTTTAGATATGCAGCACTGGAAATAAAAAAATTAAAAAAAGTGCATAGACATTAGAAAAAATGTTTGTTACCCCAACAAAAATGTCAAAGGCTTTTCCTTTTTTCGTGTTTCAAAAACATGCATATTCATATTGCATTGTCATTGCATGAACAATGTAGCTGTTGTTTATGTGTTGCATGACCTTGACTTTAAGTGGTACTCGCGCTGGATATGAGGCGTGCAAAGTGAGCAGAGCGACACAATGTGTTGCACAAATAAAGCACAGCCTCAGAAATGCACTGAACCATAAATCGAAACAAAGGGTAACGGTGTCACTGTTATGAGTACAAACAGTCCGGTGGACACTAATTCATATGAACCATCTGCATTTCCACCGCACCGGTGAATATTTAACTTGCCTTCTACGCCAAGCTCTTGTTAAGCGAGTGCCTGACTGTAACAAAAGGCCGTGTTGATGTGCCGACACATCTACTTATTTTCCGTCTTACACTCTAAAAAATGCTGGGTTAAATACAACCCAGTGCTGGATAAAATAGGGACAAACCCAGCAATTGGGTTGTTTTGGCCCAGCGGTTGGTTTACTTCCCAGAAGGTTGGGTGAAACATTTAACCCAACCGCTGGGTCAAAACAGCCCAATTGCTGGGTTTGTCCCTATTTTACCCAGCACTGGGTTGTATTTAACCCAGCATTTTTTAGAGTGTACATTTCCGTTGCATCTTTGGGGCAGCTGTAAAATAGTATGGTGCTGACGGTTTATTTAATCACGAGCCCTTGCTCAGCTTGCGAATCATCTATGGTGCACATGCAGATCTCTTCGTGCAGAATGGTCTTATTCGCCAATTCTTAATATATGTATCGGCCTATAGGCTATATAAGGTTTCGAACATTTTAAAAGTTACGAATTACTGAGGGTGCGAATTTTCACTTGACAGTTTGCTGAGGGAGTAACCATAGCATTCAAGCATTGTCACTTTATTATAGTTTATTACATCAATCAATCAATCAATAGCTCAATAGCTGCTTACACTCTAAAAAATGCTGGGTTAAAAAAAGACAAACCCAGCTATTGGGTTGTTTTAACCCAGCTATTGGGTTGTTTTGACCCAGCGGTTGGGTTCAAAACAACCCAATAGCTGGGTTTGTCCCTTTTTAACCCAGCATTTTTTAGAGTGTAGCTGGAGACACTTCACCCCTAAAATTACCCATGGAAATTCCTTATAGAACGTCTTTAAGCAATTATTTAAATATAAATCTAATATAATGGTTAATTATGTAGATATGGAAATTCAGCTCTAGAAAATGTCACTGCCATTCACAGTCTTTATGGGCAAACTAACAAAATGTTTATATAGTTCAACTAGGCTATATTTAACAAAGTATAAATTGTACAAAGTGTACTAATCAAAACAGGCTTTTGTTGCAATAGGTAAAGTTTTCACGGGAAAAATGCTATTGGAAATATTGGAATTAAAGTTGATAACGCGATAACACGACCATTTCCACTAAATGCCATGCAAAGTATTAGGCTTAATCGGCCACAGAATGAAGCTACGTTTCACTCTTATTTGGTTATAGTGTGTAGCTGTACAAACCTACCTCAAACGCAATGCGCGGTCCTCTGGGTTTCAGAAGCGCTTCCACTAATTGATCAGACTCTTCTCCGTTTCTGTGATCAATAAAGATTAGATGACTCAATGTCTCTTTGTCTAAGATCCAACATCAAGAGCCAGCACATCACCTTCATCCCCGATCCCAGTTGAAACGAGTTCACTACAAGGCGTTATGTTGCGGTGCGCACATAATCCGCATTGTTTTCCATTGTGAAAACCACAAGTTTATTTGACTATAGCATCCACATCTGGCCAACCATTTAAGTGACTATTTGTACACCTAATAAATGTCGAAATGTACTTGTAGTGTTGAATCATTCAGGTCGGTTCAGGTGGAGAGGTGCTGCTGTCTCCAAGCGCGCACGGTTTTATGGGTTTGTCTGGTCTTCTGCGCGTAACAGGACCAGGGCAGAGGACTTCATACGTCACAGGCACAAACGCGCTTATGTTTTTCTGACCCACACTATATCCTGTCATGCATGGATCTGCACGTTGCACAAGCTCCTAATGGTGAATTTATTGATAGGCTATACTGAAGTAGCCTATATAAATGTGTCATTCCCCGCTGAAGCAGGTGACAGATCATAAAACTGTCGCGCAACGAAAACGCAACAGTGTAACATTTTATGGTCTTTTTACTACGCCTTTGAAAACACACTACCGTACATGTGCCTTAGACAAACTTGCATTTTCTAAAATGCTAATTCTTATTGCACCTACTAGAATGAAAAGATATAAATATCAAATAAATATTATAAAGATATAAATATCATATTGTGCACTAATTGGATTTTAATATTTTTTCCATTAAGTGTCTTCAAGTATTTTTCCTATGCATTACAGGAGTCTTTAGTGTTCTTGCAGGGTTCAGTATTGTAAGTTCTTCAGACATTTGTCCTTTTTTTTGAAAGGGTCAAGTGTCTCAACTGTAAATCTTTACTGGCAGGGTGAACAACCCAGAGTGCAAAACCGCTGAAAAAATATTGTTTGAGTATTTTAAAGCCATATTTTACAGATGTAAGAAATGGCAAGGGTGTGTATGCCTGCATTCCACTTTCACAATATAGACCTGCAGAGTTCTAATAGCAAATTGAGGTTTACTGTGCAGTAAAAGAGAAATGCTTTGTGTTTTATTAGATCACAAAGCTCTGATGCCAGTTAAGATTATATGAAGTGCAGTTTTCTTTCTTTTTTTTTTCTTTTTTTCTTTTTTTACATTTGTGCCAATTTCTGGATGGTTTTCAGTATTTAAAGGTAGAACCTGGATCTCCATTGTGGTCCAAGTCCAGTTGCATATTATTGAATAATTTGATGTTTTTGTGTGTGTGTGTGTGCTTGCAGTTTGGACATTTTTGGTTTCACTGAAACACTGCTAGTAATGTTGCCTTAAATATCTATAAAATATAGTATAAAATATGTTCTTCTCATAACTGATAGACACAGACTGTTTTTTTAGTTTTTTGTTTTTTAAACTGTTTCTTTGGCAACGAACAAGCTAATGTGTGGGTTATGTGACTGGCAGGCTTTATAAGAGCATGGTCCTCATTAACGTTCTATTTGAACCCCGTGATGTCTCTGCATGTGAGGATGTGAGATTCTGAAAGCAGTTACATCAGTGATCCTTGCAGCTTTTTTATCACAGTGGCTTACCTGAAAGTGCACAAATGACATAAGTGGTAGTTGGGGCAGGTATAAGTAATAAAAGTCAGACGCTGAGCTCAAACCCCAGAAGCAAGATACATCTGTGAAGCAGAGAACATTTTACAGTGTAATGATGACAGTCGGAAATGTTGATTTGACCCAAGTACAGTGGGGAAAAAAAGTATTAGTCAGCCACCAATTGTGCAAGTTATCACACTTAAAAAGATGAGAGAGGCCTGTAATTTTCATCATAGGTATACCTCAACTTTGAGAGACAAAATGAGAAAAAAAATCAGAAAATCACATTGTAGGATTTTTAAGAATTAATTGGTAAATTCCTCAGTAAAAAAAGTACTTAGTCACCTACAAACAAGCAAGATTTATTAACTTCTTCTTTAAGAGGCTCCTCTAACCTCCACTCGTTACCTGTATTAATGGAATCTGTTTGAATTCGTTATCAGTATAAAAGACATCTGTCCACAAGCTCAAACAGTCACACTCCAAACTCCACCATGGCCAAGACCAAAGAGCTGTCAAAGGACACCAGAAACAAAATTGTAGACCTGCACCAGGCTGGGAAGACTGAATCTGCAATAGGTAAGCAGCTTGGTGTGAAGAAATCAACTGTGGGAGAAATTATTAGAAAATGGAAGACACACAAGACCACTGATAATCTCCCTCCATCTGGGGCTCCACGCAAGATCTCACCCCGTGGGGTCAAAATGATCACAAGACCTGTGAGCAAAAATCCCAGAACCACACGGGGGGACCTAGTGAATGACCTGCAGAGAGCTGGGACCAAAGTAAAAAAGGCTACCATCAGTAACACACTGCAACGCCAGGGACTCAAATCCTGCAGTGCAAGACGTGTCCCCCTGCTTAAGCCAGTAAATGTCCAGGCCCATCTGAAGTTTGCTAGAGAGCATTTGGATGATCCAGAAGAGGATTGGAGAATGTCATATGGTCAGATGAAAAAAAAATAGAACTTTTTGGTAAAAACTCAAACTTGTCGTGTTTGGAGGAGAAAGAATGCTGAGTTGCATCCAAAGAACACCATACCTACTGTGAAGCATGGGGGTGGAAACATCATGCTTTGGGGCTGTTTTTCTGCAAAGGGACCAGGACGACGATCCGTGTAAACGAAAGAATGAATGGGCCATGTATCGTGAGATTTTGAGAGAAAACCTCCTTCCATCAGCAAGGGCAATGAAGATGAAACGTGGCTGGGTCTTTCAGCATGAAAATGATCCCAAACACACCGCCGGGCAACAAAGGAGTGGCTTCATAAGAAGCATTTCAAGGTCCTGGAGTGGCTAGCCAGTCTCCAGATCTCAACCCCATAGAAAATCTTGGAGGGAGTTGAAAATCCGTGTTGCCAGCGACAGCCCCAAAACATTACTGCTCTAGAGGAGACCTGCATGGAGGAATGGGCCAAAATACAGCAACAGTGTGTGAAAACCTTGTGGAGACTTACAGAAAACGTTTGACCTCTGTCATTGCCAACAAAGGGTATATACAAAGTATTGAGATGAAATTTTGTTATTGACCAAATACTTATTTCACCATAATTTGCAAATAAATTCTTAAAAAAATCCAGAAAATCACATTGTAAGATTTTCTGGATTTTTTTTCCTCATTTTGTCTCTCATAGATGAGGTATACCTATGATGAAAATTACAGGCCTCTCTCATCTTTTTTAAGTGGGAGAACTTGCACAACCGGTGGCTGACTAAATACTTTTTTTCCACACTGTATATATATAGACACATGAGCAAATATCCATGTTCTGGTTTGAATAAGAATCCCTCATACAGCTTTCCTGCTTCTATGTTTTATTTGATCTAATTTATATTGACAAGTATACATTTCCACCACTGCTTTGGTAAATCATATATACAGTATATGATATAAAAAAAAATATATATATTTATGAGATAAAAAGTCAGAATTATGAGATAAAAGATGAAATTATTACATAAATGTCATAATTATAAAATAAAAGTCCAAATTCAGAGAAAAAACATTGAAATTATGGGAAAAACATTTTTTTAAAAAGTCAAAATTATGACATACTAAATCATATTCATGAAATGTGAATTATGAGATAAAAGTCATAATTCTAATGTAGTCTAATGTTTGACTATTTATGTCATAATTATGACTCGGTATGTCATAACTTCCACTTACGTCATTATTTAAGCGTTTTGTCTCATTGCGTTTTATGTCATAATTATGAATTGCCAAATCATGCTTTGTATTCTTATGTTGCAGAAATAGGTTTCCATTGGGGACAATGGTAGTTCGCTTCAGTCTAAAAGCAGAAAGCTAAGGCAGGCAGTTAAGGAGGAAAAGGAAGTTTCATATCATGAAAATGTTTTGGTATTACTGTGGTTTCTAATCAGTCTTCCCTGGACGTGGGAGTCTTAAAGGCATAGTTCACCGGAAAATGAAACTTCTCTCATAACTTATTTTCTTAAAAACAAATAAAGCCATGCAAGTTCTTAAAAATGTAATGAGATGTTATTATTATTTTTGTTGTTGTGAACGCTCCCTTTTTATCAGAGCTGCATTCTCAAAATGTTCCTTTTATCTTCTCTGATAGGTCCATAAATGACTATAGATCAGTAGGTCTTGATTATTATAGAATACAGGCAGACACATCTGTGGACTTTCACAGATCATGGGGGAAAGGGCATCATAAAAATGGTGAAAAATAAAGTGCAGGTGTCGGGCCGGAGGGGAGGAAACAACAGCCACAGGAAGAGGAGGAGCAGAGGAATGGAGGGCCGTTTCCTTCCTACCCAGCGTGAGACTTTAAAAAAAAAAGGTCAAACAGACAGAGAATCCATACCTACATCATCCTGATGGCTCTGGTATGTTTGTGTTTTGATGAATGTATAAGGTGCATATATAATGCTATAGCCTACTGTGAGACCATGTTTCATTTGGAGATAACAGATCTACTTCACTCACTTTAACTGAACTTTGCTGCATGTATGACCACTAACACAGCCTCTCAGTCAAGTCAAGTTTATTTGCATTGTGCTTGGTCCCAATACACACGTTTCAAAAACAGCTTTACAGAAATTGCAAGATAAATGTGACATATCAGATGTTAATGTTTAGAAACATTTTATAGTATTATAAACCTATTTTCTTTCGGAACATTATAGAATGTTGTTCAATGTTCTCGGGTCTAATACTGTTTCAAAAAAATAAATTTCTGATCATTCGTTGAACTGTTGGTTTGCAACCTTGGAGGGATTCGCTGGGCGTAAGCTTTTCTACTGTAGAAACCATATTTTATCGCCCGTACCACTCAGAGAAAACTGCATTTTTAAATCTTAAAAAACAAAAAAAAATCTGTATGATTTCTTTGCAAGCTTCAGATGGGGACCTTTAATTTAGGTCCCCACTGTGACACGATTCCCCATGAGTTGGTGTGTATTCAGTCCCCAGCAGGATAGACAATACAAGGTCTCACACACACCCACACACACAAAACACACACAACACACAAACACACACACACACAACATCTTCTTGAGAAAATCACTGCTATCCAATGTGACAACAAGCAAGTTTTTGGCCATGTTGACACAAGCATAAAAACCTCATTAGATCCATTCTGAGCTTATCAGGTTTTTTATGGCATTATATCACGTTCCCATTGGATACTGCACTGCTTTTGTCATGACACCATCCCAAACTCTGGACTCTGGCTGCTGCTAATGTTGGTTAAATGAACTCAATCCCACCTCAGAAAAGTGTCATTTTATTTTTAAGTGACATTATTATGACAGTAAAGCTCACACCTTGGCTGTTCTTTACTGGGTAAGTAACAGATAAATAAGAAAACAATCTAAACCACACAAACTTGTACTATTAACAATTTTATACTCTTTGAAGAAATGTTTATTCACAAATCTAAAGGGATCGATCGCAAAGTCCCAATTACAGGAGCCACTAAATAGTTCCATACACAATAGTTTACAAAGGGCACCTCAAATCAACTTGAAAGGTACTTTGTAGCCTAATGTATATAGAAACTTTCAAGGGTTCTAACTTCCAAACCTGGTAATGGATTTTGTTTTTGTTAAATTAACAGGCCTATGCATTTTGTTGTAATAATAATTTATTTAAATTACCTTAATTTAATTCAAAATAATTTGAATAATGACTTTATTGAGAGAATTTTTTGTATTGTATTGTGCAATCAGTAATTTTAGAAACTGTGTTGTGTCACTTGATAAATGCACAAAAAGACCAATGTGAACCTGTGTCCTGAAGGGAAAAAAAAATATATTGAGAACCATTTACCTAGACCTCCTTATGCCAGAGAGGTTCTTTGTTGATGTTTTGTTTTGTAGCACCTTTTTTTGACACACAGACATTCTACTTAGGACCCTAATGAAACCTTGTTTGTCTAGAGATGTACGGCAGAAATTCTAAATATATTGGCTTACCCCAGAATTCAGTACCTGAGTTCCATTTAGCCGTTTAGTTCCATACAGTGTCACACATTGTGTAACTGATGTTTGTTTGATAGGTTTCTCTTGGCTACACATAACTGTGTTGATTCTCTGTATTATTGCACCTGTATCTGCACTTCTGCTTTGCTGGATTGTTTACTTCAGTTCAGAAAATCGAGGTATGCTTATATGTGAGAGTAAGGCATGCAAAAGTGTTATTGAATATTCTGTATTCTAGATATGAATATGGGAAAATAAGTGTTGTGTAAGAAAAATTATATATATATATATATATATATATATATGGTGCTGCTTGAAAGTTTGTGAACCCCTTGCAGAAAATGTGAGTAATTTTAACAAAATAAGAGAGATCATACAAAATGCATGTTATTTTTTATTTAGTACTGTCCTGAGTCCCTATAGTTACATAAAATATGTTTACATAATAGTCAGAGACAAAACAATAGATGACTTTATGAAAACACCCGTCAAAAGTTTGGACCCCTTGGTCTTAATATTGTGTTTGGTTACCTGGCTGATCTACCACTGTTTCTGTTTTGTTTGCTGGTTGTTCATGACGTCCGGTTTGGATCTGAAAAGCAGGTTAAACTGAGCACTGTTTCCTCAGATGAAGTACACTTCTCGTGTCTCTGCGATGTTTCAGAATTTCTCGCAATTAGTTTGCATATGTCCAACCAGTCTTCTCACAGCAGGAGATCTGTGTCTATGATTTTGAGATCTCTGCAGTCTTTTCACATGCGCGGGACTTGATGATCAGTGTCATGAGGGATGTTGTACAAGCATTAAAAAGATGCAAAAGTGTCCAAACATGTTCACAAGGTCACGGGGGGTGAAAGCCGTGTTTGGGAATTTGAAGAATCAAGCTAAATTGGTGAATCTTAAAGGGAGTTTTGCGGGAAACATGCACGTATGTTCTGTTGAGTCGACAGGGCAGTACTAAATAGAAAATATATTCTGTGTTTCTACAGAAGATAAAGAAAAGATAGACCGCTCACATCCTGTTCCAAAAGTTTTCCTCTTTAATGGGCTCTTAATGCATTCCGTCTGTAGGAGTTCTCTCGTGTTTCCTTCTGGAGCATCGGTGAATGTTTGAACCTTTTTTAATAGTTGTGTTTGAGTCCCTCACTTGTCTTCAGTGTGAAAAGATGGATCCCAAAATCAAAGTCACAGTTGGAAAGGGATCAAATATGCAGAACGTTACTATTTCAAACCTCTGTATTGTTCAACATATGACAGGGTAATCCTCCAGGGTAACCCAGCGAGCAAATAATAATTAAGAACAAAGGGGTCCCAGAAAAATAGAACGAGGTGCTAGCTTTTATATAAAATTAAGCTAGATGTTTTTTTCTTGTTGACTGAAAGTCAACTCCTGTTATGTTAAATATATTACTCAGGACGGTACTTATCGAATAAAAAAATAACAGGCATTTTGATGACTTTCTTTAGAGATTGGTATAATTGCTTCGATTGTTAACACAAGAGTCTGACAAGGGCGTCGCTTCAGCGACAAAGCACACAGTGTGTGTGTGCGCTAGTTCTGAGATATATATAGTACATTATTTATATTATATTATATTATTCTATTATATATCGTGTATATATATATAGTATGACACAGCTGTGGGCAAAAAGAGTATTTAGTCAGACCAACCGCAATTGGAGGGCTGTCTCCCAATGTGAAAAGATGAGAGAGGCTATTAAATTTTTCATCATGTACCGCGCGGAGTAACCCTCAACTTGACGAGACCATAAATGAGGTGAATATAGAAAATCCAGAAAATCACTGTCGATTGTAGCACTTCTTTTAAAGTAAGTAATTGGCGTACAATTCCTTCGGTAAAAATATAGTAGATATTGGTCATTTTCTACAAACAAGCCAAAGATTCTCTTGGCTCTCCAGCATGAGGACCTAGAATAACTTCGTCTTAAGCGTGATCCGGTCTGTTCCGTCACTGGGTAACTGAGTAATGGAGCTGTTTTGAGTGACTCGTGTGGATATTCAGTATAAAAGGATTCACCTGTTCCACACCCTCAAAACAGTCACACTCCATACCACTCCACCTGTGCCCAAGATCAGTAGTATGCTTATCAAGAGACACCAAAGAAGAACAAAATTGATCATCGACCTGCCCAATTGCGCTTGGAAGACGGAATTCTGCACAGATAGGTTTAAGCAGCGTGTGTAATTGTTGTTTTTGTTGTGTGATGAATATGACAAGTAGGAGACTCAACTGTGGGAGGTAAATTATTCGAAAATGGAAGACCATATCAAGACCACGATGATTCTCCTCGATTGGGGCTCCATGGCAAGATCTCAATCCCATGGGGTCAAAAGGATCATCAAGAAGTGAGCAACAACATCCCAAGAACCCAACGGGGTGGATCGGGTAGGTGAATGTACCTGCAGAGAGCTGGACCAAACGTAACAAAGGCACCATCAGTAACACACGGCGCCCCCAGGGGACTCAAATCCTGCAGTGCCAGAAGTGTCCCCCTGCTTAACCAAGCCAGTACATGTCCGGCCGCTCTCTGGGAAGTTTGCTGAGAGAGCAGCATGACTGGACATGAAAAATCACAGAAGAAGAAGAATGGAAAGGAAGAAAAGGAATAATAGGCGCGAAAAAAAGTGATTAAAGAAGTATATTATTTAGATCACCAAAATAGATCCATTTTGCCGGCTAAACCAAAAATACTTGACGCAAAACAGGTTTCTTTTTGTTGTTTGGAGGAGAAAGAATGCTGAGTGCCAAAGAACACCATACCTGTAATATTTTACCCCCTACCTGATTGATATGCATGTTTGTTGTTTAGGAAGGAAGCCATTCATTGCATTTGTGGGATGACTGGGTTTCTGCATCGGGACCGGAGGACGATTATCGTGTAAACGAATGAGATATGTAAGGGGCCTTGTACCGCGTGGTGATTTTGATGTAGTTTTTGTGTGTTGTGTTTGTTGGATATTTCAAACTTCCTTCCATCAGGCTTAAAGCTAAGGTTGATTGTACGAATATGAATTCACCGGGGGCTGTGTCTTTCAGCATGACAATGATCCCAACACACCGCCCGGGCAACGAAGGAGTGGCTTCGTAAGAAGGCATTTCAAGGGTCCGGAGTGGCCTAGCCAGTTCCCAGCTCTAACCCTATAAGAAAACTCTATCTTTGGAGGGCCAGTTGGAAACTGTGGTTGCCAGCGACGGTCACAAATAAACCATTATTGCTCTCAGTAGGCAGCCTACTCTGCATGGGCGGGATATTATCGAGGGAGATGCGGATCCCCCAAACTACCAGCAAACTCGTGTGTGGACAACCAATATGTGAAGACTTACAGAACGGTTGACCTCTTGCATTGCAACAAGGGTATATAACCAAAGTAATTGAGCTGAAAATTTTGTTTTGACGCGCCACACTACCTTCATTACCCCCCATCTCGTGAAGCACCCTTCTCCCCTGCACCCCCCCCAACCATACACTTCCCCTTAACACAACTCTCCCCCTGTGCATTTCTAGGATTATTTTCGTTGACTCTCCATTTGTTCTCCTAGTTGCGGTCCTACCCTCACTGACTGACAATTACATGCCTCTCTCATCTTTTTAAGTGGGAGGACTTGCCCAATTGGTGGCTGACTAAATACTTTTTGCCCCCACTGTATAATACTGTATATATGTATTAATAATATGTATTGTATGTTATGAATAATTTTTTGTTTTATGTCATAACTAAAATTAGTAATTTTTCATTCTTAGCTGGAGTTGATCTTGTGTATCTCCATGATAGAGATCAACGAGCCTGTGTCTCAAGGTGTGTTATCTTTTCCTTGCCGTACTATTCCTCGCTGTCGACCTTCAATATCTGGGTTTAATTGAGGTATTTCCTTCAGGCCATATTTCTCTGAGATCTATTCGCCCCAATCTCCCCACTCCACGCCTTCCCCCCCCGTTATGTCCTCCCACCTGTGTCTCTTCCTTGATTTGCCATGGTGCACCCCACCTCTTCTCCTAGTCTAATTTCCGGCGCACCTTCTTTTTGCTACTCCAAAAATACTACTGCTGTTTCACGCGTTCTCTGGCTCAGCCCCTCTCTGCTGTCATCCGCAGACTCTTCTGGGGCATTGCGCGTTGTTTTGGGCCCTTCCCCCCTTCCTTCGCCCCTCCTTTCCCGGTGGTTTCATCTTTCTCTCCCTGTGCTATACCCCCCCCGCCTCTACCTTCACTCCGACTGTTCCCTCCCTCACTCCTGGTCTCCTCTGAGATTTGTTGATCTATCCATAACGATCCATGGGCTTCGACAAGACTTCCTCTCTTGTTTTATTCCCTGTTTTTGTGCTTTCCACGGCTTTCCAACCTTTTTCTTGCCGCTACCCCTTCTGTTAAGTCTGTTCATGCCTGCACCTGTGATCCCGCAGCAATTTCGGGCCGGGCTGTACTTCCGGTCACACTTCCCCCCACGTCCATACTTGGACCTTCCTCCCCTTCATTTCTCCACTTAGTACTACTGTTTCTCTTCTCCCCGCTCTCTTCGTAGATATCTCTATACTCTCTCCTATATTTCTGGTGTGTGTGTGTGTGTCGTTTTTCTATCTCTTCTACTCTGTTTTTCTATACGTGCCCCCCTCGTCCCTTCTGGTTTGGCCCTTCGTGTCCCCCTTCCCTCCTCCTTTCTATACCTAGTGTCACCACCGGTCCTTCGTCGCTCAACCCCCCTTATGTTGAAACACACTCAGCCACCGTTGTCCGACAGTAACTCCTTGTTTGCTTGTCCAGACTGTCTCACTTCTCACATTCTACGTGCAGTATTCACAGCCCATCATGGCGCCCTTATCACACAAGATGAGAGATATCTTGTTTTTCACATCACCGTGTTTGAAGGCAAACACCATTCACAGAACTTTGAGTTTTCAAAGCCGCATATTTAATAGAAAGGAAAAGTTGTTTTTAACTCACACAAGCATATGTCAAGTACAATATCCTAGTAGACGCTTTGCATATTTCACCATTAGAAATCATTTTCAATTACTTGCCCACAACCCTTTTCATTCCCATTGTCTTGATGATTTATTGACCATATGAAGTTATTTCCACATTTGTTCACATCTGACTCCTTCAAAACATGCTTTCTTAAGGACCCTGTTATGAAGAAACATCTGTTAGAGCCACTCGTTAAAAAATAAAAGGGCTTCAAATAGAGTTCTTCACTGTCGCTGCCAAATGAGAACCATTTTGGTTCCACACCGACACCCAGCGCCGTCCAGGTTCACTTACCAGCACCATCTCTTTTCTTACCTTCGATAGATCTGTTGCAGCCCTTCTTCGCCCCACCCAGACGTTTTGGGAAAACTAGAAATGGGTCTCACGGTTCACCGGTTCCTTCGTTGAGCCCCCTTCGCCCCACCGGGTGCATTTCTGGCCCTCGTGCCGCCACTCTACTGTTCCGCGTGTTGCGTGCATGTCCCGCCTAACTTGTCTTCGCTTTACGTTTACTGTGTGTCTTGCATCCCCACCCCTTATCACTTTTTCTCGCCTTGGCTGCCGCGCCGTTGCCGTCCTGCTGGGAGCGTACGCACCGCCCGGCTGTCCCGCGCCCAAGATCGCCTTTGTCGCTCCTTGTCGCTTTGATCCTGGACCTGACCTTTATGTGACCCGCTTGTTTTTTTTCATGATCTGCTTTCTCCCTCCCTTTTCTGCCTCCGCTCCAGGTACAGCACGAAACCATTCATCACTTGCGCCGATTACTTGGCACTCGCCTTCACCACTCATTACTATGCTTGAGGAACACGTCCGTTCGGTCTGTCTTCTTAACCCAGCACACCTCCCACGTGACAGAAGAAGTCGGTCATGAAGTTATTTTGACAAATTTTTCCTTACTCTAATGGCCTCTCTTTTTTTTTACGTGTTGTCATCATTAACAGCTCCTTCCAGTCCTGTACCTGGTTGCTTCTTTTTTTAGGCCTTCAACCTCATGCTGTACGTATGACAGTCCTACTATTTTGCTCTATCTGCCTGGAGCAATTGATCAGTGACGATGGGGGACTGCCCTCCCTAAGATGCTCCCCATTACTTGTCCTTTTTTTCAACATACGGTATGCATTTGGACACCTAAAATGTGTCAGAGCTAGTTAAGATCTTTTGTGTATCACCATGAGATTGTGCTTTCTCAAAGTGGCTGCGCCACCATAATAATAATCAGGTTTCCCTCTATACTCCGCTGTTTCACCAGTCCAGTGTTCACAGTACAGGCTACCTATTTTATTCGTGAGATGTTTTTTCACGTTTTTGATAGTCTTTTCGGTCTACGTGTCTATACTCTTCTCCACAGCGTTCCTGAGGATTGTGTGCGCTCGCGTACTGGCAGTCTTTTCTCTTCTGTAGCTGAGAAAGGCAAAAACGGCCTAGGACTATCTGAGTTCTCATCTTTCACGCTATTACAGTTTAACCCCATTTTCTTTTATATCCTATTTACCACTTGTAAGTGTACAGGTTCAGTTTTAAAGCTCGGGGATGTGAACTATCTACAATACACGAGAGAGAATATTATGGGGCAATTATGATGAAGAGACTGGTCTTGTTGGCAGGATTTGTTCAAGCCTTGTGAGGGTGCTAGCATTTTTGAAGTTCCTGTCTATAATAAAGAGTTAAATATAAAAACGATCAGTCTTCTGTTCAAGTGTGTTTTTTTTTTTTGACAGTCTCGTTTTCATTCTCAGTCCAACAAAGCTTATAAGGAGATCCTATAGAGGGTGCTAAAAAAGAACATTGAATTTGTGTATGGGGTGTATGAAAATGCGATTATGCAGGTTATAAAGTACAAAAAAAAAAACACATATTTTCAATCATACATGTACATTTAAGGATTTCTCCATTCTATGCCTCAATCCAGCCTTTAGGTTTGAAAACGGGCGTAGAGTATTACAAAAGCTCATCTGATCTGAAAAGCTAGGTGGGCTGTGATTGGCAAGGCTATCAGCCGGCGTTGGACCCATTACGGCCCCCCCCCCTCCACCCCCCCCCCCACCCCCCCCCCCTCCCCCCAGCTTCCCCTTCCCCCCCTTTTTCCACCTCCTCCACCCCCCCCTCCCTCAGGCCCCCCATGCACCCTATCCTCCCCCCTCCCGGCAATGTGCGCCCCCCGAAACCGAACTCTGTTTCGCATCCCACCCTCATCCCCCCCCCCAACCCCCCTCCTCTGCGTTGTGCACGATGCACCGGCTGAACACCCCCTCCCTCCCCCCGCCTTTTCTCCCCTCTCTCCTCCGCCGCCCTCCCCCCCCCCAATAGTGCTGTCCTTTCACACCCCCCTCCCCCCCACCCACACCATTCCTCCCTTTACCCCCCCCTTCTAACGCCCTCTCCGGCCCCCTTGGCCTAGTTTGACCTCCCCGTTCCCCCTGGTGGCCATAACCCCTACTCGCACTACCCCGCCCTCCTCTACCAGACCCCACCCCCCCTTCCCCCTACCACACCCCCTCCACCCTCCACCCCCCCAACCTTCCCCCCTCTCGCACTCCCTGTCTCTTTTTTTCCCGTGTGGCTGCCGTGCATGCTGTGCTGCCGTACCCCTAAAACCCTCGTCTGCCACTTGGTGCTCTGCGCCCCTATACACACTAACAAAAATCAATTCCCGGCACCACTCCCCCATCATTCCCCCCCCCCCACCCCCTCCTCCGCACTCCAATCCCCTCCTAGCCCTCTATCACCCCCCACCTTTCCACCCCTCTCCCCCATTCCCCCACCCTGCCCCCCCCCTACCCACCCCCAGGCTCCCCCACCTCTTACCCAACCCACCCTCACCCGCTCCTCTTCCCCACCCCCCACCCCCACAGCCCTGTTTTTCATCCCTCTACCACCCCCCTGCCCCACCCACCCCACTCACCCGCTTCCGTGCCTCCACCTCATCCCATCCCCCCTCGTCCCCCACTGTCCAGGGGCCGCGTTTTTCTTTTCCCCCCCCGCCCCCTCCTCCTTCTCTCCCGGCTTACTCCCCCCTCTCCTGGCAGGCCCCCCGAATCGGCTCGCCTTCGCCCCTTCCCTCCCTCCCCCCTGGCCCTTTCCGCACCCGAGGTCCCCCCCACCCCACCTCTCCTCATCCCCCACCCTCCTTGCCCATTCTTCACCTGCTGCCCACGTCCCTTCCAGTCACTGTGCGTCACTCGCCCCTGCCCGGTTCTTAGTCCATCTCCCGCTATCCCTGTCCCCCGCCGGCTCCGGTCCCCCGTCCTCCCCCCCCCTGCTGCCTCTGCCCCCCCTCTGCCGCTCTTCTGGGTTCACCCTGTGTTCTGGCCCTCGTGTCTGTCCCTCCCACCACCCCCTTATCCCAACGCTGTCGTAGTCCTGCTCTCATTTGCGTAGCCCCCCCCCCCCACCGTCGATTCGCTTTCCCCCCCGCCCCCACCCTAAGCGGCCCTCCTAGTGTGAGGGGCGCCCCACGCCTAGCCCGTGCGCTGACGGCTCGGTCGGGGTCACCCCCGCCCGGCACTCCGCGGTCCGGCCCGGCTCCGCCCCCGAAATCACAAGCGAGCATACCCACATGTCAGACGAATCCCAGGGTGAATACTCCTGCTTGTCAACCGGATGAATGAAAGAGTGATGTATTCCCTCCCGAGAACCACGCACCAGGATCAGCTCTAAGGCAATGAACAAGCAGGATGAATCGATCCTCTTGCAAGGACCACACATAAAGGAGTGCGCTTTACAAACGAAAGCCAACAAGCGTAAACATGCACAGACACAACCATTAGAGCTGCAGCAGTCAAACAAAATACAGTAAGATAAAAAGATTTTTTTGTAAAATGCCTCTGTCAGTTTGCGTGCAACCCAATATTGGGCGGCGTTATGCAAAACTTACCAACATAAGGGATCGTAGATGTCGGGGGCGTGTAAATGACGAAACAGCCGTTTTAGGATAGGTGTAGGCTGCATACTTAACTTATACAGAAAATCTCTTTGGATTTGAGACTTTAATCTTAGCAAATTTACAGATCTTCTTTATGCACAAACACAAGAAGCTGTTGTAAATATTACACTCCAAAGAGAAAGGAAAAATTGAAATCGCATCATATGACCCCTTTAAAGTCTGGATAAGTGTTGTGATTCTGCCGGGGATTACTATACTGCAGCCAATCAGAAAACTATCGCTGTGTCTAAAATCATTAATTCCTTCACTCATTCACAATTCCTTAATGAACTAACAAAACGTTTAACTCTGCCCTACAGAGCTCAGCCAGAGGAAAATTGTGTTCCTGTATGGATCAGCTGGTCTTGTTTTAGTGAACTCGGCTGCACTGATGACAGAACTGATAATGAAAGCAGGTGAGTGAACACAACATTTTAATGAGATTCCTAAGGCCATGTAAGATCAAAACATACTGTTTGCTTAAAATAAATCTCCTTCCACAGTTTGTGGTGTACGCCTGGTGGGAGATTTGAGAGTCATAGTCTTTCCATCTGAGTGGCTTTTCACTGTATCACTGCTGATTTTATCCATTTTTGCATCCCGTGAGTAATGAAATGAAATGGATTTTATCACTATGCGTGAATCATCCATAATGCTATCTTTTGTATTTGTCTCATCTGTGCATTAACTGAGGCTGATTAATTTACACTGATCCTCGAATCTTTACCTCTCTCACATCTCAGGCAAAACCGTCAACACAGAGTCTTCTCAGGTATAGTTTTATGATGAATTTGGTTCATTAATACAATAATTTTAAATATACTTGCATTTAAAGTGGGCAAAGTAAAACAATAGGAAGATGTCGAATAGATGTTTAAAATGCATTTGTCTTCTTATTGCAGATGGCGTCAGATTATAATGGGACTCCTGGTACAAAGCATACCAGTATAGATATGAACCAGACGATTGGAGAATCCCATGAAATGGAAACTCTGAGAAAAGTAGCTGGGAACAGTGAGGAGCTTCAAGAAGAGGAGATCAACTAACAGTAAAGTGAACTGCACTTTCTAAAAGATCTGACATGGTATGAAAAAGGGTAAGACTTTCGAACACGCCATTGTTTTTGTCTGCATAACTTTTAGCGGCAGAGACTGGTGCACATCATCATGGTCCGGGCTGAATTATTTTTTTTTATATCTGCAATGTTGTGCCATTGATATTGTGGTATGTTGTTTGTGGTGGCCAAACTATACTGAATTCTACTTTGAAGTGACTCAACAATTGTTTATATACTCTCAAACGTTTGTATTTGTATGCATTTAAATATTTTACATGTAATATGTATGTCTTATGTTATTGCTGACTTTTCTTTAAGAGCGCTTAGAGCACTTTCAACGATATTTACTAGAGCAATCAGCATTATTTTTTTCTCTGCAGTACCAAAATGGGTATTGGTTAATGTTCAATTTTACTGTAACTGTATTGTGGCACTCTCTTTCAAGGGTAGGTGTATGTTTCTGGCTAGAGTAAGCTGCAAAGTGGATCCAGAGTTGAATGTAGAACATAATATGCTCTTCTGTTGCTTTTTTTCCACTGACATTTTCTGTGAAACATGTTCTACCTTTTTATTCTCTGTGAGATGTTTGTTTATGCACATTGACTTCCGAGATGGTGTTACTGTAAAGATGAATGATATTCTGCCTTTGATACATTTGTGTAAGATATCATCTTAAATGTAAGAAGATACATTTTGTTATAGAGGATATTTTTATATTACTATTCAGGAGTATTTTGAAATGTATTATTTATTATCATAATATTTTCGAATGTATTATTAATATTTGTGTAGCAAGTTCAAGCACACGATCTCATGTGGTATTAAAATAAATCGAGCTAAATCGAGGTGAAGTTTCAAATATATTGTTTTAATAAATGCTTTTTTTTATGCACGTGTTCTTCTTATGAGCTGGTTATGGCTGCGCGCCCCCAAGCGGCAGGCCTGATTGTTTTGAACATTTTTCTTTTTTTAACGTAATGGAGAGACACGCTTTGCTTATTAATATTAAGTTGGTCACACAAAAGTTGCTTCTCAACCTTTCTATGGGGTCCAGGATAACGTAATGAATATTTAAAACAGAACCAGACCTCTTCAGCCAATCAGTTAGGTCAACCGAGAAGACGTCACATTACGTAATTAATATTCATAAGAGCAGAAGGCTAACGTAGATGCGCTTAATACGGGAGACGGCAGGAAAAGAGCGAGGATTAGATATGTGAAAAACATTTGCCTGTTTTTAAAGTATGGTTTTTTTTTGTCCTTATGAACATGTAATATTACCCCTCTCGCTTTTTTAGTAGTATAAAACATGTTATAAGCATTTCGTACTGTTGAATGTTTGAAAGCCGCTTGCAGCGAGCGTATCAAGCTGGGACGTAAACTGATAGGTGTGCCTGTGTTGTTGTTTACCTGTATTTTAAAGAGTTTCAATCATAATGTTCATGATATTGCCGTGAAAGTTTGCCGTTGACTGTCTAAATGAGCGGTTGTATGAGCTTTGAACCAAAATAATAAATACTTTCTAAATTTCTTCGCTAACTCTTCGGCTTGGACGGCACGTGGGAAAGTAAAGATTAGGCCTACAATCGACTGCAAAGTTACAGTTGCTATCGCTTTTAGAAAAGAGTGTTTCTGATCGATAATAATCAGTAGTTTTGAGTCATTTATCGTGCAGTTGTTGTGTGTTTGTAGGTGTCAGGTGGTGTTAGGTGTAATCCGTTTATCCCTGTTTAACTCGCGAGCTGCTCTGATTCCCTTTGAAAGTCAGACTGATGACAGCACATATTTCACACATTATCTGTTTCACAAGAGCGCAATGACAATAGTGTGTTATTGGTCCGAGTTGCATTGCCATTAAAGATATTATGGTCAGCTTTCTAAAATGTTGCAGACAAGACGTTTGACTACACACAGTATTTGTCTATAACAGGATTGTAGCTCAACTTAATTTGTTCTTCCTTATTGCTCAACCAGACAATGTACATTGTTCGAGATATTTGCAATTCTTTTCACAGGAAAAACTGATCTCATGTGTCTGAAGGTTGGTTATTGATTGATTGATTCCCTGTCTTCCCATCGTAAACAGAATGGAGACCTCATCTAAAGAAGAGTACACAATCCAGTCGTTTGATTTGGAGACACAGAAACTCCTCAAGACTGCCTTGAAAGGTCATTATCTTTAATCTGCTGCAGTTTTGCACGACATATTTTACTGTTAGGCTTACAGATGTTGTTGCTTCCCCACTCCCTCCCTCAGATCCAGGTTCAGTTGACCTGGAGAAAGTGTCCAATGTAATCGTGGACCAGTCTCTGAAGGACCAGATCTTCAGTAGGGAGGCTGGACGCATCTGTTACACGATTGTCCAGGTAAACAAATGCACCACGTGCAAGTTTTTATACAGTTAAAACACTTAAAAGTTTGAATGTTGCATTCTCTTCAGTGTATAAAAATGCTCATATTTGTCTTGTAGTTTATTAGGACTAAGTTGTAATCGGGTGACTCATTTGATTCAGGCCGAGGCCAAACAGACCAACGGGAACGTGTTTCGGCGTAACCTTCTGAACCGACTGCAGCAGGAATTTAAAGCCAGAGAAGAGACACGGAAGAGATCCACTCAGGAGTGGGTTTGCCTCGTGTCCTTCATCTGCAACATCTTCGACTACCTCAAGGTGAATAGTTGGCTTCTGTTTTAAAACTTAAAGGAATAGTTTACCCAAACATGAAAATTTGCTGAAAATTTACTCACCCTTAGGCTATCCAAGATGTAGATGAGTTTGTCTCTTCATCAGATTTCTTCATCAGATCACTTGCTCGTCAGTGGATGCTCTGCAGTGAATGGGTGCCGTCAGAATGAGAGTCCAAACAGCTGATAAAAAAAATCACAATAATCCACACCACTCCAGTCCATCAACTAACATCTAGTGAAGCGAAAAGCTGCATGTTTGTAAGAAATAAATCCATAATTAAGACGTTTCTAACTTGAAAATGTTATTTACATAATCCATAAAATTGCTTAGTGTTCTTGTCTGAATCAGGAGATAAATATGCACAGATCAAGCACGTTTACAATCCAAAACAAGTCCACTGATGATCAAGTGATGTAAATTTCTCCAAATCTGTTCCGCTAAAGAAACAGTCTCATCTACTGTACATCTTGGAAGGCTTGAGGGTGAGTGAATTGTCAATCATTTTTCATTTCTGGGTGAACTATTCATTTCAGAATCACAATTAGGAAGGTACTCATGGTAACTATACTAGTAAAAAATATGCATATGCAAATTTATTTGAAGTGCTTAATTTTTAACTTTATTCTGTTTGCTGCAGGTGAACAACATGCCCATGGTGGCCCTGGTGCACCCCGTCTATGACTGTTTGTTCAGATTGGCCCAATCTGATGCCCTGAAGAACGAGGAGGAGGTGAATCTTGAACATTATTACTGGTTGATTGAACTGGATAGACTAACAGAGTAACTAAATTAGTAATGCATCAAAACAGAGGGTCAAAATCATTAACCACACCTTTTTGACTTTTGCCATCTCTCGCTCTGTCTCAGGTGGACTGTCTGGTGTTACAGTTGCATCGTATTGGAGATCAGCTGGAGAAGATGAACCTGCAGCTCATGGATGAGCTGTTCAATCTCCTGAGGGATGGATTTCTCCTGCAGGAGGACCTGAGCTCCATGGGCCACCTGCTCCTACTGGAGATCCTTGAGTTTCGCGCGGGAGGCTGGACTCTCAGCGAAACGGCTCAGAAATACTACTACAGCGAAGTGACGGACTGAGGCCTCCACCAATCAGAGAAACAAGAAGGCAGGATGAAATAGCAATCTGTAGGAGCCAAGTGTGGAGGTTTTATTCTAATATTTACCTTTGATGAAGGCTTGGAGATTCACTAGGTATGAGGTTTGACATGAAGTAGAAGATTGGATTGTGACTTTTTGAAGTGACATGAAGTTCATCATATTTACTTTAATACACATTCCTGGTTTCATTTGATTTAGGTCTTATATTAGTGTCAAGGGCTGTAATCAGAACACTAGAGACGATTAGATGGTTTTATTTAATAGAGATGGATATATTTAATAAATTGTTACTTGTTTTATTTTCTTAAATTGACCTAGCACGTTATATTTGCCTCGGTAGAAAGAACAGCTATTTATATTGTATAGAAATAATTATTTACTTTATATATTTGTTCTATAATACATCTTATACAATGTAAATCTGTTAGAAAATCTATGTTTTTAATGAACCAAAAACTGTTTATAAGAGTCACATTTAAATATAATGTTTCCTTAAGGCTAATATTTTTATACTACGAAAAGAAGAGTGGCTGTATATCCAACAAAACTTCTACAGGTGCTGGATGAAGAGAGAGAGTGTCACAAGCTTGCTTAAATTTGCACGGCTACGATAATATTTTATTCTTATTTTGTATCATTTCAATCTGATGAAGATCCACTGGACTGAAATGTAAACATGAAGTCAGGCGATATGCCAAAATGTTGTATTTGAAAGTAAAAAATGAAGCTCCTGTGCAGCTGTTTTGGCCTCACTGATTCCTCGGGCTCTTGCAGAGTAGACAGTGACTTGTATAGTTGTCTTGATGCCACAAGTTTCAAATAAAGAAACAATTATTTTTGAGTATAAGATTACAGTTGAAATCTAATCTAAAAATTTTTTGTATATTTTTGTAACACTGTTCAACTCGTAAAAAATTCCTTGTCATAAATGGAAATGTGACTTTTCATAGGTTTATTTACTTTCACACAAAAACAAACTTTATGAGTCAAGATAACAGACTTTCTCATGTCCTTTTTTGTGATGCCCATCCATCCCAAACTCCTGATGCTGTCAGTCCAAAACAAATCACGGCTGTGGGTGAACTAGGAGTCCAAACGTCCTCTCTCTACCACCAGCGGTAGTGTGCATATGCCCTGTTGGCTTCGGCCATCTTGTGAAGGTCGTGTTTGCGTTTCACTACATTTCCCTCGTTAGCGAAGGCGGCCAGCAGCTCCTGCGAGAGTTTCTCGTACATGTGTGTGCGACGGTGCTTGTTGTCTCTGCATTCTGTGATAATCCATTTCATGGCCAGAAAACGCCGCCGATTATCCGTGAGAGGGACGGGCACCTGCAGGAACAATAATTCAGAGTAAGATTCAATATTTGATCTACTTTATAGTAGTACTTGACCATGCTGATTTTGTGTTTTACAGAAGAAAGTCATACAGGTTTGTTTATGATGATAATGTTTATGGTGATAAATGATCATTTTCACTTTTTGAATGAATTATCCCTTTAAACATCACTCTGGGTAAAAGGATACCATTTTATAAAATGTTAAACATAAATATTGTCCAAAATATGTGTACATTTAATTCCTCACAACATCTTAGTTGGCATCATTAAATTGTATTTTCTTATGTAAAAATGATCTCTTTGAGATATTTCTATCAGTGTTGGCCGTTTGCAAACCCACTGATTGAACACTGATTCTGAGTTGCATATCCACAAACCTCTGACTAGATTATCTCAGAGTTGTGAAATTAATATTAAATGTTCACTGACCTGATAAGATTTGCCTCCTTTCTGAACACTGGCCAGGCCAATGATGGGTTTGCAGTTCTCTAGAGCCTGATGGAAGACGGTGTATGGATTACACTCGATCGCTTCTCTCTTAGCTGCTGGAGATTTGTGGTATTTCTCCACCTGTTTTCTCTTTATGGTCTCCAGCGTCTAAACGGACACAAAACATTCAAGCATAAACAATTTTGTAATATTTTTGAAAGATGTCTCTTATGCTCACAAGGCTGCGTTTTTTTTTTAGTTATTTATTAAAAATACACAGAAAAACAGGAATATTGTGACATTATAACAATTTCAATATTGTAAAATGTCATTTATTCCTGTGACGCAAAGCTGAATTTTCATAATTATTACTCCAGTGTCATATGATCCTTCAGAAATCATTCTAAGTGCTGATTTGCTCGAGTATTAATTATTACTGTACTCAATTATCACTAATGGTTCATATTATTATTATTATTAAGTGTTTTGCTGGTTTAAAATGTTATCATACATGAATAGTTTTTTGATGAATAGAAAGCATTTATTTGATCCAGAAATCTTTCGTTACATTTTTTTGTTTTGTTTTTAAAAAGTCTGGCTTAAGTCTGGTAATGTATCAGTTTCCACAAAAATATTAAACAACTGTTTTCAACATTGATAAGACATGTTTCATTAGCAGCAAATCAGCATACTAAAACGGTTTCTGAAGGACCAAGTGACATTGGCGAGTGACTGTAGTAATGAAGCTGAAAATTCAGCTTTACCGTCAAAGGAATACGTATTTTAAAATGTATTTAAACAGAAAGGTTATTTTAAATGGTCATAATACTTCACAATATTACTGTGTTTACTGCTTTTTTTTTTTGGTCAAATAAATGCAGCCTTGATGAGCAAAAAAGACTCGTTTAAAAATACATTAAAAACTGTAATTATTCCAAACATTTGACCACTTAGGGTTTACAGGTGCATCTCAATAAATTTGAATGTTGTGGAAAAGTTCATTTATTTCAGTAATTCAACTCAAATTGTGAAACTCGTGTATTAAATAAATGCAATGCACACAGACTGAAGTAGTTTAAGTCTTTGGTTCTTTTAATTGTGATGATTTTGGCTCACATTTAACAAAAACCCACCAATTCACTATCTCAACAAATTAGAATATGGTGACATGCCAATCAGCTAATCAACTTAAAACTTCTGCAAAGGTTTCCTGAGCCTTCAAAAATTTCTCTCAGTTTGGTTCACTAGGCTACACAATCATGGGGAAGACTCCTGATCTGACAGTTGTCCAGAAGACAAACAATGACTCCCTTCACAAGATAAGCCACAAACATTCATTGCCAAATAAACTGGCTGTTCACAGAGTGCTGTAACCAAACATGTTAACAGAAAGTTGAGTAGAAGGAAAAAGTGTGGAAGAAAAAGATGCACAACCAACCGAGAGAACCGCAGCCTTATGAGGATTGTCAAGCAAAATCGATTCAAGAATTTGAGTAAACTTCACAAGGAATGGACTGAGGCTGGGGTCAAGGCAACAAAAGCCACCACACACAGACGTGTCAAGAAATATGGCTACAGTTGTCGTATTCCTCTTGAATCACTCCTGGACCACAGACAACATCAGAGGCGTCTTACCTGGGCTAAGGAGAAGAAGAACTGGACTGTTGCCCAGTGGTCCAAAGTCCTCTTTTCAGATGAGAGCAAGTTTTGCATTTCATTTGGAAACCAAGGTCCTAGAGTCTGGAGGAAGGGTGGAGAAGCTCATAGCCAGTTGCCTGAAGTCCAAGTTGCTTAAGTTTCCACAGTCTGTGATGATTGGGGTGCAATGTCATCTGCTGGTGTTGGTTCATTGTGTTTTTTTGAAAAATCTAACGTCACTGCACCCGTTTACCAAGAAACATTGGAGCACTTCATGTTCCTTCTGCTGACCAGCTTTTTGAAGATGCTGATTTCATTTTCCAGCAGGATTTGGCACCTGCCCACACTGCCAAAAGCACCAAAAGTTGGTTAAATGACCATGGTGTTGGTGTGCTTGACTGGCCAGCAAACATACCAGACCTGAACCCCATAGAGAATCTATGGGGTATTGTCAAGAGGAAAATGAGAAACAAGAGACCAAAAAAATGCAGATGAGCTGAAGGCCATGTCAAAGAAACCTGGGCTTCCATACAAACCTCAGCAGTGCCACAAACTGATCAAACTGATCACCTCCATGCCACGCCAAACTGAGGCAGTAATTAAAGCAAAAGGAGCCCCTACCAAGTATTGAGTACATGTACAGTAAATGAACATACTTTCCAGAAGGCCAACAATTCACTAAAAATGTTTTTTTATTGGTCTTATGAAGTATTCTAATTTGTTGAGATAGTGAATTGGTGGGTTTTTGTTAAATGTGAGCCAAAATCATCACAATTAAAAGAACCAAAGACTTAAACTACTTCAGTCTGTGTGCACTGAATTTATTTAATACACGAGTTTCACAATTTGAGTTGAATTACTGAAATAAATGAACTTTTCCATGACATTCTAATTTATTGAGATGCACCTGTATGATGGGATTTGATACAAACCTGTGTCATGATTCCTCTAGCAAGGATTTTGTTGCCATCTTGCATCATCATGTTGATGAATTTGCTGTTGGAGTAAAATAGATAAACAGAGCTATGAAAGATCCATATATAGTGGGGTAACGTACATTAGTTTGTTATCTTCAATGTGACTTTTGGACCCCGCTGTGTTTCTATTCAGGTCATGGAGCTATAATAACGTTTCCTGCAGTTGGCTTTGCTCTTTTTGTCTTTACCTGATCAGAGGGTCATTGAAAGCAGAGCTGGAGTCGCTTGCCAGCGCTGCTTTTATCGGTCTCACTGTTTTCAGTTCCTGCAGCTCTTTATCTTCAGGACTGAGCTCTGATTCTGGGACAAGAGCATCTTTACTGGGATCGGGATCCAGATAGTATGGATTATACCGACTCCACCTCACCAAACACAGACTGGGAGAGAGATGCAGAGTAACTTAGTAGACAAACGTTATCAAATATGCTTGTTACACAGAAATCAGAACAAGCCGAGGCGTGAATTTAGAAACACATTTAAGCACATGGTTCAGTTTGCGCGATGAACAGCGAGGAATCAACGATAAATCATACAAATGATGAATTACACAGCAAGGCTGATCTGACCTAGACCTCATTTCGAACATTCCTGGCAAAAATAAGTAACGTTACATAAAACTAGTCGAACGTACCTCGGTGTCCAAGGTTTCAGTAAATATCTGACGGAGGCTGCCATGTTTAGAATGGTATACTAGGTTTGTCTCAGATCAGCTTGGCTGATCAAACGGTTTTATCCACTATTAAAGGAGAAACACAAACGCAGATCTCAGATCAGCGGTAAACTCACTTTGACAAGACCGTGAAAGGACCTCAGCTGAAGATTGAGTCCTAAAATGTTGCCTGAGTAAAATAATGCCACTAAATATTTGTTTTAAAACGAATATTTTGCATTTTTACATTTATAGTAGCTATACACACCGTTGTTGCTCAGTGTCTTTAGCTATTTACACTAAAATGAATGAATAGGCAGTCCGTGGATTTCCTGCAGTCTAAACGTGTTTGTAGTAGAGATATGCCGGTATCAAAATTTCATTTTATTTTTTATTATTATTTTTTTTATTCAAGGAGCAATAACACACAATAAAACAACATTAAAATAAGAAAAGAAAAAGATAGAAGGACAAATTACAGCAAACAAAAAACAATTGCCAGGGGGAGGAAAGTATAAACCTTCAAAACAAAAATACAAGATATACATACATACATACACTTGTTCGTATATATAAAATCAAATAAATATATTGGTATCAAATGTTCATGTTGCGATTAATTGCTAATGCTTTTATCACGGTATACGGTATCATCACGATATTGAAATTTAGTTGCAAAAAAAGTATTGTCATAATACAGTATAACAGGTTTAATAAAATTTTTCTTATAACAAAAATAACTGAACATTTAAATACAATTTTTTTTATACAGAAAAATGTATAAAGTTAAAAATGTTACACAGATTAAAGTGCAAAAGAACTATAAAGACCAATAGGTATCACTTTACAATAAGACCTCATTAGTTAACCGTAGTTAATGCATTAACATTAACAATGAGCAATAGCTGCATTTGCTACAGAAGTTTGTTAAAAAAATATACAAGTCTTAGTTCATGTTAGCTCATTAAATAATACAGTTGCAACTTTAGATTTTAACAACATGTTATTAAATATTGAAATTACATAAGATTAATGAATGTTTAGAAGAATATTTCATTGGCAGTTTATGTTAACTAATGAATTAAATAATGTTAACTAATGAAGCCCTAATGTAAAGTGTGACCGAACAATAAAGAATCAAAACACTTTCAAACAATATCTAGGGCATGTTGTAGTCCAGATTAAAATGTAAAAAAGTTTGAAAATAAATAGCCTATTAAGGCTAAATATTGAAGTATTTGGCGCTGTGATGAACACCATAGTGAATACAAAAATCGGAATGGCTGCTTAAATAATTTAAATATGTTTTAGAAAGTAGCTTGTTTACAGGGTTTCCAGGGTAACGGCTGCATTTCTGCTGTTTAGCGCCATCTGCTGTCAGAGAGTAAAAGTGCGCTTTCATCCAGAGCGTCTCACATGTTCCTCCATGTGCTTCTCGTCCGTGCTTGTTTACATCAGAGTGCGCAAGCGTATTTCACGCAGCATACAGCGGTGTTGTGCATTGTGACCAGTTGATTGGAAAAGTATTCATAAAATGCATTCAAAATTCTGAATAATTTGTAATAAATAATTATTCACAGTATTTTGAAGTGCCCACAATAATATCGTGCATATTCATTACCGTGATATATCGTATTACCGAATACCGGCACATGTCTAGTTTGTACTCATATTATATATGTCTGTTTGAACTGCCCCCTAGCGTCATAGATCTGTTAATTTTTATATTAATAAAATAGACTACTTCGTCTACTAATTTAAAAACATTTAATTAATTTTGACAAAGAGATTGTGAGCTTGTATCATAATTTGTAATCGCTTGTAAAAGTAGCTACTTTGAATAAAATTGTCTGCTATTTCAGTAAAACACAATGCTAAACTGTTAAAAGTTTATTCTTCATTAAACAAGAAACAACAACAACAAAAAAATGGATTACAAATTTTAAGCTCTAAACCAGCCTAAACTGGTTGGCTGGTCTTAGCTGGTTTAAGCTGGAAGAAGTTGGTTTTAGCTGGTCTCCCAGCCTGGCTAGGCTGGTCAAGCTGGTTTTAGCTAGTTGTTCCAACTGGTTTCCCAGCCTGACCAGCCAAGGAAGTGACCAAAACCCCTCTAAAACCAGTCTGTTGACCAGCTATTCATGACCAGGCTGGATGACAGCTAAAACCAGCTAAAACCAGCTTGTTTTTTTTGACTCACTTATATTACAGCAAAAGTGAAAGTGTTTGATTACACATGTCCTCCCGTAACCTCTTTTTAAAAGTCTCTGGTTTTAATGATAATTTATGATATAATGATAGTTTTGATCTTACCTGTATTTTTGTCAATATTTACGATGGTCGCTGATGGTAAGTAGTATTATCATTTTACGTATATACGCAAAAATAACCTTACAGAAAAACAACATGGGTTTCACACGTTTTCCACATGTGTTCACATGAAGACAACATGTCACCACATGTTGCAACATAATAGAACACATGTGGAAAATGTTAACATGTGTTATAATAGGTTTTAACTTGTGGATCACATGTTAGCTACATGTAGCAAATAGTGTGCATTTTCAGCTTCACACGGTGGTATTATGTTGACATTTAGTTTGTCTATTTCTTGATAGGGTTCACTGTGCACGGTCCCTCTGGTCCTCTGGTTGCTCCTCTGGGGTCTTCAGTGGTTTTGCCCTGTTATGTTGATGAACTTTTATCAGTGGAGGATCTGGAGGTGGAATGGAGAAGAACAGACTCAGAGACTCTGGTTCATCTGTATCAAGATGGTGAGAGTCGAGCAGAGTCCCAGCAGCAGGATTATCATGATAGAGCTCATTTCTTTACTGATCAGATTCAACATGGAAACTTCTCTCTCCGTCTGGACAATCTGAGAGCTCAAGATGAGGGACGATACACCTGTAAAGTTTACAGTCAACAGGATTCTGGAGAAACTGTGGTTCAAATAAAACATGGTGAGTGAGAGCCACCTGAATTTTGCTGAAATATAAATGACACTGGATGTATTTTATGTGATGGAATTTAAAACCATATCTTGCATCTTTACCTTTATTGTAGCTATATACACCACCCGGACATCACACGTACATCTGGCCGACGTAGGCCCAAGAGCGAAACGTCGGCCTCATTACCTAAATTATGTGCCACAGGGTAAATTTGGAGTTGTGTGTAAATCCAGCTCTCCTAGACGAAGAAGACTCATTTGATGGCATTGAAGACTTGTCTGATGAGTCCTCTGAAGAGGAAACTCAGACCCAGTCCAATAGATTGAGTAAAAAGGGTTGGCTCCTACTCATGTAAGCGGAGAACATGGAGGTGGCCCATGGTGCTGTGGTACAATGTGCTGGATGTTGCCACCCTCATTGCATACACCAGGGGCGGTCCTGGAGAGCCGCAGTCCTGCAGAGTTCAGCTCCAACCCTAATCAAACACACCTGAACAAGATAATCAAGGTCTAAGGGTTACTAAAAAGCTAGAGGCAGGTGAGTTTTTGTCAAGTTTGGAGCAAAACTCTGCAGGGCTGTGGCTCTCCAGGACAGACGTCGGCCACCCTTGGCCAACACCAACTTCACTGAGCAACACCCTGATTACATGGTTGGTGTGACTAATGCATGTCGGCTATTCATCAAGGAGCTGGTCAAAGAGCTTGTCATGCCACATATGAAGAGATGCTTGAACCTCCCCACCTTCAAAACCATATTACAGAGGCAATGGGAAGATGTGGGATAAAAAACAAAACACAGCCACAACCCGTCCACAGGTATACTTCAGGCAGGAGGGTCAATCAAAGAGGAAGAGTACAGGATCTGCCCAGCTGCCAAAGACAGACAAGTAAGCAGCTGGTGTTTCCAGTGTCAGGCCTGTTTGCAAGGAGCACAAACCTGTAGTTGTCATTTGTGAGGCATGTAAGCACTGAGATGGCAATTTGAGATAGCGGTGTACCTGTGTGATTTATTTTGTTAGTTTTATTTTCATCTATTCGGTCACATTCACTACAGTTGCACTACAGACAGTTAAATTTCAGTGTTATCGGTTGTCAGTGATATGTGCATGTTATGTGTGACAAAGTGGCAAAAAAACATATTTCAAGTATTAAATGTGCAGGTCGAAATAACTGCTAAAATAATTGTAACAATGTCTTTATTCTTTTGTTTGATCATGCTTGCATAGATGGGTCATTTTTGAACCATGTGTTTGACCTGATGTAGTAACAAAATAAAATAAATATTAATTTGTGGTCATTGTAAAAAGATATTTTGAATATTCATGGATCAAGGAATTTATAGACCAGGGTCTGAAATGCTGAAATAAACTGATTTTAAAAGATAATAATAATAAAAAAGCCCAGCGACGTATGAAATAACATAGGAAATGTATATGGGTAATTTTAGACCCATGTTGTGCATTAGAAGGGGTTCCCTTTCATGGGAACTTCGAACTGCTTCCTCTAGGGGTCGCTATGGGGAACACCTCGTCGTGACCCGTGTCTAAAGCATACATTGAAAAAACACCAACTCGTTGGCCGGCGACAGCCATGACGTCACTACCGGTGCGAATATAGTATAAATAGGCGCCGGGAGCTACACATCTTCTCCTTTTGGTTGTTGAAGCGTGCATGTCTGTGGTAAGAGCGATCTCTATTTATCTCATTATGGCGAGCACTAGCAAAGCATTTAAGGATGTGTGCATCCGTGTTGACGTTGTTTAACATCTGATGACACACACGATCTATGTGTTGTTTGTTTGGGCAAAGAGCACGCACGCGATGTCTCCGAGGGGGCAATTGGCGTGCACTGCGAGCGTTTTTTCCAAGGAAAAAAGCTCCGCTCTCGTTTGTCTCTCTTTTCGAGGAAAGAGGGGCAGCCATCTGCTTCCCACGATCCAGGACCCACCACTGCTGAGGCACGGAAGGGAATGAACTCATGGGGATCGCAGGTGGATCTGGCCGATGAGTTTGAAGGGGGTTTCCCTTTCGTGATCGTCGGCTGTGCACGAGAGTGAGCCGCTGGAGGATGATGTTATTTCATTAACATTGTCTGATTCAGGGGCAATTGCTCTGCTGGGATCAGCCCAGCAAAAGCAGGAAATAGCTGAGGAGGGCAAAGAAGCTGAGGCTGAGCCTTCCCAATCCTCCTGCCCTGCGTATGATGAGCTTTTGGAAATTATGGATCGCGCCACGGCAAGGCTTTACTTGCCGTGAAGCGGGTGAAGAAAGTGACGTCGCAAAATATCTCGATGAACGTTATCTTTCTGGCCATAAACCCTCCAGCTCAGGTGAGCCTTCCTTTCTTCCTGTTTTTCATATAAAGATTGAGAAGGAATGGAAGAGGCCGTTTTTCTTCACGCATCCATCGATTCCAGCATACAAGTTATGCCAACATCGATGCGATGCGCAAAAGCGGTTATGAGAAGATGCCCCTATAGAGAGACGCTGGTCAGCTATCTCTCTATGGGTGAGACGTCCTCTAAGACTCCCCTCCTTGACATCTCGCTCGGATGCCAGGGCATATGCATCAGCAGCATTGCACACGATGGTGATGCTCCAAGCATATCAGGCTGACCGGCTGAAAGACCGGGATAGAAGTCCAGGTCTGAGCCCGAACAACCCAGGGGTCCTAGCCCGTTTCAGTTTGAGGATCAGAGACTGGCTCAGAAGGCTAGTGTCGCGGCTCGCGCTCCTCCCCCGCCCACGGGTAGGGGTAGGAAGAATCACGGGTCAAAGGAAGGTGAGTAAAAGACCTAAGGGATGTGATCCAGACAGGGCGTCAGTGCTTTTGTCCGGATCAGAGTGATACCTCAGTATCTACTCATTTCCTTCGAGGGTCTTACATCTAACCTTATCTTCACCTTCTTAATTCCCCTGTAACCACCATCTCTCCACCTGACCGAGGTTAGGTGGGAAATTTCCTGCATTATAGTCTCCTATACTGGACCTATTAGGTTTGGTTGGTTCTATGGCTTCATAGTGACCATCTTACTGATGGTCCGGTCTAGAGGCTTCTCCGGACAGAGCTCCGTCGCGGGAACCATGGCGGGTGAGTATAATCCATGTCTAATATATGTATATATGAATATATATGTGTATCTAATGAGACTGGTGGTTGTGTGTATAACACTTCTGCTAGTTTCTTTGCAGTGTTTCCCGGGACCTGTGTGTTTCTGTCCCTTTCCTAGGGTAGGTCCTCGGTGGGCACCCCCTCTGCTAGGTTCAGAAACCGGGTGCTCGACTTGCAGTGCTTAATTTCACTCGTCGATATATGTCCAGACGGTAAGTAAAGCCGGTTTTCGGCTTCATACTTCCTGGATCATGCGGCCATAACACAGGCTTCTGCGGGAGCCTTCTTGATCATCAGGCCCCCGGGCGGTGTGCACTGCCCAATTTCGGGACCGCGTCTGGGCTGGGTTACACTTTCATGCACCCGACGGGTATACCGTATCTAGGTCGCTCTGAGGGGCCTCCTGGTCACCAGGATATCCCCTATTGCTGAGGCATCGAGCGGGAAGTATAAGTGGCATTTGCGAGAACCTTCTTGTGAAATGCTGTCTCAGGCAATGCTCCCCTCACCTTTGAGGGTTGTACTTGAGCTTGCCTCTCCCGTTTGGCCCAGTACCTCAGGGTATCTGTCAACAGCTGCTTGGAAAAAACTCTAAATAAGTGGCCCGCAGCACGCGAAGCTTTGCCCATTTTTCTGAAATCCTGTATGGTAAGGGTTATGCATTTTTTGATCTCGTTCCCTTTCTCTGAGTGGTTAGATCCCGGTACCTTGGGCTCCACTCAACCAGTACGTCTCTTTCGACACATTTTGGAAGCATCGCTCCCCTCACCAGTGAGGTTATTATGAGTATGGTGCTTTCTTTCGAGCGTTAATTCTCTCTGAGGAGTTGGATTCCACGCTCCATGGCCTGTTCTCGCGCTAGTGCTGAGCAGTGCTCCCCTTTTAACAAAGGGTTACCTGGAATGAGCAATGTTATCCTATGAATTCGCATTTTTTTTTAAAGTTCCTATCACATGAGAAAGTTGAGTTCATGTTTTTCCAGAGCCACCGGAACCAGCAGCATCAGGTGGATAGGCCTTCCTCTGCTCCCAATGCGCTGAGTCTTTGGCTAGTTGCAGTATGCTTACCTACTTCTGATTTGACATTAATGCGCAGGTCGGAGCCCTTCCTCCGGGGAGCTGGGTGTGTTGCTCCCACAGCTAAGTTAATTATTGCTAGCTGTTCCAGCTTTGAAACATGGAGGTCGAGCCCCCTTCTCGGATTGAGAACTAGGTGTGTTGCTCACACAGCTAAGTAAATTATTGCTAGATGTTCCAGCTTTGGAACATGCTGCAGGTCGAGCCCCCCTTCTCGGATTGAGAACTGGGTATGTTGCTCCCTCAGCTAAATAACTGCAAGCTGTTCCACCATTGGAACATGCTGCAGTTAGAGCTCCCTCTCGTTGAGAGCTGGATGTTTGCTCCCTCAGCTACAGATTTACTGCTAGCTACTCCAGTATTATAGCCTTAGACATAGCATTTGGGGATAAGCTAATTCTATCTATGGGCTGCTCTTTCAGGGTGCTACGAGAACCCCTAGAACGGTATTCAATTGTGTGCACGTTATGCTTTGCCCACTTCTCTAAAATCCACATAGCTGGTAAGTGTGCACCGTTATGCTTGCCCCACCTTTTCTAAAATCCTGGATGGTAAGAGCTACGCGCAAGACTTCATGCTCTTTTTGAGTGGTTTAAAACCCAGATTCCGCCTTGGGCACCAGTCCTCCTATGTATCCTCTGGATACCTAATTAACAGGGTATTGCTACTAAGGATCTGTCGAGACAGTTCCTTCAGCACATGCAAAAAGAAACGTGCGGTAGCCCCTGTGTGACAAGACTAGTATGATTCTAGGCTCTTAGCTGTATTCCCTTAAAAGGAATCTATCCTGATTCCAAGTCTTGAGCTCTACCCCAGGCCCAGGAGTCTGCACCTAACAGTTAAGTATTTTGGGGTATGTAGCCTAGGCCTTTGGCCCTAGAGGATAATGTCACTGACAGCCATCTTAAAGTCCCAGGGGGCGACCCCATAGCACATATGGTAGAGTTGCGTACTTAGTGCGCGCCATGGTTCCGGCTTGCCCTCCCTCAGAATGTTGGCGGTGGGTATATCGTTCCCCATAGTCACCTAGAGGACAGCGTTCGAAGTTCCCATGAAAGGGAAGTTCAGGTACTTATGTAAAACCATGGTTCCATGAGTAGGGAAGAATGAGACACTGGTCCTCTAGGTTCTTGCCACTGCTGCGCGCACGCAAGCTTAAGATGAAGAAGAGAATGATGTGTGCTACCGGCGCCTGTTTATACTATAGTCGCAACGGTAGTGACGTCATTGCTGTCGCCGGCCAACGAGTTGGTGTTTTTTCAATGTATGCTCAGACACGGGTCACGACGAGGCGTTCCCCATAGCGACCCTAGAGGACGCAGTGTGTCTCGTTACCTACGCAGGGAACCATGGTTACATAAGGACCTGAGAGTTTTCATAGCCCTTGTGCATCAAAGGGTGAGTATGCAAGTTGTATCCTTCCAAATGCAAATTAATAGTGCTATTAAAACAGAGCATGGTTAGAATCGCTATTTGTTAAATAAACGGGAAACTATGGAAGCTATTTCCACCATGCAATGAACTATATGTTGTAAAAAAAACAAAAATAAGTAATTACAATCATCAATCACAATTCTGACTTTTAAGTAATGCAAGGTCATTGAGATATAAACTCGCCAATTCTGGGAAAATTACAGTCCTGAATTTGAGATATAATAAAATTGCAATGTGCCAAAAAAACTATATAAATTATAAGATAAACATTGTAGGTTATTTATTTTTTTTATTCTGTGGCAGAAATAAGCTTCCATTCACACATTATATCAGCTGATGTTTAATGGAAATTTTATAGGCCTAAGTGACCTACAATAAAGGTTTATTTGCTTCATATTAAACAACCAGAGAATATAGAAGTAGATTAAAACACATTTTATCCTAAACCTAGAATGCAGCAGGATTTGATGAAACTCCAGCCAATGAATCAAACCAGAACCAGATGACAGCAGAATCGCATGAACTAGAAATTCTCCTGGCTAGCAGGAGTGATGTGACAGAGCAAACTCTGGCAGATTCAGTGGATTCACAAACATAATCAACAGTAAGAGGAAAAACTGCTAACCAACACTATGAGCATCTGCTTAAACTCTAACGAGAACTGACAGTGATCAAACTTCAGTGTTGTACTTGCACAATTTTTTTTTGTACACATGTACAAACAAATATGTATTTTTCCCAATCTGGCAACCATGTGTTCATACGCTCTCAGGTTTTCCAACCAAATGAAGACAGATCATTAAGAAAGATGCAACTGGCATTATTGAATAAACTTATTTTTTAAATCACAATTCCTCTGTCTGCTGAGCTGGATTTCAGAAAAAACGTTGATGTTTAGACGTAGCCTATCTTCTGATGGAGAGAGATCTGTTAAAGAAGCTGTTGACTGTTCATTTTTCTGTAATACTTGTTGTATTAAACATTTTATGTTGTTATGAATAGTTGTCATTCACTTATTTTCCTTTTTGCAGCATATTTATATGAATATGCAGGCATTTTTATTTAAATTATTATCTGTAATTATTTGTTCTACAAAGACACAAAAGCAAAGACAAGGAATAACGCCTTCAGGTACATGTAAGACATCACATAGATTTTATAAATGCAAATAAATTAAAGTGGTTCGTAATATTGTTTTATGACATATATTCTAAAAACGAAATGATTCAGTATAAAATTAAAATCTTAAATTTTGAACACCGTAAACAATAGAATACAATAGAACTCTGACTTTTTCTTTTAACTGAGAGTATTAATTTAATGATAAACAGCTGCCTTCTCTTCACTACAGTATCACGTCTGGTATTGTTTAAATGTTATTGCTTCTAATAAAAATTATTACAAAACCAAGGGCTTTCTGTGACAGTGTCCTCCCATGCAGTTAAAAATAGTATGAAACAAAACGTTAAATGTACATATACAGTAGCACATGGCTGCTAGACCAAATCAGTTTCTCACCCTTGAATTATGTCTAATTTGATTATTTTCCCTCGGACTGAGTAGTAGTGTTATCATATAGTTAGCCTACTACAGGTATTGCGCTGATGCATATTGTAGGCCTACTGCTTATATGATTATAGTCCATTAGATTAGGACTCGACCCCGCACCTGAGACAATATATTTAGTGAAAGTAAAAATGAAAGTGAAAGGAAGCGTTCAGTCTGCCGCATCTCCCGAACAGCAGCGTCCGTCAGCAATAATAACTGCGATCATTTTAGCCAGCAGATATGATCGTTTTGTGTAATTTCGCATTTTTGAAGATGCATCCACCGAACTGTGTTTGGATGTCAGTTCTGCTGATGATCGCTGATGGTACGTAAAGTATGATCTCCTTCACAGTTAATCAGGGGCGACAGGTGTGTATAGGGGTGGAGCAGCTACCATCTTTAGCTCACCTTAAGTATTATAGATTGAATTTTGAATGCAGTTGTTGTTTTGTTTAAAAAAGGTGATTTAAGTAGGCATTATTTCACCTTATCAACACACATACAGAGAGGGTAGCCTAATACACAAGTGCAATTTTTTTCCTTGTAGTGCTGGGAGGAGGCCACAGTAGTATAAAAGCACTCATCATTAAGATGATTCCGCATTAAGATGACTGTGTTTACAACAAAATTCATTTATTAGCTACTTAAAGCGGGGTGTATAAGCGATTGCTTTTTAAAAAGGCAGATTTACAGGGTTTCTTGTTGACTTGAGGTTGCATCATGTGCTGACACTATTGGGGACGAATCCCATGGAACCTGTTGCATGAAGCATGTGTAAAATCAAGCAAATCTGATTGGCTGACGACAGTCCTATGTTGCTACATGATGTCACCTTTTATACTCCTATGGGTCTGCTTGTTATCTAGAGTTGCTTCTCCCCTCTAGTAATCCTTAGGAGTAGAGATAGGTGAAGTTTTATGTAGATTTCCACTCTCTAAAAAATGCTGGGTTAAATAGGGACAAAACCAAACCGATTGGGTTGTTTAAGCATACGGGTTAATGAAACCCAACCTTCTGGGTAGTAACTCAACTGCTGGGTCAAAACAACCCAATCGCAAGGTTTGTCCATATTTTACCCAGCGCTGGGTTGTATTTAACCCAGCATCACTCTCTCACCTGTAGTCCTCAATTTGTTATTGATGCCAGACTGTATCAAGCTATCAATACCAGTATGTAACCTGAGATGTTTTTCGTTCATTTAATAGTTTAGATTTTTTACAATTATTTCTGTATTTTATTCTTTGTTGTTTAACAAGGACTCATTTACCATTTCACCATAATGGAGTAACTACTTTATTTTTCTGTTAAAATTCAGCCAAGAGCATCATAAGGTAAGACTTGGTTTAGTTGTTGCAAAACTTATATACTTAATTTACTTTGTTTTCTGCATTTGATGCTTTCCTTATCCTATATATTTGTTATATAGGCTGCTAAAGTCCTGACCAGTAAAACGTTCTTTTCTATTCTATTCTATTCGCAGATTTAATGCTGATTTACTACACTTTTATCTTTGATCTGTTATTTTGTGCTTCATCTGGACACATACAGCACTTGATAATGTAATTCACCTAATGTGATTAAAAGTGTCATAAATAATTATTTTAGCTTTACATATTTGCTTATGCAGAACATTGTTTGATGTGGTCACATTATATTGTAAGATTGGATGGGGTCATCCGAACATGTCACATCTTGACATTTAGTGAACTGACTTCACTGCAGTTTGTAAGGCAAATCATGTGTTCATTGAATAAATTAAGTATTTAAATTTTTTATGATTTTGAATATTTTACAGCAGAAAAAAAATCATTTCCTTTTTAATCGTTATATTATGAATAGATTATTTATTTATTTATTCATTCACTTTATAGGGTTAGTTGTGCGCAGTCCCTCAGGTCCTCTGGTTGCTCCTCTGGGGTCTTCAGTGGTTTTGCCCTGTTATGTTGATGAACTCTTACTAATGGAGGGTCTGGAGGTGGAATGGAGAAGAACAGACTCAGAGACTCTGGTTCATCTGTATCAAGATGGTGAGAGTCGAGCAGAGTCCCAGCAGCAGGATTATCATGATAGAGCTCATTTCTTTACTGATCAGATTCAACATGGAAACTTCTCCCTCCGTCTGGACAATCTGAGAGCTGAAGATGAGGGACGATACACCTGTAAAGTTTACAGTCAACAGGAATCTGGTGAAACTGTGGTTGAAATAAAAGATGTTGGTGAGTGTGAATCACCTGAATACCTCCCACCATTTTCAATATGATTTTCCAAAACGTTTTAATCCTGGACATACATTTCCTACTGTGACATTGTTTTATCTTTCAGAACGTTTGCTAGTATCCATATCCATAGAGTCCATATCTGCGTCTGTGGGTGAGGACGTCACTCTGAACTGCTCTGTAGACTCTCACATCACACCTGAACACATTGAAGAGGTTTCATGGAGGAAAACTGATAAAGATGAAGACATTCTGGTTCTGCTCTACCAAAACAATAAGTCTTTATCAGATTCATCAGATGGGCGATACAGAGACAGAGTTGAGTTCTTCACTGCTGAAATCCCCAAAGGAAACTTCTCTCTCAGACTGAAGAGCGTCAGAACTGAGGATAAAGGAGTTTACACATGTCAGGTGTTTGCTGGAGGACTTTCAGCATATGCAACTATTGTACTGGAGAGACTGGGTGAGTATTTGATAAGTAAATAAATAAATACACAATAACTGGAGCCTAAATTTGCACAAATAAACCATATTTACTTTTCAGGGCAATATCAATGTACCCCATAACTCTTGTAATCAGTAACTAATGTCTGTGTTTAATAGGTTTCTCTGTTTCACACATAATGGTGTTGATTCTCTGTATTTCTGCATCTGGATGTGCACTTGTGCTCTGCTGCCTGATCTACTGCAGATCACCATATGAAGGTATACATATTATCACTTGCTGTAGTTCATTTGAAACTTCAAAGCTGTCTAGCAACGAACTGACAAGCCAAAGTCAAAGCTTTTTTTTTCATACACACATAGTCCAGTGTACAAACTAAGAGCAATTAAGTTCTTCATAAAACTTGCACGACTTACATTTGTCCAGTAGCAGCTGAAAGACACGTGACCACACATTACAAATGTAACACATTTAAAGAATTATAGAATAATATTTAATTTCAACCTTGACTGAAATGTCGTGTCTCTCTAAACACAGCTCTGTGTATTTGTTTCACTTTTTCTAAATATACATATGTGCAATCAATCAATTATCGATTCAATAACCAATCAATCAATCAAGCAAACTATCCCTCAATTAATTAATACGAATAAACTTCTTTTTTTATTTATTTATATATACTGTATCTATATATATCATATATATAGCTATATATGTATACACATACATATACACTACATAATATTATATATATATTTATTTTATATTAGTTTCATTTTTAGGGTTCATTCAACCTTGTTCCTCTGGGAGCTTCAGCAATTTTGCCCTGTTATGTTGATGAACTCTTACTAATGGAGGGTCTGGAGGTGGAATGGAGAAGAACAGACTCAGAGACTCTGGTTCATCTGTATCAAGATGGTGAGAGTCGATCGCAGCAGGGTTATCTTGATAGAGCTCACTTCTTTAGTGATCCGATTCAACATGGAAACTTCTCCCTCCGTCTGGACAATCTGACAGCTGAAGATGAGGGAGAATATACATGTAAAGTTTACAGTCAGCAGGACCATTTATTTTCAACTAAAATCATTTTGGAAATGGGTAAGTGAATAGATACATTTATAACTGTTACTAGTAAGAATTGAATTATAGAACTCTAATGAATTGTTACAAGTGATAATTTAATTGTAGAGCTCTCTTATTGAATTGTTACTAGTAAAAATACAATTATGACAAGTAACGCTGGGAATATTTTAAGCTAAAACGGCTTGCCATAGGCGGCTGCAGTGAGGGGAGGAGTGAAATAAGCGTAGTCAAGATGGACAGTTCTGACCTCTAGAAGTGAATAGATACCTACGAGATCAAAGGCAGATATTGCGTTATTCTCACTCATGCGCCCACTTTTTTGCGTTTTTTAAAACTGTGGTGAGAACTAATTGAAAAAGGGGGTTTCATGACCCTTTAAAGCTTTAATACAGTATACGGCAACCGCACATGCATCCATTTATAACTCTTTTTATAGCAATGTGAAAATAAGTGTATAAATGGAACAGTTCATTGTTGGAGCTGAGCTGAATGAGAGAGAGATGCAGAGCATTTGCAGAGCAGGGGGACACGAGGAACAGTTTGAGAACCGCTGCTTAGAACAGTGTTTTGAAACTTGTGAAGACATTAGAATAATTCGAAGGACAAGAATCGTGATTCATATATGAATAGATTTTTTCGTGAATTGCCACGTTTCTTCACTTTCTCGAAAGCAGCAAAATGGCCCTGCCCCTTTGCTGCATGTTCCCGAGGGCGGGGTTTATCTGGGGTTGTGACATCACAAACCCGTGAAGTAACTCGTTATAGTCCTTACAAGCCATTTTTGTAGGCATTAAACTGCCATAATTTTAAAAGATGATATCTCTGTTTGCATTTAACTTTCAGCGTTGTAACTTTGCAGATATGTTTATGCTCAAACAGCAACATTACAAAAAGTGAAATCGCAATCAACCACCCCTTTAAAAATTGTGCATCTTTTTTTAAACCAACAAATGACACTTGCTTTGTTTTATCTACTGACATTTAGGCATTTTTAAACGTGACTTAAGTGTCTAGATACTCTTTGTGGCTGCGATACTTGTTCAGTTTGAAAGAACAATAAAAAATAGAAGAAATATAAATGATCAGCAATGCCACAAAAAATATCCTTTATAATAGCTAAACAACAAATAATAAAAAGTAATTATTATATAATGATTATAGAACATTTAAGCTGTTGACGGGTTAAAGCTTTTATTGAATTGTCCTTGGTTTTTCTTTCTCTCTAGGCGATTATCACTCTTTGCTTTTTCAAGGTAAGTGAAAAATAAAAGAAAACTGAGCCTAACCTGTACATGATTATCATTTGGTTGATTATGTCTAGTATGTGCCACTGCTCCACAAATTCACTCTCTTTCCATTCCCTGATAATAAAGTAATGCTTTAGACGTACACCAAGACTTTTCACGTCATGTAGAATCAGCTATCTGTGATCCATTTAATTTGTCTTTCATTGCTGCAGCGCACTGTTTTCCTGCGAACTGACAACACGGAATGTATATCAACTATAAATGTATGTTTTAATGTGGCATATAGCACAGTGAGTTTTTACAACAATTAGCAGATTTTTTTCTAAATGTCCAACAGCAGTTTATGTTTCTGCTGCTCTGTTGTGACTCTTGTTTTCACTTTATTATCTGAAGTTTGACCCAAATGTCCAAATTACTGATTTGTAAAATGTTGGAAACTGTTAATTTAGAGTGTTTGTTATATACAGCAAATGCATTATGCAGAAATACAGGGATTTTGCCTTGTCTCTAGACAATGGTTCATCTTCATGTACAAAATGGCATTCAACCTTTAACAGAATTTCATATTATGAACAAAATGTCTTTTCAGTTTCTGGGCTCACTGTGCGCAGTCCTTCTGGCCCAGCAGTTGTTCGTCTGGGATCTTCTGGGGTTCTGCCCTGTTATGTTAACAAACGTTTATTAGAGCAAATTCGGAAGGTGGAATGGAGAAGAACAGACTCAGAGACTCTGGTTCATCTGTATCAAGATGGTGAGAGTCGACCAGAGTCCCAGCAGCAGGATTATCATGATAGAGCTCATTTCTTTACTGATCAGATTCAACATGGAAACTTCTCCCTCCGTCTGGACAATCTGAGAGCTGAAGATGAGGGACGATACACCTGTAAAGTTTACAGACAGGAGGATTCTGTGTCCTTAGCCAAGTTAAATTTGGAACTGCGTCTACTTGGTAAGTCAACCCATACAAAAAGTTGTTATGTGTGTGTGTGTCGGAATGAATTCAGCGATTCACACTTTATGTCCTGTATCATTTTTACCTTTGGGTTTGTGTGTTTGCATGTCTGTGCCAACACATGCCACTGAAATGGCCGTGGCCTCTAGGCTATTGTAGACAAATGAACTACAGTAGTAAACCAAAAAGCTATTACTGTCACAAGGCCGTGGCGGTAAATATAACCTAGTCACAAGTGACACGTTCACTAAATCACCACCAAGTGGCACAAAGGAACGGTTGACACCAATAGTCACTTTTCCACTGCCGGGCCAGTGTGAGCCAGGGCTAACAACAACCTGCCCTTAACATGCCTCCCTTCACTTTAAGTGACTTCACTTTAAATAATTATACATATTAGTTTGATTGCATAACTAATGTGCACTTCTGACACAAATAATTTTTTTTAATTTTAAATCATTGGTATGCAGGCAAAAATATTGATGCTGGAGTCTTTCTAAAGTCTTCATGTAAGGACCAAATGTCTGCACACTTGTTCAGTTGTGGCTGCTCCATTTATTTGTGATCACGGAAATGCACAAAACAACTCCATTAGTCCATTTAAGTCAAAAGGCGAACACAATAGGAAAATACTGATAAACCCTCATAATATGTTTGCGTCAAATTTCTTTAAAAAGAATGAGCATTTATGTTAATATTCCACAAAATAATATAATCTGAGGATGTTTGAGCACTGCCTCGTCTTACTATACTGTTATCCTTTTAGCCAAAGCAGCAAAGCCATTTATATACCAATGGTTAGCATACATAGCCTTTAGCGTCACATATAATAAATTTCTGCCGCATTCAATGAATGGGATTTCCATAGGATAGCAAAATTTATTTCAGATACTTGTTTTTTTAAATGTTTAAAATGCTGATGTCAGCTGGTGTCTTGATGTGAAAACATGGGGAATGAACAGCGGTGCCGACAGTCTCCTAACTCAGATAAACTTGGTCTTTGTTCATGACATGGGGCTTTGGTCCTCAAGCCCCAGTTGACCCGCTTTGGACCAAGGTAATCGGCAGGCCGAAAATGCCTGGCCATTGGCCCCGAGGAAGCCCCAACAAGGCACAATCAAGCCCCAGAAGTGACAGTGGAAACACGACTAGCCCTGGCATGCCTATCATGCCCGCTTTTGGCCCGACAGTGAAAGATCGCTTCATCTGGAAAGCGTCTGCTGTGACATCTTTAAGACATCAGTTTTACATACATTCTAAATCATAAACATCTTAAAGATGTCTTCTAAACATCTATTTGACATTGATTGGAAACGTCTCTAAATTTGCTTCTGTGAATATGAATTATTTGAACTACAGTGTTTCCTTAAGTTATCTGCTGGCTGCAACTGTCAAATCTAGCCTATTGGCAAGGCAAAGTTGACTGCTACTTGTGAAAATGTTATTTGATGCGCTCGACTGAGAACTTGTAGAAGTCTGTGGTTTAAACAGCAAGAAAAAAGGTTGAGGAAACTCTGGCACTGTAAAAATAACCACAATGTTTCTGGATCTGCACTGCTGCTCTGCCTACAGAAATATAGTTAAATGTATGTAAGGTTTAAGACGTTACCTGAAAAGTATCTGAAGTAAGGAAAAAGTAAGGGAAATATTCTCATTGGCTTCATTAACATCCATTTTGGGCTTTTATTGTTACATATCTAAAATCATTATTACGTTTCATTCAGACATAATTTTTTATTTTCTCTCTAGATTCATTTTTCCATCTTCAGATGTTTCTAGTTGTCTGTCCAAATATCATCATGTTCTTTGCTTTTGCCTTGTGGGGTGTTTCTGAAGGTGAGTGTTTCTAATTACTATATGAAGAGTTTATTTGCAAAACCAGATAACTAAAATGTTCAAAAATCATGTTTTTTTTATTATGTTATCATGCTTTTATTGTGTTTCATTGTGTTAGTTATCTTTTTTAAAAGTTATTTTTACTTAATCAAAATAACCCAACTGCAGTTTGATTGAGATTAATTGGAATGCACAATGAAAAAACATGATATTTGAAAATGGTCAAAAACGGAAACGATTAGCAATAAGTTGCATATGAACTCTTCATATGATAATATAAATAATATAGCTACTTAATTACAAGAAGTGTGCTCTTGTTTGTAATAAGAAAAAAAGCTTTCGTTGTGTTGCAATGATCATAATCACACTCTTTCAGCCATACACAGTATGCGTTTGTATATCATTGAATTCAAGATATCTGTTTTTGTTTCAGGATCTGTGAATGAGTCAGTTTGTTGTTGTGCTCTTTATTTTCTGAGGCCTCTCATTTTACTCTGGGCTTTTCCATATGTGAACGAGTTCACAGGTATAATTCATTTGATCTGTTTATTAGAGGAGGTCAGAAAACGAATTATAATGTCCAAAGTATTCATTGTGCGAGTGATTTATCAAAAGAAAATTGATTAAAACTTTCATTAAATATTGTTTTAGTGGCATTTGTGTTTCTGTATGTTGATTGTTGTGTGTGATATTGTGATTCTAATAATTAAATACTTTTTCATTTACAGGCAACATTAAAACATGGATTCTGAAATACAGTTATTTAGCAGAATATTTCGTTCTCTCAGTTGTTGTTTATTCAGGTATGCAAAGAAAAATGTCAATCAACTGTCCTTATCATGAACACTTTAAAGTGCACATTAACCGAAAAATTGTTTTATTATGCAGCAAATCTATAACAATAACATGACAAATCACAACATGCGGAAATATTAAGCAGCTCTACATGATACATGATTTATTAGTATGACAGATCCTGTGTGTTAAATGCTGAATCTCTATATGTTTATAGTACTGAATCACTTTTATGATCTTTTAATAACAGTTTGCATAAACTCAATTTAATTTGAAACTAAACTAAATCCAACACTAAAGCAATCCTCAGCATGATTTGTGGTCATGACACACATTTCATTTCAGCAGCACAAAAGTCACGCCATCAGTATTAGAAATGGACTGAAAATAAACCTCTGAACCTCAGATTATAAGAGAGACTATCCATGTAAATTATAATAAAGCAAGATGATTCTGACCTGTGTTTGTATTTTGGCTGTTAATTGACTATTTTCTTTTTAATCTCTTCCTCTCTTTCAGCTCTTTTTGCAAGTGTTTGGGAAAAACTTCTGAATTATTCTGAATTTGACAGAGCTGCGATAACATTCCTGTTTTTAATAATGTTTCTGTGCTGCCTTTGCAAAATCATTTACCGTAAGTATTTCTGTGCGATTCATTCAGTTATCATGTACTTGAATGCTCCTGATAATAATAATAATAATATATGTTTGTAAAAGTCCTCTCGGTCACATGCAGATTCACTCAGTTTGCTTTTGTTGTTGATTTTTTTCTTTATTGTTCTGAAACTGAATCAAATCAGATCTTCATTGTTTCTCATTTAGTTTTAGTTGCAGAGGTTGGAAAGAGAAGTGAACAGATGAGAAGTGGACAGATAAATATGATAATTAACATATTTGACTTAGTGGCTGATACGATCTTTGATATTCTGCCTACATTACAATTCATCCTCTTGTTCTTCACTTTTGCATCTGTCAGAGGAGGTGAGTTCATATTTATAAGGATTTGAGTTCATCTGTGTTCATTTTACTCAGATAAACACATTTGAACATGTTCATTCTTCTCTAATGCCATTTTAAAACACTCATTATTCACTGAGACTGATATTCATAAGGATTTGCTGCAATTCGCTGTTAATCTGTTGTTTTATAATATCCAACATTAAAGGGTTAGTTCACCCAAAAATGAAAATTAACCCATGCTCTCTAATCCCTCAAAAGGCATCCCAGGTGTATATGACTTTCTTCTTTCAGACAAATCCAATTGGAGTTATATAAAACATTTTCATTGCTCTTCCACGCGTTAGAAAGGGAGTAGGTGGGTGTTTTTGTTCAACAGTCCAAACATAGTCAAATAAAGCGCGCACATCCATAATAAAACGTGCCTCACGCAGCTCCGGGGCATGAATAAAGGCCTTCTGTAGCGAATCGATGCATTTTTGTCAGAAAAATATCCATATTTAAAACGTTATAAACACTTCTCTCACTTCCTGTATCTGACGTGTGCGGAAGCCGTTCTGGCGGATGACGTAAGAAGGTATGCGTCGTGCACGCGTGCATCTGAGATATACTAGTCTCATGAGTTTGTTTGCAGGAGCAAAGGAAGCAAAGTTTCCTTACGGCTTGCACGTATGACAGTCAGCAGAAGTGGGAAAAAAATATTTATAACATTTTAAATATGGATATTTTTCTTACAAAAACACATGGATTCGCTACAGAGGCCTTTATTCACCCATCGGAGCCACGTGAGGCACGTTTTATTATGGATGAATGCGCTTTATTTGACTACGTTTGGACTGTTGAACAGAAACACCCACCTACTCCCTTTCTAAAGCTTGGAAGAGCAAGGAAAATGTTAATATGACTCCGATTGGATTGTTATGAACAGAAAGTCATATTAACCTAGGATGCCTTGAGGGTGAGAAAAACATGGACTAATTTTCATTTTTTGGTTGAACTAACCCTTTAATATGATTACTCTCCTGTTTTTTAGGATTCATCATTGTTGTCATTTTACCAGTGTTACGGATGATGACAAATGACAGATGTTTTTTCAGATGGTTTGATAGACTCATGTGTAAGTATCTGATGAATTGTGATATGATCTCTGTTGAACTGCATCAGTTTTATTGATAATCAGTGTTGAGAAAAACATGTTACAGTGGTCTGATGATTTATTCACTGTAATAAAGTGATATCCCGTTTTATCTTTAAATCCTTTCCTTTAAATTCTGCTTTTTCTGACCTTTATCTAAACACAAATGCAGACACACAAACATATCAGTACAGCTTCATTTTCAGGATAGATTTTGGCATGTCATCAAATATTCAGAATGTAATTATTAATATGTTGTTTATTTACAGTTTTTGAGTAACTTCACCACCACTGATGATCAGATGAATAAATGAATAATCATTCACACATCTGCCAATAACAGACCATCTCTCTATCTTTGATGGTTTGAGTTTAATCTCAAGGAGAAATCTCCAGAGAAAAAGCAAACCAGTTTAGATGTTTCTCTGTTTTCCGATATCTGTGTTTCTTTATTCAGTCAGTTTTAACCACTGATCATCTCTGTTTCTGTCAGTATGAAAGTGTTATTCATCAAACATTCTCTCACACTCATCTTTTTCAGGTTCACTTTCAGTCAGAAGAACAGTGATGTTAATCATCATAATAGTGATTATTGCAGCGATGATCGGCCTTTACATAATTACACTGGAAAATAAAACAGGTACACTAACATAAAAAAAATGCTTGGAATGACAGCACATCATTGATCTAGCAAATACAGGTTTATCTTTATAGTAGTTCTGTCAAACGATTAATCGCGATTAATCGCATCCAAAATAAAAGCTTTTGTTTACATAATATATCTGTATGGGGGTAGAATTGTTGCTTAATTCCAAATAAATAGATTATGATCCACAAATAAATAGAATGAGATCCACAAATAAATCTTAAAGTTTCACAAACAAGAATTAAATTCACAAATAAATAAAATGAGATTTCCAAATAAAAAACATATTCACAAATATATATTTATGTCACAACCACAACTTTGCCTGCCATTTATTTGTGAATCGCGTCCTGTGCATGTGTAGATAGCTGCACGCATTTGTGAATCGCATCCTGTGCATTTGCGAATTGTGAAACATTTCTTGCATCAAGACGTGTTGACAATCCACAAATACGTGGACTCCACCCACCGTCTACTCAAGCCAGTCAGATAACAGCCACATTCGCTGACCAATCGTAGCACGATCTCGCTATAGCCAATCACGTTTTGCTTTACAATCAGGGCGGTCTGTCCTGAGATAACTTCATTCATCTGCATTGGCTCAAATAGGAAAAATAAGGGCCATAAAAATTGGTACAGTAAAATATGTTTAAAACTGGATTTCGTTAGACCATTAGACTGTGTATCATGCCAAGCCACAGTATTTTATGTTAAGTGCCTTTGAAAATGCCACATGAAGCTTAAATCAAAGTTTATGGGAACAACGCGAACTGTAGTCCAAACGCGATATGGAAGCCTATTTAGTCAATATGGAAATAAAAGCATCAATAAGTAACTGACTAATAAATAACTGAACTTAACCTCATTATAAACATTTGTTTGTGTAATAGGTTAAATTGCCGTCACACAACAGCATTTCCCAGTTTTTTAGTCAAGTCGATGTATATGAGCTGCTCTTTGGATCTAACGATGTATGAAGTTTTTTATATTCTGTGGTGGTCACAGCAGTAATAGAAATTAATCTACCAATAAGCTTAAATATATATATATTTACAGGCAACATATATATATATACATTTTTACATTTATAAAGCCATTTTTTCCTAAAGTGTGCCTCATCTTTTTGAGTCAAATTATGGCATATAATTTGTCAATTAGAATAATAAGACATTTGGACTGTTACCAAACAAANCTATATGAATTGATTTAAATATATAAATTTTCTGCCTCCATATCTTGAATTTTGTGATCTTTCGAAATGTATTTTAATAAACTGAATCATATAGTGAAAGAAAGCACTGTAAATGCGCACACGCACGAGTCTAACCTACTACACTTCATCACACACTGTTTCTCTGGCATTTTCAAAGGCACGTAAAATATAATACTGTGGCTTGGCTTGATACACAGTCTAATGGTCTAACAAAATCCAGTTTTAAACATTTTTACTGTACCCATTGTATGGCCCTTATATGACCTATTTGAGTCATTGCAGATGAATGAAGTTATCTCAGGACGAGACCGTCCTGATTGTAAAGCAAAACGTGATTGCTATAGCGAGATCATGCTACGATTGGTCAGTGAATGTGGTTGTTATCTGATTGGCTTGAGTAGACGGTGGTGGAGTCCACGTATTTGTGGATTGTCAGCACATCTTGACGCAAGAAATTTTTCACAATTCGCAAATGCACAAGACGCGATTCACAAATGCTGCAGCTATCTACAAATGCACAGGAATGCCAGGCAAAGTTGTGGTTGTGACAAATATACATTTGTGAATATGTTTTTTATTTGCAAATCTCATTTAATTTATTTGGGAATTTATTCATGTTTGTGAAACTTAAGATTTATGTGTGGGATCTAATCCTATTTATTTGGAATTAAGCAACCATTCTACCCCCCATAGTCTGTGTGTACTGTGGGTGGGTTTTTAAAAAACTATGTATTATGTATATATAAATACACACACATGCATGTATATATTTAAGAGAAATGTGTTATGTTTATATATTAATTATATTTATATATTATATAAATTATATTAATATAAATATATATATGGAAATATTTTCAAAATATATACTGTACATGTGTCTTTATATATACATAATAAATAAAAGTACACAATTGTTCCGGGCTGACCAGACTTGGAGACGCGGATCCATTGCAAGCTTTTATTTTAAAGCAGAAATTCAAAACCATGCAGGGTGAACATGTCAAACAGGTATATGGCGGCACGACCAAGAATAATCCTAGGCAGCGTTTTTGAAAAAAAAAAGGGTCAATATCGGACAACAGAAATCAAAGGGGGTCTAGACTAGGGGATACATCCAGGAAAAGGCAAAGCATCAGAAACCAAGAAAACCACAGGGCAAACGAGCTAAGACTGGAAACTACGCTGCCTTAAAGTTCCTATCACTGCTGGCCGATTACAAGCGCATACCTACTCTGAGTGTTGATATTAGGTCATATTTATTGTTTATAATTGAATGTTGTGATTGTACTACAGCGTGTGTGCAGACAGCTGTGTGTGTGTAATCAGTGTAATGGATGATGGGATATGTAGTCCGGTGTGCTATGCAACAGTTTGTGTAGTGCTAGAGTCAATGAAATGGAAAGGGTGACCTCTAATGGCTAGCAGACAGAAGTTCATGGACCAGATACGTAACAGAGCCCCCCCCCGCAGGAGCGTCTCCAAGCTCCAAAACACTTTACGATGCAGGGAGGTGGGACTAGCGGAACAGGGGGAGGGACTGAGGGACAGGTCCACGTGGTAGTGGAGAGACCGGGGACTGAGGCAGGACCAGCAGAGCAGAGAGCCAGGAGGACTACCAGAGCCAGACAGTAGACCAAGCAGGAGACCCCCACAGCGAACCAAACCGATCAGGAGACCATGGCAGAGACTGTAACGTAGAGAGAGCAGAGACAGACAACACATACATAACATTGGGTGTGATAGACAAGGCTGAGGGTTCAGAGGCAGCCTCCTTGGCTGGGTCGGGACAGGAGAAAAGTTCATAAATGGCCTCCGTAGCCATGACAGGACAGGCAGAGAGTTCACAGATGGCCCCCATAGCCATGACAGGAAAGGCAGAGAGTTAACAGACGGCCTCCATAGCCTGACAGGACAGGCAGAGAGTTCACAGACGGCCTCCATAGCCGTGACAGGACAGGCAGAGAGTTCACAGACGGCCTCCATAGCCGTGACAGGACAGGCAGAGAGTTCACCGACGGTCTCCATAGCAGTGACAGGATGGGACGCGAGTTCACAGACGGCCTCCATAGCAGTGACAGGATGGGGGGGAAAAAAAAACGCGAGAGTTTCCGACGCCTCCATAGCTTGTGACAGACTGACGAAGAGTTCACAGACTGCCTCCAAGCCGGAAAGGACAAGCAGGAAGTTCGCAAACGGCCTCCGTGGCTGATTCAGGGCTGGACGAAAGTTCACAGACAACCTCTGCGGCTGGGTTGAGACCAGACAATTGTTCACAGATGGCCTTTGTGGCCGGTTCAGGACAAGATGAGAGTTCATCAACGGCCTCTGCAGCCGGGTTGACAAAGGTCGAGAGTTTAGTAACCATGACACGCATGACTGGGGATTCAGAAATGGTCTCCTTGACCAGTGCAGGACAGGACAATAGTTCATAGGCCGTGACAGGACAGGCTGAAAGTGCGTTGCTGGGTGCCACCACCACGCAAGGAGCTGAAGCGAGCACTGCCGTTTCGGGAGGTTCTGCAGCATGTGCTGCCACCTCTGAAGAGACTGCAGTGGATACCATGGCCTCTGGGAGCACAGCAGTTGACACCGCTACCTCGGGAGGTTCTTCAGCGTAAGCCGCCACCTCTGGAGATTTTGTAGCTGGTGCCGCTGCCTCTAACAAATCGGCGGTGGAGTACGCGGCCCCGATACACCATAAAGCAACCCCCCATATGGGAAGTGTTGCAGACAGGGGAATGAGTTCATGAACAAAAGGGTTTGAGAGCGCTGGTTTAGGGATACCAGCAGCACATGCTGACACCAGCGGTGGGTCCTCCACACTGGAAGCCAGTCTGGGATACCGAAGAACTGACCTTGATAATCTGGGTGCAACAGACAGGACGTGACATGACTCTGGGTGATCAGCTGTGATGTGCGGGCCGCTGGTGATCACTGAGACGTGACGAGACTCTGAACTATCATCTAGAGTGTGAAACAGACTCTGGACATCAGCTGAACGTTATGAGCTCTGGTATATCCGCTGAGACTTGACTTGACTCATGAATATCAGCTGTGACTTGACTTGACTCATGAAGATCAGCTGTGACTTGACTTGACTCATGAAGATCAACTGTGACTTGACTTGACTCATGAAGATCAGCTGTGACTTGTCTTGACTCATGAAGATCAGCTGTGACATAGTGGGGCGCTGTTGTGTCCGCCATTTTGTAAGCGTGCTCTAGTGTGGCCACCATATTGCAAATGGGCTCCGCTGTCGCCGCCATCATTTGAGCGCGCTCTGGTGCGGCCGTCATTTCACGAGCGGGTTGCATCACCGGAGTAGCGATCAGTAAACTTGAATATCCTGGAGCTTGTGGTTGACTACACTCAGTGCAGCCGCCATTACCGGCACAGATGCGATGTCGTGTTCTTCCTCCACGACACCCACAGTAGACAAAGAGCCAACGGTCAATAAAGCATAATCCACAAACTGACATAGTGATGAGCGCGGACCCTCAAGTATAAGCTTAGATTTTAGCGGTTGATTAATGCCATTACAGAAAAAATCTATCAAAACACAGTCCGGTAAATCAGAGTGATAGGCAATGTCCAAATACTCTTGAATGTAGTCCTCAAGCGAGCGGATGCCCTGCTCGAGGGCTAACAACAGCCTTGCAGTGTCCATACCTGGCCAATGTTTACATGAGAAGCTGCTGCATCCTTGTGAGGCCGAGTATTCTATTACGGGTCTGACAAGACGGGGACGTGCGGAATCATGTGCAAGCTTTTTATTTAAAGCAAAGATGTCATGAAAAACAAGGCAGTTGGTTAACGAGATGCAAACAGTTACAGTGGGGCAAAAAAGTATTTAGTCCACCAATTGTGCAAGTTCTCCCATTAAAAAGATGAGAGAGGCCTGTAATTTTCATCATAGGTATACCTCAACTATGAGACAAAATGAGAAAAAAAAATCCAGAAAATCACATTGTAGGATTTTTAAAGAATTAATTGGTAAATTCCTCGGTAAAATAAGTATTTTGGTCACCACACACACATCAAGATTTCGGGCTCTCACAGACCTGTAACTCCTTCTTTAAGAGGCTCCTCTGTCCTCCACTCGTACCTGTATTAATGGCATCTGTTTGAAAAAGTATATCAGTATAAAAGACACCTGTCCACAACCTTAAACAGTCACACTCCAAACTCCACCATGGCCAAGACCAAAGTGCTGTCAAAGGACACCAGAAACAAAATTGTAGACCTGCACCAGGCTGGGAAGACTGAATCTGCAATAGGTAAGCAGCTTGGTGTGAAGAAATCAACTGTGGGAGCAATTATTAGAAAATGGAAGACATACAAGACCACTGATAATCTCCCTCGATCTGGGGCTCCACGCAAGATCTCACCCCGTGGGTCAAAATGATCACAAGAACTGTGAGCAAAAATCCCAGAACCACACGGGGGGGATCTAGTGAATGACCTGCAGAGAGCTGGACCAAAGTAACAAAGGCTACCATCAGTAACACACTGCGCAGCCAGGGACTCAAATCCTGCAATGCCAGACGTGCCCCCCTGCTTAAGCCAGTACATGTCCAAGCCCGTCTGAAGTTTGCTAGAGAGCATTTGGATGATCCAGAAGAGGATTGGGAGAATGTCATATGGTCAGATGAAACCAAAATAGAACTTTTTGGTAAAAACTCAACTTGTCGTGTTTGGAGGAGAAGAATGCTGAGTTGCATCCAAAGAACACAATACCTAGTGTGAAGCATGGGGGTGGAAACATCAGGCTTTGGGGCTGTTTTTCTGCAAAGGGACCAGGACGAATGATCCAGGTAAACGAAAGAATGAATGGGGCCATGTATCCTGAGATTTTGAGTGAAAACCTCCTTCATCAGCAAGGGCATTGAAGATGAAATGTGTCTGGGTCTTTCAGCATGACAATGATCTTAAACACACCGCCCGGGCAATGAAGGAATGGCTTCATCAAGAAGCATTTCAAGTTCCTGGAGTGGCCTAGCCAGTCTCCAGATCTCAACCCCATAAATCTTTGGAGGGAGTTGAAAATCCGTTTTGCCCAGCGACAGCACCAAAACATTACTGCTCTAGAGGAGATCTGCATGAGGAATGGGCCAAAATACCAGCAACAGTGTTTGAAAACCTTGTGAAGACTTACAGAAACGTTTGACCTCTGTCATTGCCAACAAGGGTATATAACAAAGTATTGAGATGAAATTTTGTATTGACTCAAATACTTCTTTTCCACCATAATTTGCAAATAAATTCTTTAAAAATCCTACAATGTTTTTCTGGATTTTTTTTTCTCATTTTGTCTCTCATAGTTGAGGTATACCTATGATGAAAATTACAGGCCTCTCTCATCTTTTTAAGTGGGAGAACTTGCACTATTGGTGGCTGACTAAATACTTTTTCCCCCACTGTATATGTTGGCAAGACACAAGAATACCCTAATGGCTAGCAATAGGTCAAGGGGTCCAACTGTCGGGGAAAGCGAACAGAATCAAAAGGGCTGAGACTAGAGGATAAATCCAGAAACAGGCAAAGATCCGAAACCAAGAAAAACAGACAAGGCAAGACTATCTAGGACTGGGGAACTAACGAGGTCTCTGTAAGTAGCTATCATCTGCTGGCGATAAGCGCAACAATCTCGGCAGTTTGATAGAGTCAGATTGAGTGATATATTGTGATGTGTGATTGGATACAGCTGTGTGCAATTAGTGCTGTGTGCAATCAGTGTAATGACTGATGGGATATGTAGTCCGGGGTGCTTTGCAACAGTTTGTGTTGTGCGAGAGTCGATGTAATGGAAAGGGTGACCTCTGATAGCAAGCAGACGGAAGTTCATGGACCGGATTCGTGATACATATATTACGTAAACAAAAACGTTTATTTTGGATGCGATTAATTGCAATTAATCGTATGACAGCGCTACTTTATAGGTTTATCTTTATAATTGTTTTCATGCTGAAGTTCATTCGTTTTTCCTGACCACTGAGCAACAAATCGATCTGACAGTTATAAGTTTAATGGTACACAGCATGTGATACAATATTTACTGCACACAAGTTTCTCTCATCTAAAAGCCCTGTAGATTACTTTACAGTTTCTTTGGCAAATCTCGGGTGTGTGATTTCTGCTCTATAACTGTGAAATTGCTCAGATTCTTCCGAAGTCATTGATTCCCTCATGGTCATTGCATGAACAAGAACATGGTCAACTAATGTTGCTCATATTTGATCAGAAACAAATGTTCTTTGCTCTTCCTCTTCCTCTTTGTCTCCCACTTCTTTTAGCTCTTTCACCATTAATAGGGTCCAAAGCACATAATCTCCATAATCATAAAAATAGTTTTGCAGAAAACAGTGAGAAAATTGAAGACCAGCTGAACCAGTTACTATGTGTTAGCAAAACTCTTCATAACTGAGGCACTTCAATGAAAAAAAAGTGCTTTATTTCACTCCTTTCATTTCACAGATGCTATTGGATGGGGCTGTGTGACTGTATTTCTCCAGATACTGTGGACGGTTATGAAGTTTACAGGCTATTATGGCTTTATTGCTCAGGGTATAGTATTAATCATCTACTTTGATCACTCAGTCAGTACATGTACAGTTAATGATATTAAACAATGCAGTACTGATAATATTAGGCAGATTTGTGTGTTTCTTTAAAAGAGAGTCAATATTGGGGGGGAAAACTGTCCCGTGTCTTGTTTTAATTTTAGTTTTTGTTAATTTAATTCCAGATGTGACCTGATCGATCTCATTAGTGCAGTAATTATCAGATCATACATCATAGTTTCACACTGTAACATGATCAAATATGATACATTGATATAAACACAGTACTTTAAAGCAATTTGTGTCGTATGAGCTGTTGAAGAGTGAAGGGCTGGAATCAATCATAAATTAAATACTTAAATCAAGCTGTAAGGTCCGCGCACCTGGTCCAAGGAAGGTATCCAGTGGCGGATGAAGGTCTCTTGTGTGTTCGGTCTTTTCAGCGCGCAGAGTTATTCAATTTAGGTTTAACTCAATCTGACTCCATTTTAGTATCTGAATTCTAATTTAGGTTGAAAGGCACATTGGTTGTTTGTCGGTCTCTGATTATTCTTACATTCGATTATTCTAATTAACTCTTTACTTTGTATTTTTTTTTCTCGTTCATTAGGAATCTATGTCGCTTAGGATGCCTCACGGCGGCCGCTATGCGTGGGCTCCACGATCACAAACTCGCCAGTTTGATACTTATTCAGAGGTTTTGTGGCTAATACTATTTACTTTAAATAGTAGGTTTGTTTAGCCCCCTACAATTACCCATGTAATGCTCAAACAATAATCAGCGGTTCTTCTAGACCCTTAGTCTAGACCCCAATAGTTATTATAACTACGTACAACTTAATTAAAGCTGAAATCATACACATGATTAACGTAACTGAGTACAACTTAAACCAAGGTCAAGCGGTTAGTCAGAAACCCATAACCTCACCTGATATGCCCATGCTCCATCTAACCTGAGATTTAGTATGCACTTAACCCTGGTCGCAGATTTGCGGAAACATACGCCTTCACTTAATCTACTTGAGAAAATAACTTCAGAGTAAGTCAGAATAAATCAAATGTAACAATTTATTATCAGTCAGGTAAATATGTATTATGCATTATCCCACAGCCATTCAAATTCAACGATATCTATCATACAAACTCAAACTCTCAAAGAACGAATCTAAGTAAAATGGCATATCTGAGATGACATATAGTAGATGTATTAGAAAAATTACATAGGAACAGCGTAATGTGAATACCTGTGCTAATACGGGCATTCTGGCTACAGAATCGCCCTGACCCTTTTGCTGCAGTCCTTTAAATACCAAACCAAGTAAATACATCCTCCAAATGGAGGCCTGTACCAACAATTGGAATTTGCATTGAGCCAGGTGCCAGACCTGGGTGGTCTACACCTCAATGGGAACAAACGGTAATTTGCATGAGATTGCTCTCTACTGTGATCAAAGTTTCTCTTAACTCTTAGGATCTGTATTATCTTTTAGTAAGATTACGACCATTGTACCACCTGCCCAAATGAAACCAAACATGACTGTACATCTTATTTGCATTCATTTAGAACATTATATTCTTGACCAGTTTTAGTGAATGAAAAGATGAAAAGGCACAGATGCATATGTGAGAGAGGCGTTTCCCGCACCACCCCTCTGTGGGGTGTCCTGAAGATGCCAGTGCATTGTTTGCCTCTCAGGAGATCAAAGTATTCTAGTTTCTTTTATCCTTACAAAGCAAACAAATAATTTTATGTATCTTGTAGAATTATTATTTTTTAAAGTTTTTTGTGTATGTTTATAGTTGTTTTCAATGTGGCCTAATTTTATCTAAATTAATACATTTCTTAAATATTATTAGATTTTTAAACATTTTTGTGTATCTCAAGATAGACTAATGTAGTAGTTTTGTTCATGCTTAATGTCTAAAATTGCATTACAGATTTTCCTCGTGTTGTCACTGTGTATGTGTTTGGATCAGTTGGTGTTGTTTTACTGAATTCTTTTACACTGATGACTGAACTGATACTGAAAACAAGTGAGTGAATGTCATACACTTTTTTTAAACAATATGTGATACAGTTTGAGAGAAATATTTCAGCATTCACAAAGTTTATAGCAAATATGTACTTTAAATATTAATTGATTATGAATTAAATGAATCTGTATTTACCTGTAATAATAACTGTGCTAAAATACTGTTAACATTGCATTCATTTCTTGTAAAACGGTGATGATAATATAAAACATTTTTTTATCCACATGTATTTTTTGTCAGTTAATGGCGCTCGTACAGTGGGAGATCTGAGGTCTGTTGTCTTTCCTTCTGAATGTTTCTTTGTCATTTCTGTGATGATTTCAGGAATATTTCCATCTGGTGAGTATAAATCATAATTGTTTCAATTACAAAACATTACATTACATTTACATCATATGAGCTGGTGTTTCTTTATTTTACATCTCTGAATCATTTGTCTCAAGCTCCATTCAGTAAGTAAGTAAATAAAAAATAAATATAAAACACTGTTAAAGTGTTTAAAGACTGATTCAATCATTTATTTACCACATATTGTGGTGTGTGTTTCTGAACACGCTCATTAATCTCCTAATAATCTGCAATGTTTGTCACAACACTTAAAAATTCCTCTAGACCCTTTTAATGCTAAAATCCTAAAAGCATCTGATGAGTGTCAATGAGAACTGCTCACAGTGAACATGAATGAATCTTTATATTTATTGACTCCCTGGTTCATTCAGATCATTGATTGGACTATATCAGGGATCTTTCAATGTCAGCAAATAAATTCAAAGGTTTCAAATTGAAATGGTTGAAATGTTTTACAGTGTGTTGCACTTGAAAAGAAAAAAAAAACATAAAAAGGAATTACTAATAAATCATTCAAAAAAGGTCCACGTGACAGCAGTTAAGCTATTGAAACCATTTAAGATCTTGGTGAATAAGTAGTTATTTAATTGATCTTTTAGCAGACAATGACTAGAGTCAACAGATCCACTAATATTTACTCTCTCTCTGACCGTACAGGCATCATACAATGCGTGCAGGTTAGTATCATTTTTAAACTGCATTGATTTGAGATTAAAACTGACATGCAACATCAGGAGACTTTTACTTATATTACAAGATTCTCCAAAAGCATGAGGATGTTATATAAATATTATTTAAATTGCATCTCTTGCCCTAAATGCAGAACATAGTGAAGTCTAGACAAACTCCAGCTGACAGATCACAGATCGACTGAAGATCAGGAGAAAAGTCAGCCTGATTCAATAATCAGACTGTAATCAGCATGATTTTCTGCAAAAGTGCTTTGGAACAACATGGATTGTAAAAAACACTGTAAAAATAAATATACAGTCACTGCTCAAAATGACATGTGTTTCAACACTGATCAAGCTGTGACTGGTATAATGATGTTATTCATTGTTAATAGTTTTGCACTGTGAGCTCTGTGTTTTATACTGTGTTTTGTACTTGTTTGTTTTTTTAATAGATGTAAATATGTAGTACATAGTATTATGTACTACTACTTTTTAACTCTCCTATGTAATGTATATATATATGATATATAATATATATATATATATATATATATATATATAATAGATATATATATATATATAGATTACTAATGTAGCTGTAATACTTCAGTAATAAATTCATATTCATCTGTATGTTGTGCTGATGTAGAGCTCAGATGTGGTTTCTTGAGTGTTTTGTCTGATCAGAGAGCAGTTGTACAGTGTTGAGGCCAATGTTTCCTCAGCTCTGTGTTCATGTAGTAATAGATCGATGTGATGAAGGGAAACACAGTGATTCCCTGACTGAACCAACAGCTCTCCTAAAAAAATTAATAAATCCATAGTCAGTAGCATAGATATGTAGGGGAGAGTGGGGCACATCTTGACAATTTTTGACTTTCTTAGTATGTCTTTATTTCCACATTAATTAAATAAATGTCTAGTACAAATATGTGCTCTTGTTTAATTAATACCATGTATGCTTTTTTTACCCCGAAAGAATGTAATTGAAATGTAGCAACATGACCAATAAAATGGGGCATGTTGTAACATGACCATATAACAGTAGGAAATATTACATGATCTAATAAAAATAATTAAAAAAGTGTAAGACAAACTAAGAAAAAGAAAGTAAAATACATTTATTCATAAATTCTGAACATTCAGGTGTTAATTCACCTGTTTATCATGGTTTCCTAATAGATTTAATAATAATTATATATGTGAATTAAATCACTAATGTCATAGAATAACATAATCTAATAGTTCTAGTACAACGTTCCCCTCCTGTGATTTAAACCTGGCTAGTGTTTTCTGCTAGATAATCATTAAATAATCTAACCTTTTAAGGTCCCAATGTAGTCAACATTTTTGCCCTTCAATCTTATCTTTGATCATCAAAATGACATGACGAAGAAGGCTAAACTGAAAGAGAATACAAGCAAAGACACTTGAACTTGATTGATTACAGGAAGTCAAAGGCAATGCACCGATTTAAGGGACCGAGGCGAAGACGGAGGGCTGGCAGAATGGAGTGGCACTGGAAGGGGTGAGGACCAAGGCAGAACCAGAGGGAAGGAGGATGCTGGTGGAGCCAAAGGGGTGGAGGGCTGCGGCACAGCTGGAAGTATGTGGCAAAACCAGGGTGACAAGAGACCAAGGTGGAGCCTTAGTGATGGCACAGCTGAGAGAGCGTAGAGCCAACAAGGAGCCTTTCAACCTGTAAAGGTTTACAGCAATAAACATGACAACAAGTACAAGACTTTTCCTGAATACCCTGTTTAAAATTACTGTAGTTCAAGCTCCTGTATTTTTATTTACCTGCTACTGTTAATTATTAACTTTTATTGCAACTCAGATATGAGCACTCATATTTCCTTACGATCAGCCCTTTTTCCTTACTTTACAGAAAGTGTGTAAAACTGACCTCAGATCATCAGAACATCAAGCTTATCATTCACAGTTAAATATGAAGTGAAAGTGGAATTAGATCTGTAATCTCACAGTGCATGTTTCCCCATAACGGACCAAATATTTTCTTTGCAATTTATATCAAATATGAAGCAAGTTTCACCTAAATTGTTTTGAATAAAGAATAAGAAGAACCTTTGTGAACACTTTACTCAAAGTCTTTATGTATAATGTATTATAAAAATTGTTTTAATGCATTAATTATGCCTTAATGCACCTCATGAATAATTGTAATCACAGTTAATACATTATAAGAATTATCAATTCTGTAACGAGGGAGGCAACAACGGAGGTCGGGATCCAAATGCAGGCTTTATTCAACAAGGTGTAGTCATACCGGCAGGGTCCAGTAACAGCAAATAGTTATATCCAAGGCAGAGGCAAAAGAGTAATCCAGGTAACAGGCAATGATAAGGACAGGCAGCAAACAATCAGAGTCAAGGACACAGTCCAGGGTCAAAAACACTAAGGCAAGGCAAAACTCAAAAAACAAGGAACACACAGGAGATTAGGAAAACATTAAAACATTCTATCACCAGTGATGTGAGCATGTGTGTGTGCTATTCTTATAGTGTGAGACTGATGAGGTGATGAGAGACAGGTGATTGCAATTGATGAGTCTGGGCGAAGGATTATGGGAAATAGAGTCTGGGGTGAAGTGACAAGAGTCTGGAATAGAGTCCAAGAGTCCAGCTAAAGATTGTGACTGAGCCCCCCACCAAGGAGTGGCTTCCAGTCGCTCCAAAACACTTTACAATTCCGGAGGGCGGGGGAGTGGAGGCGGAACAGGGGGAGGGATGGAGGGCCAGGTCCATGTGGAAGTGGAGGAACAAAGAACTGAGGCAGAGCCGGCGGAGCAGAGAGCCAGGGCCAAGCCGGCAGAGCAGAGTGACAGGGCACAGCAGTGAGCCAGGGTAGAGCAGTGAGCCAGGGCAGAACCGGCAGGGCCGAAGACCACCAGAGCGGAGCGGGTGGAGTTGGGAACAACCAGGGTGGATCTGAAGACCACCAGAGCAAAGCTGAAGACTACCAGGACGGGACAGGTGAAGCCGAAGACCAACAGGTCGCAGACGACCACCACAGCAGAGCAGATGGATCTAAAGATTCCCACGGTGGAGCAGGTCTAACTATAACAAAAAGCACAGAGAGGTTAACAGCTGTAACAGGATAGGCAGAGAGTTCATAACCGGTCTCCTTGACCATGACAGAACAGTCATAGAGTTCACAGACGGCTTCTGTGGCCGGGTCGAGACAGGACACAAGTTCATGGACGACCTCCGTGGTCGGTTCAGGACAGGATTCAGGCAGAGTGTTCACAGACGGCCTCTATAGACGTGACAGGGCAAATAGAGTGTTCAGGTCTCTTTGACCGGGACAGGGTACTGAGTGGATTCAGAGACAGTCTTAGTGACTGTAACAGGCAGGGATGAGAGTTCATGATTGGCTTCTAGGGCCGAGACTGGTATGACAGGGGATTCACTGACGGTCTCCATGACCTCGTCAGGACTGACAAAGCTTTCATAAGTGGGCACCCCCATCTTAAGAGGCACGGAAGCGGACAACACTGCCACCAATGGATGTTCTGCAGTGAATGCCACCAACTATGGAGGTTCTGCAGCGAATGCCAACACCTCTGGAGGTTCTGCAGTGAATGCCGCCACCTCTGGAGGTTCTGTAGCAGAAGCAACAGAAGCATCAATAGACACGGAGAGTCTATTGAATCTCTCTGGGCCTAACTCGGGAACAGTGGCCCTATCTCTGGCCCAGACTCGGGAACAGGAGCCATTTGTGTGCTTTCATTCACTGGAATGGATTCATAGACTGGGGCAAGCTCTGTAACAGATTGAAGAACTGGAGAAAGCTCCTGGCTTAACTGGGTGATGAACGTGGGATCCAGGTTGGGCTGTGGAGTGGACTCTGATTGCTCCTGGACTGAAGCGGGCTCTGGAGTGAATTCTGAGGCAAATTCATGGACTAGCGTGGGTTCGAGTTTGGACTCTGAGGCTGGCTCCTGGACTAGAGCAGGCTTTTGAGTGGACTCTGAGGGTTCCCAGGCTGGAACGGTTTCTTGGGAAGTAGGAGCAGACTTTGAAGCGGCCCACACACTCAGAACAGTCATGAGGTGAAAGGCGAAGACAGCCTTTTTGACTATGGCAGCAGCTGTGAGATTAGGAAGCTCTGTGGCAGGCTGTTCTGGAGCGGGTTGCCCAGGAACCTCTGGGACCACTGAACTTGGGATCACCGGAGTCAGGTCCTCCAGGACCACTGGACTTGAGACCCCTGGAGTCAGGTCCTCCAGAACCAACGGACTTGGGACCACCAGAGTCGGGTCCTCCAGGACCACTGGACATGGGACCACCGGAGTAGGGTCCTCCAGAACCACTGGACTTGGGACTACCTGAGTCGGGTCCCCCAGGACCACTGGACTTGAGACCCCTGGAGTCAGATCCTCCCGGACCACCGGAGTGGACTTAGCTGCCCTCCTCCTTCTCAACCTTCTCTTGTGAGACTGAGACAACGAAGCCCCACTGTGCTCCAGAAATGTACTGGCAGACTTGAGCTTCCCCGGTGGGTTGAACTCTGGGACTAAAAAAGAAACACTGGATTCTGGGACCGAAGCGAACACTGGAGGGAGGATAGGAGCAGAGAATTCTGTGGGAAGTGCCATATCAAGGAGCCCTGAGGGGCACGCTGGTGTTAACACTGAATGCTTACTTCTTCTCAGCCTCCTTTTCTTGGCAGAGGTTATAGAGAGCATTTTCTCAGGAGCGTGTTCTGGGCTGAAAGCTGGAGCAGATTTGCACAGGGGTACCAGTGGCTGAGTGGTGATTGTTGTTTCCTCCCATGAGAAAAAAATGGTAAGTTATGCTTATTTGTAGCCAAGACGTACCAGGAGTACAGAAATTAGTCTTTAAGAATAAACTGAGAGATAGTTATTTGAATGCAAAAGACTGAATTACAGATGAGCTGGGGAGAAATTTAACTTGCGTGGCTTCAGAAATATGAGGAAAAAAAAAGTGCATCATGCCTGGCAGTCATTCAACTGAATCAATTGTTCCAGGAGACAAAGTTTATGTTGTGGATAATACATCCAATAAAAGATTTGTTATAGTAGTATTATTGTTATTATTATTTTAATTTATTAGTTTATTAATTTTTTAAGTAAATCCAGAAAGGCAGTTGTCTCAAACTCAATTCCTAAGGGGCCACAACTCTGCAGAGTTTAGCTCCAACCAGATCCAACTAACACCTGCTTGGATGCTTCTAGTAATCCTAAAGAACTTTATTAGCTAGATCAGGTGTGTTTGATTAAGGTTGGAGCTAAAATGTGCAGAGCTGTGGGCCTCCAGTAATTGAGTTTGAGACCAATGCACAAAGGGAAGGCTGGTGACGCACGTAACATTGATGAGACCCGACAAACTCATATTGAACAAACTGGAACTTAAGAACACAGACCAAATGAGGATAATTACACAGCTGAAAAGAATGACAAACAGACACAAGCGGGAAACTAGGTCAATGAACTAAACTAAAGCAGAAGAACAGGAGCACAACCAAAAGTAACCGTGATAGCTTATTGGTTTATTGATTGCTTTTTTTTCTTTTGCCGTTCAGATGATTCCCATTGCAAATGCTTTTCATTTTTTTTCTTTTCTATGGTGATGTTTTCTGTAATCAGAACCTGTTTATCTGGATTAGCTGCAGTAGGTTACTCTTTCTCAAAGAAAGAAAATAATCATGTTTAAACATATTGCTTTCATGCACCAGATCGCTCACTTTACAGACCAACACCTTTACTATCCAGAGAGATGATTATGATTTCAACTAAACATGGAGCTTATAATGTTTACTTTTGTGGCAGTAATTCCAGTCATATCTGGCAGTATGTACATGTTTTTCTCTCTTTAAGCTGATTATGGAGACAACCCACAAAATTAAGTTTTCCAATAGCATTCTGCAGTTTTATTGGTTGTTTTGGGAGATGGTGATGAGTTTTGTATTTCTGATATCATGAAGAATATTTTTGATAGGGATTTAGTCAACCAGATTTTAGTTTTATCTTCAAAAAGCAAATCTCATGCTGCAATCTTGTGTTTTTGGAACATTATGGAACAAGAACAGTAGTTCTTGTAGTAATAGCTTTACAGAAAGTATTTGATCTTACTCCGATTTTACTATTTGCTGTGATGCCTTTTGTTTTTCTCAGGTTATATTTCCTGGTCACATGATTTGACCTAATGTGTAACTACAAAAACACAAAGACAAGCTTCATTTAATTTCTCTTGTCTATATATATGTATAATATGGTTGATTGTGCATAGTCCCTCTGGTGCACAATAAAATACATTTTGTTAGCTGATATGCTGAAATTTCACTTTTTTCCAGATCATTTAAAAGTATCAGGATCGAGTCTTTCCATTTCTGCGTCTGTGGGTGAGGACATCACTCTGAACTGCTCTGTAGACTCTCACATCACACCTGAACACATTGAAGAGGTTTCATGGAAGAAAACAGATGAAGATACAGATATTCTAGTTCTTCTCTACCAAAACAATAAGTCTTTATCAGATTCATCAGATGAGCGATACAGAGACAGAGTTGAGTGCTTCACTACTGAAATCCACAAAGGAAACTTCTCTCTCAGACTGAAGAGTGTCAGAACGGAGGATAAAGGAGTTTACACTTGTCAAGTGTTTGCTGGAGAACTTTCAGCATATGCAACTGCAGTATTGGATCAACTGGGTGAGTAACAGATTAAAGATGAAGCTATCATACTTTGTAAAAAAAAAAGTAAAATGTTTAATGCCTTCAGTTATAATAGGGATTTTTGTAGGTCATTTGTAAAGCATATTTCACAATGCATATTGTTAAAAAAATACCTAAATGTACCTAACATCCACCAAGTAATCCAAAATAGGCAAAATAGACAGCAATTCATTAATTCATTCAACCTTACTCTTGACATGTGCACGCACTTCGTAATAAAGACATTCATAGTAGGTTATAGATATAATATAGTGATATAATTACTATATATATATATATATATAGTATATATATAAATTTATCTATATATTTTTCATTTCGTCGGGTAATTTTCTTATAAACATAAGTTAATCTCTTCAGTATTTCATTTATTTATTTTCTAGGATAATGTGTACAATTAACAGGCCTAGTTTCAATATCTGTTTGTTTTTCATCAAAAATGGAAAAATCCTAATGTTAATTGAGTTTTTGTAAATACAATGTAAATATAAAGGTTTGATGGCGAAACAAAAAAAGTGGTATAAATGTATTTATAGAAACAGTCATACTCAAGACAGTGGGAACGGGAAGAAGGGACGTGGGCGGAGCTAAATCAAAGAAAATAACAAAACCAAACACCCTCTAACTTATAAATATCCCCCTAAGCCTAACTACTTTGTGAAAAAGAAAAGTCATTAGCTTCCGAGACGCTCTAACTAAGCTACATTTTCTAGCCAAAAGCAAAAGTACAAGGGGTGGCACTCGCCCTAACCTAATGTAACCCCTCTTCCCCGGGTCCTCACCGCCACACCTCATTCTCGTTCCGAGTGGGTCTCAAACCCTGGGTCTCCGGCATGGGAGGTGGATGCACTAACAAGGAGGCTAAAGACTACAGCCACTAGCTCGTCTCTTGAGATCAGGGGAGTGAGGTTTACCTGCACAGCACCTACCGCTGGCCTCCATGACACTCACCCCCCTAATCCTCACTCCCATCCGGGTCACGGCACCAATGTAACCCCTCTCTCCTGGGTCCTCACTGCCACACCTCGTTCTCGCTCCGAGTGGGTCTCAAACCCGGGTCTCCGGCATGGGAGGCGGATGCACTAACAAGGAGGTTAAAGACTGCAGCCACTAGCGTCAGTCGCTAGTGCGTCTCTTGAGATCAGGGGAGTGAGGTTTACCTGCACAGCACCTACCGCTGGCCTCCGTTACACTAATGTAATACAAAGGCAGATCCTATGGGTTGCAATGTATGTCATGATGTTCTTACCTGTCCGCTTATTCCCAGCCTCGTAACATATAATAATGCAATGCATGCTTAAATATGTTACGTTAAGGGGGAGTGGGAAAAAATATAAAACGAAGGCAAACATACACGTAGGGCAAGCAACACCAATAAAAGGGGATACAATAATTAAACCGGATGGCAACAAAAATGACGAGCACAAAACAGCAACAACATGGGGGGGGGCTCTTTTATCTGGAAGGGTCTTGGGAACAGCAGGATGGATCCCGTCAGCGCTAATGAAGATTGACAGGTGACAGGACCAATGACCGGTAACTAAGAAAGTGAAAGTAAACAAGAAGCAAAGACAGAGCGAAGCACACGACAAAGCACAAACACATAAAACCCCCACCCATAAGAACAAACATACTGTATATGGCAATATTGTTTGTTAAATCCTAAAACCAAAACTACAGCACAAACCAGAGTTCAACTAGGCACATCTAGAAAGGGCATCCGCTACTACATTTTCTGCTCCTTTCTTGTGGCAAATTTCCAAATTATAATTTTGTACGATCAGGGCCCAGAGATTGTACCTGCGAGAGAGGAATACTAACGGATTATGATCCGTATAAACAGTAACAGGAAGAGAACTAGAACCAATGTAAACTTCAAAATATTGTAGTGCCAACATGCAAGAGCTTCCTTTACAATGGTTGAATAGTTGAGTTGATGTTTATTAAATTTCCTGGAAAAATAACAGACATGGTGTTCAACCCTATTTCGGTCCTCTAGGAGGAGTACTGAGAATTCAACGTCTGGAGTCGCGAGGACTGGGGCGCAGCAGAACAAAGCTTTAATATTTCCAAATGCCTACTGACACTCAGCTGACCAAACGAACTGCTGGGATGGACTAAGTAAATTTGTGAGGGGACAAACCACACTGGAAACATTGTGACAAAAACTGCGATAGTATCCAGTCATGCCTAAAAATCGGTGCAACTTGCATCTGGTGTTGGGAACAGGAAAGTCAGTTATGGCGGAAACTTTGGCCGCAATGGGACAAACTTGACCTTGGTCAACTTCTTTACCAAACAAATTTGCATTTGGTCAGATTTAGAGTTAATGTAGCTTTGGCAAGTCATTCAGACATGGTGTGCAACAAAGAAATGTGTTCTGACCACTCAGATGAGTACACTACTAAGTCATCCAGATATGCGTTACAATTTGGGACACCGGCCAACACTGTATTAACCAACCTCAGTGTTGGCCAGTGTTGGTGCACACACAGACAGGCATATCAGGTATACATCGTGAACATTTTTGTGTAATTCTACATATGAAATTAACATTACTTTCCATACCCGTTACACTAGCAGCAGATACCCGAGCAGAAGATATATCCTCGCTAACTACTACAACAGAATGTCACAGTGTCTAGTTGGTGTGCCCATGTATAGCCACCAGAGGGCACACTTCTTAGTTTTGTTTGTTTCTCTGGATTTCAAGGGTTCCCATCACCCTTTGCTTTGACTACTAAGTCTCATTACATTCAGCTGTGTCTCAATTACTTTGTTAACTCATCCACATATAAGCTGTTTCTTTGTCTTTGGTTGCTGATTTATTGTTTACTGTTACATGTTTTCTGTTTTTGCCCTGATGTGGATTACGCTGGTTGTTTTTGGACTCGTCAATAAATGCTGCATTTGGATCTTCTTGTTTTGGAGCATTCTGTGACATAATAAACCAGCCATCAACCGATCCAGCAGCTAGGCTGGGCTTATTGTATTGTGGACCATGGGCATTCGTATTCTTCCATTTGGAGTGGAGGTCGGTCGGATGATGTGGATCTTCGCCCAGCAGGGGTGGAAAGTAGGAGGTTTATCAGACTTCTGGACTTTGGCGGGTAGGATCTGGCATCAGTGCGCAGCGACCCGTCCTGAGTCGCAGTAGATTTAACTGATTGCCCACAGTCTTTTGTGTCCCTTTGACGCCTGCTCGGTGTGTTTGGCACACAACACCATGATGGTGAACTGAAGCATAGGACTCTGTGGTTCGGCACGAGAGAGGTGTAGCTCAGGAGAACGAGAATCCTATACACGAGGAGCAATGAAATTGATGCGAGACTCAATTAGCACGCGAAAATTACGAAGATAGAGTGGTAGTGGCTGTGTCTGAGGACAACCCCGCGTGGAAGACGATGGTACTTGGAGTTCTCATACTAAGACGATGATGACCTGAACAGGTGTGGTTTGATTAAGGAGACAGCAGTGTTGGGGTGTCTCAAGGACCAGGGTTGGGAACCACTGGCTTATACAACCCCTTGCCGCCTCGGGAGATGGAGGGGCTTAAGGGTCTCGACTTTTGGAGTTACATTGATTATCTCTGTTACCGCAACTTAGTAATATGTCGGGGGGGTGTGTGTTTGTCTTGGATGTCAATGTTGCCGGTGTAGCCGCCTGGGAGAGTTCTGGAGCGGGGCGCTCCAGTGGGGATACGGCGGAATCTTCAGTGTCTCAGTCTCGCAAGCGAAGGTCGAGAAGGAGGGCAGCAAGGTCCACTCCAGTTCTCCCGGAGCCCGCTCCAGTCCTTGAATCTGCACCAGAACCTGCTCCAGTCTACGAGTCTGACCCAAGTCCGATGGTCCTGGAGGACTCGATTCCGGTGGTCTTGAGTCGGTGGTCCTGGAGGACCTGACTCTGGTGGTCCTGAGTCTGGTGGTCTCAGAGGTTGCCACAGAACAGCCCAATTTCACTGCTGCTGCCATAATCAAGAAGGCCGTCTTTACCTTTGGCCTCTGGGCTGTTCTGCGTGCATGGGAGCCTTCAGAGTCCACTCTAGAGCCCACTCAAGTCTACAAATTCATTCCAGAGTCTGTTTCAGTCTACGAATCCACTCCAGAGCTTACTCAAGTCCATGGGTTCATTCCAGAGCCCACTCAATGTCACATTGTTTGTTTCTCTGGACTTTAGTTCCCATCACCCTTTGCCTTGACTATCAAGCCTCATTATATTCAGCTGTGTCCCATTTACCTTATTAAACATCCGTATAAGCCTGGTTTTATTTGTCTTTGGTTGCTGGTTTACTGTTGCTCTGTTTTTACCTTGATGTGGCATGATGTTTGTTTTTTGACTATTCAATAAATTCTGCATTTGGAACATTCTTCTTGTTTTGGAGCATTCCATGACACAGAAGAAACAACAGGTGCGGATGCTTTCTCAGTAGTTTTTCCTTGTGGACTCTAAGATTATATGCTTTCAACATGTTTACGTGACACTTGTGACTGCCGTTTTCTTTCAGGAGAATAAATTACATAAGCCCTGTTTCCACCACAGGAACTTTCCCCAGGAACTGGGGACTTTGGGCCAGTACTTGGTGTGTTTCCACCTCAGGAACCAGGATCTAAATAAAGTACGGTGCAAATATTTGCCCCGCAGAAGGTCCCTGCTCGCAAGGTAGTACTTTTTCAAAGGTCTGGAACTTTTGGGGGCGGGACTTGAGCGCTGAACATGCTGATTGGTTGAGTTCACGCAGCATTGTATTTCAACCACCATTTATTCGCATATTAAAAAAAAAAAATATTACTGTTGTTGTGTCATGAAATGTAGTTTTAAAAGTATTTCAGGCAAGAATGTAGTTTAAAACTCAAATCTGCAGTTTATTTATAAAGAGAGCGCCTATTTGAAAATATGCGGTGCCGATTTTGGAGACCTGAGCTCCACGCGATCAGCGGGTGCTCAGTCCTTCTGACATTTGCCGCTGGCTCTGATGTCTCTGTAGTGGTTAAACATAAGATATAATTCGTTTTGGGTAAATCTAACAGGTAATCTTTGGTCTTTATTCTGTTAATCTATTAATGTTAAAATGAGAATGAAAAGAGGCAATACTGTTTGATATATTTAGTTTCATTGTAATGTAGCTTAAGTTCCCTGAACTACATTTATCCTGGGATTGGTAACAATACAAGCACCTGGTCACCGGCCTGAAAAGTGTGCGGGACCGCTCTAGTGTCATACTGGCACTTCATGACTTCTTGCACAGCTGTAAGCGATTCTTTTGCCAGGTCACAAGTGTTATGTAAATGCTCTCTAAAACGACTAACATAATTCAGCACATTGGTCTTAGGACTTGCCTCAATTTCCAAAATGTTTTCTTTTAGGACTTTGAGTGGTCCTTGAATAGTATGCCCAAAAACAAGCTCAGTGGCACTGAACCCGAGCAACTCTGTTTCACGCACTGAAAATAACACCAATGGAGATGCCTTCATCCCAATCTCTGCTTGTGTCTGCATAGTGTTTCCTTGACATAGATTTAAGTATCTGGTGAAATAGTTCAAGTGTGCCTTGACTCTCTGGATGATAGGCTCCGGATGAAAATCTGTGGGTGATGGAACGTGATTTTAAGACCTGATTAAAAATCTTAGACAATTTGTCAGTTTGTACAACTTTTGGTAAGCCAAATGTAGAGAAAAATTTGACCAGTGCCTTGATATCACAGGAGCAGTCATTTTGCGAAGTGGAATTGCCTCAGGGAACTGGGTAGCAGTACACATTAGCGTTAACCGAAACGGATTCGTTGGCTTTGTTTTAAGCAGTGGTCTGACACAATCGATAATAACATGTTCGAAGGGCTCTCCAATAACTGGAATGGGAGAGAGGGGAGCCGGAGGAATAACCTGATTTGATTTTCCCCATACACTGGCAAGTATAACAAGTCTGGCAAAATTCCACAACATCCCTCTTTAACCGAGGCCAAAAGAAATGGATTCCATTGTACAATTTTGTGATACCCAAATGACCTGACAACACATGATTGTGCGCCAGACACAGCACATGCTGACGATAAACCGAAGGAATGACAATCTGGTACATGACATTCAAATCAGCATCACTTTCACTATTAGAGCACCATTTGCGCATTAACAAGCCATTCTCCACAAAATAAGCAACTTCTTTCTTGCTAACCTTGTCTGGAGAAACAACAGAGGCAAAACATTTGATTAAAGACACACGACACAACATGAACACGTAACGCATGGACAAATTTAAATACAGGGAATGTTACACTTTACTATTCTCTTTGTTCAGTAACTGGTTGGGTTTCACAGGTTTCTCCCTTTCACACATAATGGTGTTGATTCTTTGTATTTCTGCATCTGGATCTGCTCTTCTCATCTGCTGTCTGATCTAATGCAGATCACATAATAAAGGTAACTCAGAAGGAATTAACTAGAGGTTTGTGACACAACAACAGTTGTAATAGTAGTAGTAGTCCATGATGTAAAACCACTGACAGTTGACACAATTCTCTTTTGCTTTTTTGCATTAGAAAGTCACTTATAAATATTTTATATTAAGTTATTTCTTATTGCAAAGTGTTTCCATCAATCAAAATTTTAATAGTATTTTTTGCACACTTACTAAAATGCAGCTTGCAAAATTCAGTTTTGAAATGGTCACTTTTCACTTTAAAATGAGAAATTAGATGTCTATTCTTTTTCAGGTTTCCTTGTAACCAGATTTTTCTGGGATCTTCAGTGGTTTTGCCCGGTTATGTTGACAAACACTTATTAAACCAAAGTCTGGTGGTGGAATGGAGAAGAGCAGACTCGGAGACTCTGGTTCATCTGTATCAAGATGGTGAGAGTCGAGCACAGTCCCAGCAGCAGGATTATCATGATAGAGCTAATTTCTTTACTGATCAGATTCAACATGGAAACTTCTCTCTCCGTCTGGACAATCTGAGTGCTCAAGATGAGGGAGAATATACATGTACTGTTTACAGTGACCAGGACTGTGTGTATTCATCAGAGACAAATTTGACACTGAGTGAGTAAACATCAAAAACAAAAACTACTGTAATATTTTAGTGTATTATTTTAATTTAGTTGTACGTATTACATTTGTGTCTAAAGACTTTACAGTAAAGCAAATTAATTCTGTCAATTATGCATTTAAGTTTACATATTGCAGTTACACAAGATGACTGTAAATTAGCTACTCTGTACATTCAGTCAACTGGAGGTGACTCTTTTTTTACAACATTTGTCAAAATTCTTAGTACCAATCTCCTAAAAGTTCATCAAAAATTGCGTTTTGGACTTCGCTGATGCAACCATGGAGGCCACTGCTTATTTTAAATGAATTAATTGCATTTATTTATCAACACTATATCATGACAGACTTGCCATTCATTCAGGGCGTTTCCCTGTCTGTGGCCTGAGATGCTGGGAAAGGCTCCAGCATCTCTGTGACCCTATGTAGGACAAGCCATCTGGAAATGAATGGGTGGAGAGATTGAAAAAGCAAAAATAATACCAAAGTTGTTGAAGGGGGAAAAAAAAGTTAAAGGCATTTGCTAATGTAGAGTTGTGAATATGCATGTATGCACAAATGTTTGTTCCTATTCAAGAGTAACCGTCATCACCAGCATTGTTTTCCCAATATTATTGTACAAAATACCCTTAAATATTTTGTTAACAGAATTTTCACATTAGTAATATGTTGTTGTTCCATTTTTAGCTTTTACTGTTGAAGAATCTGATTCCCTTGCTGTTCCTCTCGGAGGTTCAGTGGTTCTGCCCTGTCAGGTTAACAAACGCTTATTAAAGAAAAGACTGAAGGTGGAATGGAGAAGAGCAGACTCAGAGATTCTGGTTCTTCTGTATCAAGATGGTGAGAGTCGAGCAGAGTCTCAGCAGCAGGATTATCATGATAGAGCTCATTTCTTTACTGATCAGATTCAGCATGGAAACTTCTCCCTCCGTCTGGACAATCTGAGAGCTCAAGATGAGGGACGTCCACCGTACGAGTTTACAGTGAGAAGGATTGTGTGTATTCAGCCATCATAGACTTGGAATTGTGTAAGTTTAAAAATGTATTTTGATTTTATAGTTTATTTTGAATTTCAAATTATATTTCATATTCTAAGGTAGAATTAGAATCAGTTTAGTCATAAATATACAAAAATTCAAGTTTTTTTTTTTTTTTTTTTACAAAAGCATAAAAGTCTGTCACTTTTTTATCAATTTAATGTGTCTTTGCTGAATGAAAGTAGTAATTTTCTCCATTAAAATAATAAATAAGAAAGACAGAAATATACTGATTCTAAAAACATTTGATGGTAGTGTTTACTTATTATGTTGTATCATATGACTGTGTTGACGGGAATTTGAACTGAAAAGGGACTTCAGTCCACTTGACTACTGTATATTCATGGCAGAAAAATAATGCGGAAAAAAACCTGGCTTTGTTATTTCTGGTTATAAAATGTCATTTTGTTTTAAAGGGTTTGAGGTTAAACATTCTTGTCGAACGCTTGCTCCTCTGGGATCTTCAGTGGTTTTGCCCTGTTATGTTGATGAACTCTTACTAATGAATGGTCTGGAGGTGGAATGGAGAAGAGCAGACTCAGAGACTCTGGTTCATCTGTATCAAGATGGTGAGAGTCGAGCAGAGTCCCAGCAGCAGGATTATCATGATAGAGCTCATTTCTTTACTGATCAGATTCAACATGGAAACTTCTCCCTCCGTCTGGACAATCTGAGAGCTGAAGATGAGGGACGATACACCTGTAAAGTTTACAGAAATCAGAAATCCGTGTTTTCCTCCTGAAGCCTTTGTTTTTTTAAATTTGGACATGAGGCTACAAAGGGTAAGTCCGCCCTGATACTAGTTTATGTTTGTGACAGTGCTTAATATTAAGGTTGAAACAGCATGGACTCGATGTGCAACAGTATGTTTAAGTGTTTTGCACAACAAGTGGATCAGGTCTTGTTGTGCTTTACTAGTTTTAAAGCATTCGCAAGTTTGGTTAAAACGTCTTCACACAACGTTATTGTGTCACTTGAGTCATTCACAAATCCTGTAAGACTAGAAAAGGTATATAAAACGTGTTTCGCCGGAACATTATGTAATATGCTGTGTACATGGTGTTTACACCTAATATAAAATGGACCATGTATTGCATTTGAATTGTTTATGTGTTTTTTTACCAATGTAATTACAGTTAGTTATTTTGTATTTTCTCTCCAGACTCACAGTCTTCCGTCTTCAGATGTTTCTCGTCTTCTGTCCAAATATGATCATGTTCCTTTCGTTTGTCCTCTGGGGTGTTTCTGAAGGTGAGTGTTCTAGTAGTGATTGTATGTTGGTGTATATACTGTATATCAAATGATTTACTAATACAACCGTAAATCTAATGACTGATATCTGCTTTTGTTTCAGGGTCTCTAAACGAGTCGGTCTCTTGCTGTGCTCTTTATTTTCTGAGGCCTCTTATGTTGCTCTGGGCAGCTCCATATGCTCATGAGTTCACAGGTTATGATTCATTTATGATGAGTGTCTATTTATTACATGAAATACACCTGTATGTACTTTGTCCAAACAAATAACCTGAGTAAATTTTCCATTAAGAAGTGTTCAGTGTTTTATTGCCATTTGTGCTGTATTGTGTTGGTGTTGTATGATATTGTGATTCATTATTTTGAACCTTTCTGTTTCTTACAGGCAAGAATAAAACATTTATCCACAATTACAGTTATGACACAGAATACATTGTTTTATCAACTGTTTTTTATTCAGGTAAACAAATCCAAATGTAAAGCAACAGCCATTATCTGATTATGACATGAAATGCACATTTAACAGTTGTATGTAGTTGTATATACAAATATAGTACATCTGTAGTAATAAGAAATTCAATGTGCTATCAATTTATAGCAGATTCAGAATGTTCACTGGTTTAAAACAAAAAACTAAATTAAATCTTTTTTACTAAATATTGTTTTATTAACCTTAAATTATTTCTGTAGCTTTTTTGTCTTATTTTTCTAATGTGTATTTATATTTTGTTAGTTCTTCTGTTTAGTAATGGCTGCTTTTATGTTTTTCTCTCTTCCAGTTCTGTTTAAATCTGCCTGGGACAAAAGTTTAAATTACACCGGATTTGAAGGTGTCACGATAATATTCATCTTTGTGACTGTGCTTCTGCTAAACCTCATCTATATTATTTTATGCAAGTATTTCTAGTACCAGTGGCATGTATGTGCATGGGAAAAAGTATTATCAGATTAACACAAAATATAAAAAATCATAATATCTGATCTAATTTGATCAGTGGACAGATCTAGTATTTGTTGATTTATACAGTTTAAGAATTACAGCGATTTATTTAGTTATGATTTAGTCTTTACTACAGTAACGTTTTAATGAATATACAGTGAATGATGATTAAATTGATGCCCCAAAGCATCAGTCACTCATGTGAATGTCACAAACAGTTCTGCAGTATATAATTTGGTTTCTTCGACACAGTTTTAACCTATGCATTCATGACATTAATTCAAAAACATGCTGAATGTTTTATTCCTTTAATTCATTGCTGTTTTTTCTTATGCAGTGTTGGCGAGATTCATCTGGAAATTAAGCCAACAGATTATTACTATTTTCAGGGTTCTGGCTAGAATAAGCTTTGATATTTTGCCCTCATTACAATTCCTCCTCCTGTTCTTCGCCTTTGGATCTGCCAGATCTGGTAAATTTACCTTTATGAACTATTTATGTTCATTTGTAAGTAATGGAGAAAGGAAACATTATTCCCTATTCAACAGTGTTAAAATCAAAGCGTTCATATTTCAGTAAGAAGTTAGAAGTAGTTTTTTTCATAACATAACTTTCAAATGTTACATTATTTTTTTTAATGCATAGAAAGTTAATTTGATTGTCATAATAATGTAATGTACACTGACGTTATTATTTTTTTATTAGTTAAAACAGTAACTTGTACAGTGAGACTGATGTCCGTGTATAATTTTCATTTAATCATGTGAATATGTTAAATGCGTCTGTTAGTATAAAGCTCAGTATCTGTATTAATCTTTTTCTTTTTCTCAGGATTCATAACTGTTGCAGTTTTACCAGTTTTCCTCACACTGACAAGATACGACTGGGATCTTACATGTGGGAAACAGATGCACTGTAAGTGTTTGCATTTTGATCTGATCCCTGATATAAACACCTACAGAAATCATTATGTGATCATATTGTGATCAAAATAGAACTCATTAACGCTCGTGCCTCTGTTTCTTTTAGTCTGCATGAATCTCTTATCTTTAATGATTTTGACCATAGAGTCTGTACTGAATGAGATAGTAAAAAAATCATTGTTTAGGTACTTAAAGAATATGTGTTGCGACAATTGTTTTAGACATCTGAAAGCTATATATATATATATATAGTTCAGTCATGAAAATCTCGAAGCGTGCATTTCGGGGTACAGGCCGCACTGGGGTTTATTAACTGATGATATTCAGAGTTAAAAGACTTGGCACAAGCTGATTGGTTCATGCTGCATATGCAGCCAATGAGCTTACTGCCTTGCATTCATATGGCTGGCTAGCATTCACTAGAGGTTCCTGCAGCGCGCTTTCAGAGTTTCTCTGAATCCCTCCACCTTCCCCAGCTCCACCTGTATAGATCTGCTACGGGGTTAATTTATATGCTATTTGTGCAGCAGCAGTATGTCTTAAATACTCATGGCACCGTATCACCATATACATTGGCAGTAGCAAGTTCCTGTACTAGCTTTGCAGCAGGCCGCAGTAATCTACACCTACAGACAATTAACAAACAGCTTGAGCAAGAGCCACAATTCAGCAGCAGGTCGCGTATGAGATCTGTTCGCCAAGACCAAATACATTAAACATGGTATTATACCTCACCATGTGACTAAAAATCATTCGAGGGTTGTCGATGATTTGAAATATAACTGTCCGTGTTTATGATCTAAATCTTAATTCACCTTCACTCGGTCAGTGTCAAACTCAGATATGCAAAACATTTTTTTAAACTAATAGTAAACCTTTTTTTTTTCAGGTTCACTTTTGTTCATGAGATCAGTTTGGTTAATTCTCATGTTACTGGTCAATGCCATTATGGTTTATTTCTACATCATAGCACTGGGAACTGAAAAAGGTACTATAATAAAATGCTTATTATATGCTTACTACAATAAGCATATCTTACATTTATGCTGTAAGTTACTAAATATGGTAAAGGTTTGTTAGTCAATTAATTAACAGATACATTAAAGAAACTTTTACTCAGATCTGATGTATTTGTTGATGTTCAGATCGTATTGGATGGGCCTGTATGATTGCGTTCCTGCAGTTACTCTGGGCATTGATAAACTTCACATGGTCATTTAAATGGGGTACAGTATTAATCATCTGCTCTGATCATCTTCATAATTGCATCACAATGACAAGCTATTATTCTTCAAAACTCATTTGTTCAGATTATTTATAAAAAGTTTCTTGAAGAATTTCTATTGTGAAGATACTAGAGGATACATTTACTAGAAGAATGAAGGATGTTAATCAAAAGCTGTGAAGATAAAATTCATTTTTATAATTATAAATGTTGATATTAAACTGCATTTGATCTTACAGGTCTTCACCGTGTTGCTCCGGTGTATGTGTTTGGATCAGTTGGGGTTGTTGTACTGAACTCAGTTACACTGATGACTGAACTGATACTGAAAACAGGTAAGTGAACACTTGAACATCATACGGTGCCTGATTATATTACGCAATTTACATTAAGTCTATGGTAAATACATATTATAAGAAAATATATCAGGTAATACTTTACGGTGAGGCATGAATCAGCTTTAAAGGGGTTTTCCTTTCTCTTTGGAGTGTTACAAGCTGATTGTGCATAGATAAGATCCGGGTAAAGTTGCAAAGACTAAAGTCTCAAAACCAAAAGAGATATTCTTTATAAAAGTGAAGGGTCAACCACGCTTACCTAAAACGGCTTGTTCTAACACGCTGCTACATATCTACCTCACTATGTGGAAATTTTTGCATAATGCCGCCCAAATGTGCACTTAAAGAAAGAAGGCGTGGTTTCAGTAACCGCAGTTAGTGTTGAGCAGCATGTCAGGGAGACGCTGTGTTTCTAGGCGAAAGCAAAAGCACTTTATTTGGCCTTCCGAAAGTAGATGCATTAAGATTACTTACAACAGAACAGCAATGCATTTTATGGACGACCGTTTCGTGAACCTAGGAGAAGAGGTAATTCTGACTATGACAATCTGGCGCTTCTGAATCAGATACTGTTTTGTTATTAGTTCAAGTATTTGCTATTGACCGTTTAAATACGGAGTTTTGCACGCATAGTGTGGTGGAGGGGGGGGGGGGGGGGGGGGGGGGGGGGGGAGCGGGGGAGAGAGGACGACGAGAGAGATGCACGAGAGGGAGGGGGTTCCATGCACAAACACATACCCAAGCGTCATCACTGTGTATGTCACGTGTGACTCTAGTGTCCCCTTTCGGGCTCTGTCTTTACAATTATTTTGAAAGATGACAGCCATATGTGATGTATTGGTATAGGAGAAGTTACATGTCTGACGAGGCTTGCGGTGTTTTCAGCACAACACAATGCACTGGGTCAGCTGGACTGCAAGAGCCGACTGCGCTCTTGAGGGCGGAAGGAGGGGAATTTGTAGAATAAAAGGCGGTTTGAGAGAAGGCGGGCATAGAGGACCTACTAATTACTGTGAAATACGTACTGAAAAATGAGAATAGTGGTTTTTTTTTACATATTTAAAGATGTCAACATATTCTGTTACACAAAATACAAAAAATAATGATCTTTAAAAAAAGCATTTTAATGACCCCTAAGTTATTCTGATCGATATTTCTCTTTAACATCATTTTTCTTGCACACACTGACTGCCATAAAAGCCATATTAAGATAGGCTCATTTGGAGGTAATATTTAAGTACAAGTGTTTGCTGTAAGTAAAATACTCTTGTTGATCCTCAGTTAATGGCGATGGAGCAGTTGGGGATCTGAGAGTTGTCGTCTTTTCCTCTGAAATCCTCTTTACTGTATTTCTGATGATTTTACTCGTATTTGAACCTTGTGAGTACAAACTGAACTTTAGTCAGTTGCATTGTCTACGTAAATTAATGATGTTTTTTCTTTTTTTGTCTTAGTTAAATCCATGAGTCAGCTATTGTGCCATCTGATGTGTTTTGTCCATCTGTTCAGCCTCTAATCTCCACTTTATTTCTTTGAACACACAGGGATCAAAATGTGTCTGCAATCATGTCAGGTAAGTGTCAATAATTAAATATGATACCGTACCATATTTAATGTTAATCATATTTAATAAACTGCAATATCAGGAGGCATTTCACTTCATATTAATGGTGCACTCAGTTATTTTATCGCCATGTTTCTCTGGCTGATATAACAGAAGTATTTATATTTTTTACTGACACACATCATTGTGAGCGCAACAAGTATCCGTCAGCTGTAATGAACTGCTTCCTCAAAACTAAGTCTGTAATAATAGAGGGATCTGAGATGAAGTATTGTGATTATATGATTGTGAAAATATCTAAATTCTTATTGTGAATACAGGAGACAATAAGGTCTTTTCGAACTCCAGCTGCTGGATCACAGTATGAGAATTCTTGGGTTAGTATCCGACATTATACTTATTTAAAAATAAGTCCAACAATAATGATAGTTAAAAAAAAAAAACAGATGTTGTCTAGATACAGTGTTCCCGTCCTGTTGGAGAATATCAGCACTGTTTGTGTTTGTCTCCTTTATTCCTAATACAGTTTATTATTTGAAATCCTTTGATGGGGAGGGCTTTTAACTCATGCAAATAATGAGCGCAGCATTCTCTGACCTCAGAATGCAGCAGGGATCTGAGGAAAATCATATGCAATGGATCAAGTTCGGAGAACATTAAGGAACATCAAATGAAATGAAAACTTCTCCTAAACACTGAAGCTCATGGAGGATGATAGAGTCAGAGGACAGTGTGCCGGATTCAGTGGAATCACAAACATGAACAGCAATGAGGGAGGAAAAAAAGACTCAAACTCTCGAGCATTGACAGTGAGAAATTCAATGGTCTTCTTGACTGTAATGCAGATGATTTTGTGCCGTCAGCTCTTTTTAAAAGTTATTTTATAAATAACTTGAATCATATGCCGGATGTTTATTTGTGATCATTTTAAATTGTGGCAACACTTATGCTGATTGATATATTTCTCTAAGAACTACAGTAAAGTTCGGTTCATCTGCTAATCTAGAGCACAGAGGTGGTTTCTTCAGTGTGTTGGTGGGTTAGAAAGCAGTTGAACAGTGTTCAGGCCAGTTCTGTATTCATATAGTAATAGATCCATGTGATGATAAGTGCATTATCAATTGCTCAAGCCTCAGTTATAGCTCTAAATTGACGTTTTGGAATTAGCTACAGAGGCTTGGAGGAATTACATATTTCATTTTGGTATAACTTTTAAACGTTTTAATATTATTGTTTCTAAGCTATACAATTATTGCAAGCAATGTCTTTCTGGCACATGCATTGAAATAAGACAAAGCCAATGATTGAAAATGTGCACGTTCAGTAAAGAATCAAACTTGTTACATACACAATTATATGATTTTTTTTTTTTTTTTTTTTTACAAAAATCACTTTGTTTATATATTATATTTGTTGCTGTAATTCCAGTTGTATCTGATGGTATGTATGATGTTTTTCTCTCTTTAAGCTGATTCGGATGACAAGGCACATCTTTAATTGTCCAATTTAAGTCTATGCAAACTGTTGCTCAAGAGCTTAAACATTTATCGGATCTAGGCTTACGTACAAATGCTTGAAAAGAGTTTGTGCTTATGTATGAATTTCTTTACAGTGTTTAATTGCACATAATGCACATATTCCTTCACAATTGTCACCTGCCGGTCAGAGTAGCCATGATATCCACCAGAGGGCACTTCTCTATACTCTTTTGTTATTTCATCCTGAACTGCATGTCCCATTCACCTTATTGGTTTTGTCTAGCCAGAAGAGAACTGGCCCCCAACTGAGCATGGTTTCTCCAAAGGATTTTTTTTTTTTCTCCATTTCTGTCAGCGATGGAGTTTTGGTACCTCGTTTGGTTGTCGCCTTTGGCTTACTTAGTTGGCGATCCTTAATCTTTGGCAAAATTGTCAAATGAAATTGTACAGACACTATATGAACTGAGCTGGAGATGGCATCACTGAATTAACGATGGACTGACTTTAACTGAAAAACTTACTAGTTTACTGTTGTCCTATTTTTAGAGCTGCTTTATAGCAGATGTTAATTTTGTTTGCATTATTAACACACAATTTTTCTGTTTTACACTGTAAAGCTGCTTTGACACAATCTGTATTGTATAAAGTGCTATATAAATAAAGCTGTGACAGACGAACTGACCTCAAAATGGATCTAGCAGCAAAGAAAAAGGGGAAGCAGTTAAGAGAGGCGCACACAGGGATTTCTGGACCTTCACCATCTCGTCCCTTATGATTACAACTGACTGTGTGTGCTTTTCTGGACAAATCTCAACGCGAAGACAAGATTGTGCTTGGCCGGAAACGAGCCTCTAGGGACTTTAATGGAGTATGTGGAGTGGGTACTCCTCTGGAATAGTTCCCCATTTACCATCTCCAAGAGTGAGGAACTTCCTCACTCTTGCTCCCTCGGTTCCACCCTATGGCTATGGCTGCTGTGGGCTTCCTCGTCCCTCCACCTCTGCCTTGGTCAGTCATCACTCTGACTTCACCATGGACTTACAGGCCTTCGTCTGTGACCTGTCCCTCCACCCCATGCCTCTGTCAGGTTCCTTCTTCTCTTCAGCTCTGCCCTGGTCTTCGGTAGCACTGCTTCCACCTCTGGCGCCCTGGTTCCAATTCAGTCATTCATTGCTGCAGCTCTACCTTGGTCTCCAGGACCTTCAGTGTCCCCGGTATCTACAGCTTTTCGGCTCCGACTCGGTCTCCACCTTCCACACTGTCTAAGGTCCATCGTTCCCCGGTTCCACCTGGCAAGGCTCCACCATGGATCCTCCCTCGGCTCTGCCATGGGCCTGCACACTGGTACTTCTGTGGGGGGGCTCATCCGCCTGCATCTCCACCCTGGCTTTTCCTGCCTCTGTCTTCACCCAGCTTTCTCTCTGTCCTGCATCCTCTTCGCCATGGCTCTGGTTGTCCAGCATCCCGGCTCTGCGTCCCCCACCTAAGCCGCCTCCCTCTGCTGGACTTGATGTCACATGAATGTTCTGTTCTGTTTGGTTTTGTTTTAGTTTTTCTTGTTTGGCCTGTTCCAGAGTTCTTTTCGTTTAATAAACACTAATGTGCTGCATTCTGTCCTGTGATCTTGAGCCCGTCTTTATTTTGCAACCAAGCTGTGACTAATAACTCCTGTCTACAGTAACTGTTGTCTGTTTCAATAGTGTTTCATTTTTGTGTTGCATTTAGGTCTTTTCAGAGACAGATTTCATATTATGTTGAAGGTAAAACATCTTAACACTTTTGTTTCATTTCTCAGAATTGGTTTATCAGGATTAGCTGCAGTTCATCAGATCTTTCTCTACTAAAAGGAAGAAAGTAAATCAAGTTTCAACACATGCTCACAGACCTTCAATCAAATAATATTTTCAGCTGAACATGGACCTGCTTACGTCTGTTTTTGCGGCTGTTATTCTAGTTGTATCTGATGGTATGTATAATATTTTTCTCTTTATGCTAATTCTGGAGAAAAAAAGCACAAAATGAATTGTCAAATTAATTATGTTCAATGTGGAAACACACTAAACTAAATTTGTTTCATTTGTCAAATGTTGATTACTACATAATTTCTATAGTTTGTTTCATGTGTTAAAATGAAATATAAATATTAAGAGCAAATTTAAACGAATCTCCCTTTTATACATCAAACATGTTTCTGATTTATTTAGCTTTTAGCACTTTAATTTATTTGAGACATGACAATGAGATTTCTATCCAGAGCTTTTATTAATTTATTCTGTCATAGCTCTAATAGTCCTCTATAATGGTGCACCTGTGGATGTATTTTTAACTCACATTTTACTGTGAAGCATTTTGTTTTTCTCAGGTTATATTTCCTGGTTGCCTGATCTGATCAGCTTTACAACTTTTTTTATTTAAAGCAGCTCTTTTGAACTCTCATGACCACAATTTGTTTATAAATATCTGATATTAGAAATAGAATTAATTTGTTACAAGGATAACATGGGAAAGAAACCTTTTGTAGGGATTTTTATTTCTTTTTAAGAAGAACCTAAGGAACTACTATGCACACTTTTACAGTGAAAAAAAAATCATATGCATAAAATATGCATGGTTTACATAAGATTTTGTGCCATCTAGAGTAAAGAAGAAAAAAATAATACACTGTTAGGATTGGCTAGATACTTAATCATGTCAATAATGATAATTACCTCTGTATGTTTCGATTTACACTAGAACAAACTACAAACCAAGCATCATTTCTGTCTCTGTTTTAGAGTTGATTGTGCACGGTCCCTCTGGTCCTCTGGTTGCTCCTCTGGGGTCTTCAGTGGTTTTGCCCTGTTATGTTGATGAACTCTTACTAATGGAGGGTCTGGAGGTGGAATGGAGAAGAGCAGACTCAGAGACTCTGGTTCATCTGTATCAAGATGGTGAGAGTCGAGCAAAGTCCCAGCAGCAGGATTATCATGATAGAGCTCATTTCTTTACTGATCAGATTCAACATGGAAACTTCTCCCTCCGTCTGGACAATCTGAGAGCTCAAGACAAAGGGGTTTACAGATGTATGGTTCACAGTCAGCAGGATTTCGGTGAGATTGTGGTTGAAATAAAAGACGTTGGTAAGTAAAAATCCAGTTACTTCTAGTGACATTATCTAGTAAAAAATTTTTTTTTTTTTCCCCCCCCCATTACAATATTTGATGCTCAATTTCATGCTTATTTTGGTTCTCAGAGCGTTTGCCTGTATCAGGATCGAGTCGTTCCATACTCGTCTGTGGTTGGAGGAGTCACTCTGAACTGCTCCGTAGACTCTCACATCACACCTGACCACTGAATAGGTTTCATGAAGAAACCGATGAAGAAAAGATATTCTGGTTCTGCTCTACCAAAACAATAGTCTTTATCAGATTCATCAGATGAGCGATACAGTGACAGAGCTTAGTTCTTCACTGCTGAAATCCACAAAGGAAACTTCTCTCTCAGACTGAAGAGTGTCAGAACTGAGGATAAAGGAGTTTACACGTGTCAAGTGTTTGCTGGAGGACTTTACAGCATATGCAACTGCAGAACTGGTGCAACTGGGTAAGTAACAGATAAATAAGTTGGCTGCCATGTTAATATTACATGACCAGCTGCTACTCACTTTATCTTGGTAAAACCTTTTTATTTGACACTATTATAAGAATAAATTAATACTGGGTGACAAATACACCTGTAAATAGATTTTCTCTATTCCAAGACACATGACCTCAGCCAAAAGAAAAAAAAAAAAACATATGGACAAGACTTTAAATGGTCTGTAGTTTTAAACCATCTTATTATTATCATGGGATTTATATATTTATTTTATACTTAAGTCGTTTTTATTAAGGGTTAAAGTTTGATGAATTACAGCTTCAGCAGCAGTTTTCCCCTGCTGATTGATGCCATTATAGAGCAAAAAAAACAACATATTTCTCAATTAACGGAGTAATACATTTCAGCCAGTACACTGGTGGGAAGCATAGATATAACATACATGTGTTAGTCCACATCTTACAATAGCTATGTCAATGTTTCACAGGTTTCTCTTTTTCACACATAATGGTGTTGATTCTCTGTATATCTGCATCTGGATCTGCACTCCTGCTCTGCTGGCTGATCTACTGCAGATCACACAATGAAGGTTTATAACAACAAAAATATTAATAATAATAATAATAATCTCTGAATTTTAGTCAGAGATATGAGCAAATATCAGCAACTTTTATTTATTTATTTTTAAATTGACAAAGTTCTTCTCTCTGTTTGTAGGCACAACTCTGAAACTTCAAGTTTCGCTTGCCATCTGTCCAAACATTACTGTGTTTTTTACTTTCGTCTTTTGGGGTTTCACTGAAAGTAGATATTTTACTTGCACAGTTGGGGAAACCAACATTCTTCTTACTTTAATTCAGTTATGTTTTATATTTGATTGTAAATTGGTCAAATCTGTACATTCAAGCTTTACATCACTAAAGAAAAGTCAGATTACACACTGCCTACACTATGTTTGTTGGTATATTAACTTCACTTTGATTTCTTTTCAGGATTTTGGAATGAGATCATCATTTGTTGCGCTCTTTATATTCTGAGGCCTCTTATGTTGTTGAATGCTGCTCCATATCTAAATAATCTTCCAAGTATGTTTTATTTTAAAACAATAGGAGAGCAATCCATCTAAACATTGCTTTACAGAGCGTTTCACTTCTGATGCAGATTTTAACATACAGTACCTTTCATTTTTACAGGCATTAGAAGAGGGATTAAGTTTATGAGTGTTGATGTTGAATATGTTGTTTTTTCAATAGTTTTTTATACAGGTATGCAAAACTAAATATCTTATAAAAGAGCTTGTCCATCATTGATTATGTATTTGCAGTTGCTGATGTTTGCAGTTTTATCTTTTGTTAATATGTCATGCGTGTCAGATTAAATCTGCAGCTATATTGCGTGATCATACAAGCTTGGAAACACAAAACTGCATGTTTTAAACATTATACTCCTGTTCTTAAAGGAACACTCCACTATTTTTTTGGAAATAGGCTCAATTTTACAACTCCTCTAGAGTTAAACAGTTGAGTTTTACTGTTTTCGAATCCATTCAGTCGATCTCCGGGTCTGGCGGTAGCACTTTTAGCTGTAGCTTAGCATAGATCATTGAATCTGATTAGACCGTTAGCATCTCGCTCAAAAATGACCAAAGAGTTTCTATATTTTTCCTATTTAAAACTTGACTCTTCTGTAATTACATTGTGTACTAAGACCGACGGAAAATGAAAAGTTGCGATTTTCTAGGCCGATATGGCTAGGAACTATACTCTCATTCCGGCGTAATAATCAAGGAACATGGTACTGCAGCAAAGTTCCTTGATTATAGAAAATGGCAACTTTTCATTTTCCGTCGGTCTTAGTACACGATGTAACTACAGAAGAGTCAAGTTTTAAATATGAAAAATATAGAAACTCTTTAGTCATTTTTGAGCGAGATGCTAACGGTCTAATCAGTATTCTATGATCTATGCTAAGCTACAGCTAAAGGTGCTACCACCAGACTTGGAGATCGGCTGAATGGATTCGAAAAGGTAAAACTCAACTGTTTAACTCTTATGGGATTTGGAAAATGAGCCTATTTTCAAAAATAGTGGAGTGTTCCTTTAAGCTGTAGTTAAATTCTGTATGTGAATTAAACTTGTTAATGTTTGGTGACTTTTGGTGATGTCACTTTCACGTTATAGTTATCTTTGAACGTATTTGGGGAATGAGTCTACATTATACAGCAGAAGACAGAAGCATCATAACATGCATCTTTGCAGTGGTGCTTCTGATGTGTTCCTGCATCTTAATTAAAGGTAAGAATTTTCTAGATTTTATGGAAACGTGTTTTGAACATGTAACATTCATTTAGGTGCTACAAACTAAAAGTTTTTTCAGTTATTTGGTTTGTACATATCAACCCTAAAACAGATTTGTCTATGTGGATCATTAAAGAATAAGGAGAGGAACAGGGATAAAAAAAAAAAAAGCATACACTGTAAAAAATCCAATTAACAAAATGTTGGAAGGGCAAAAATATTTAAGTTGAGCTAATTTTATTGCTTGGGCTTAGTTGAGAGGACATAATATATTAAAGGGGTCATATGATGTTGCTAAAAAGAACATTATTTTGTGTAATTGGTGTAATGAAATGTGTTTATGCGGTTTAAGGTTCAAAAAACACATTATTTTCCACTTACTGTACATTATTGTTTCTCCTCTATGCCCCGCCTTTCTGAAACGCGTCGATTTTTACAAAAGCTCATCTGTCTGAAAAGCGAGGTGTGCTGTGATTGGCTGAATTCCTCAAGCGTGTGACGGAATGTTACGTCCTTTACCATATTGTGATGCCCTGTCTGGCCTGAGCGACGAGACAAAAACATTTAAAAACCCATTATAAACGAGGCATTCGTTCCATCCAGAGTGGGGACATAATTATTTATGGATTTCTAATGACTTAACTGTCCTTTTTACGTGTGTTTGGGTTGCATCGTGCAGTGTACACACACGGTTTTAAACTGTGGCCTTGGTGACAGAGAACGGGGATAAAGTGAGGAATGGCCGGCGCTGAGTGAGCAGAGGCAGCGGGCTGAGTGAGGCATAGGCGTGGGCTTGATAACTGCGCCGGCCCGCGGATTCGACGAAGGAGGCTTGCGGCAATCACATGTGACACCCGGGCTTGACTCCCTTCGTCCACGGTGAAAGCCGTCCGTCGCCGATCCAGCGCAAAGTTTAGTATTTCTTCAGCGACCAGCACGATCATCTCCAGGCATGACGAGAGCAGATGTCGTCCTCTTGGAAGACCAAACAAAGTAGTTTCGCTTTCACACCGAATCACACAGTGCCTTCACTACTTGGTGGCGGCAACAACAATACTACAGAGAGAATAAAATTTACGCCTTCTTTCTTCGCGTGAACATTCGGGTGGCGTTATGCAAATCTTCCCACACAGTGACCTAGACATGTTTAAACGAGGCGTTTTAGGTAGGCATGGCTGACTCTGAACTTTATAAAGGAATATTCTTTGGATTGAGACTTTAGTCTATGCAACTTAAGATCTTCTTTACTGCACACAGCTTGTAACACTCCAAAGAGAAAGGAAAAATTGAAATCGCATCATATGACCCCTTTAAGTCTACAGATCATTCTGCACATGCACGAACTAATACTGGTAAATTTTAATTGACACAGTTTTCAAAATGTTTGACCAATTATATAATTTGAGTTGAATGCACTATAAAACTATTTCAGTAAAGGTTGAGCCAACTAAAAAATAGCAATTCAGGCAACACTTTGGAGACAGAAATTGACTGAACGTAAAATTTCTGTGTAACTTGTTACTAAATAATAATTAGTTGAAAATTAGTTGAAATTTTTTACAATGTAGACAAAATAGATCAGCAAGAGATAGACAAAACAGTGAATGGTCTTTCTGCTCAAATGCATGATTGTTTTCTTTTTTACACATTTATCAGCCTCAACTGAATGTGCCCCCAAATAGTTTCTATTTGTAGAATATTACTAAATAAATTAATATACAATATACAAGCCCACCAGCTCACGAATGCCCCAGCCCTTCACTGCCGCGGCCTGGGTTCGATTCCCGGTCAGGGAATGTTCTTTTGGGGAAGTCGTGGCCTAATGGTTAGAGAGTCGGACTCATAACCCAAAGGTTGCGGGTTCGAGTCTCGTACCGGCAGGGATTGTAGGTGGGGGAGTGAATGTACAGCGCTCTCTCCCACCTTCAATACCACGACTGAGGTGCCCTTGAGCAAGGCACCGAACCCCCAACTGCTCCCCGGGTGCCGCAGCACATGTCTGCCCACTGCTTTGGGTGTGTGTTCACGGTGTGTGTGTGGTCACTGCTGTGTGTGCACTTTGGATGGGTTAAATGCAGAGCACTAATTCCTAGTATGGGTCACCATACTTGGCCACATGTCACGTCACTTTTTTTTTCACTTTTAATTACTCTTTTCATGTATTTCAATGATTAAAATGTTAATGCCATAAATCAAATAATAATCATAATAAATCCACTTATTTTGTGTTGATTTAATTTATATTTTTATAGGATTGACTGCCATCAGAGAACAAAAGACATCTGAAAATGACCAGTTGTGTGAAAAGATTATTAGTAAATTAATAGCTACTGCTGATGTATGCTATTATATTGTACCTTCAATGCAATTTATGCTCTTGTGTTATGCATTTGGAGCTTCAAGAGGTGGTAAGTTAACTTTTTAGTAGACAGTTGGGTAAAATGTTACCAGTTTTAACATAATTTGACATGTCCACATCAAAATAATTTTCTAAAATTTAGCATTCTTAGTTTTGGGACCTTTAGTTATGGTGACGGCATTCAGTTGGAATTATGTATGGGAGACAAAGTTCATGTGTGAGTAAACAGAAAGATGATAGATAGACGACAGACAGAGAGAGAGAGAGAGGCAGGCAGGCGGATAGATAGATAGATAGACAGACAGAAGGACAGACAGACATAGAGAGGAGAGGCGGCAGACAGTTAGTTAGATAGATAGATAGATAGATAGATAGATAGATAGATAGATAGATAGATAGACAGACCAACAGAGAGAGAGAGCAAGAGAGAGGCAGGCAGATAGTTAGATAGATAATGCGACAGACGACAGACAGACTGATGATATATAGATAGACAGACGGATGATAGATCGATAGATCGACAACGACAGACAGACAGACAGACGACAGACAGCTAGAGAGAGAGGAGAGAGAGAGAGAGAGTCAGGCAGCAGGCAGGCAGATAGATTAGAGAATAGATAGATAGATAGATAGATAGATAATATATAGATATATAATTAGATAGATAGATAATGACAGACAGACCGGTATATATTAGATATATAATAGATAGATAGATATGATAGAGAGATAGATAGTTAGATAGACAGAAGACAGACAGACGGATGCTATATAGATAGACAGACGGATGATAAATCGACAGATAGACAGCCAGACAGATGGATGATAGATAGCTAGATAGACAGACCGACAGAGAGAGAGCAAGAGAGAGGCAGGCAGATAGTTAGATAGACAGACAGACAGACAGACGGATGACTATAATGACAGACGGATGCTGTCTCGATAGATAGACGATAGATAGATAGAGAAGAGAGAGAGGCAGATGATAGATAGATAGATAGATAGATAGATAGATAGATAGATAGATAGATAGATAGATAGATAGATAGATAGATAGATAGATAGATAGATAGACAGACAGACCGGTAGATAGATGGATAGATAGATAGATAGATAGATAGACAGATAGATGAGATGATAATATATAGAATAGTATAGATAGCGACAGACAGACCGTAGATAGATAGATAGGTAGATAGATGGTGTAGATATAGATATAGATAGATAGATAGATAGAGAGATAGATAGATAGATAGATAGATAGATAGATAGATAGATAGATAGATAGATAGATAGACAGACGGACAGACAGTCCAACAGTGTACATTTTTTAATAATAATATAAGATAATTTATTATTTTCTTACTTAGGTAACCCCATCACATGGAGAACAATATGGTTACTTTTCATGTTTGTGTCAAGTTTAGTAATGGTCTACTTTTACCTTACAACAATGAAAAGTGAAAAAGGTATTATTTATATTAATTAGAGATATTTAAAGAGCTAATTAAGTATGCTTGCAAAACAATAACTTGATATTTAGAAATACATTGGTATGGTAGAGTGTACATTTAACTAATTACTTTTTATTTTCTTTTATTGACAGATTATGTTGAATGGGCCTGCATGGCTGGGTTTCTCCATTTATTATGGGCAATGACGTACCTCCCATATATATTAGATGATATAGGTATAGTATTCATAATTTACTTTTGTTCATGTTCTTTGTGTGACACAAGTCTATATTTTTCTCTTTAGTTTCCTATATTTTCTTCCTGTTCTTAGCTTTCTTTCACATGTCTGTGTATGAAAAATAAGCATTAGAATATATCTATAATTGTTGTGATCAAGCACATCTATAATCAATGATAAGAAATTACAAATAATGCAGAAACTAAAACTCAAACAACATTAAGACAGTGATGTTAACAAATAGAGGTGACAACCAAGAGATTAATTGCATTTAAAAATAAAATAATAGCCAACTGTAACTATAATCATCTTATATATATATATATACTGACTGAATAAAAATCATTTAATATCAAGCGTAGCGTTAGTTCTGGCAGGTCACGTTAGTCAAGCTCGCATCAGCTGACTCTCAGCTGATCCCCATCTACCTATGGGAATCCGACACCTATCTAAGCATTCATATATAAAGTCCCTCAGCATTATCAGCAGTTTTCGCATTGCTCAATAGCTAATTACCCTCCTCCATCCCCAACTCCTCCTCTGTCAGTCAGGATTCAGCCTTCTGATTCTCCTTTGAATCAGACTAATTCTAAAATGTGTACATAAAATTATTGAACTTTAACGATATCTGCAATACATTTATGTTGTTCTTCAGGGGGGGGGGGGGGGGGGGAAGCAACATAAATGTATTGCAGATATCGTTAAAGTTCAATAACTTCAATAAGTTCAATCGCTGCTCTCCCTGCTCTTATCCATGCTAGGCTGCATGGATGCGCAGGGAGTTCTTGTCCAGAACAGAACCATACCGCCAATCCAAACTGTATGCTAATTGTCAATCATCTTTGACGAAAAGTGGTCCTGACAGACATACCATTTCCTCTATTTCATGTTGCTTCATAAAAGCTGATGTTTCATTACCAGTCTTTGTTCATCTGTTTAACTTAAATGCTTTAATTTATGTTACAGATTATCCCCGTAAGGTCTCAGTGTAATCTGTGATCAGCGTTGTGTTTAGTATCTCTGTTGTAATGATGACAGAACTGATACTGAAAACAGGTGTGTAAACAGGACCTTTTTAATCCAATTGTTAAGGTGCTTAGAATGTTAGTTTTCAATGTATTCATTTTACTGCTTTTTATTTTCAGTAAATGGTAAACGTACAGTGGGGGATCTGAGAATCATTGTCTTTCCATCTGAAAGTGTCTTTGTCTTATTTGGGATGGCTGCACAATTTTTTAATTTCTGTAAGTAAGATGTTGTATTACTTGTGCTTTATTTTTGTTCCATATATAGTTTGGCCAAAAACATAACCTGATTTGTTGTTGTTATAAGAAATGTTGTTATGTAACCATTACACCAGGCTGGCAGGAGTATTTTTTCTCTCTCCAGATTATAGCTCTCACATTCTAGATCAATATAGGTCACAAAGAGAACATATACGCCTTATATTGTTAGACGAATTCTTTAAACTCTTCTTTATAATATTGTTTATTGTGATTTTTGAATCTAATTGTTTGAATGTTACATTGAAGCAAGAACACTTAGCAAAAATCCAGGAGTCTGACCCAACCAGTCTCTTTTGTTTTGATATGCTTCAGCTGAGCTCCTGGGTGACATTAAATGCTTTCCTCTTTCTACAATGACATAGATAAAACTCAAGAAAGAAGGTCAGAGCTTGCTGCTCAGGTTAGTATTTAAAATGAAATGAAAATTCCATCAGTATTTATTCATCCAATGTCATTCCAAATATTGCTGGGTTGTTGTTTTTTTATTTTCTTTCTTTAGTTGAACACAAAGGCATTTTGAAGCATCTCTTTTTCAGACAAATGCACTCCAGTTACCAAACTTTGCCTTATGTGTTCAATGGGGGGAAAAAGTCCAATCAATCAGTCAATAAACTGCAGAAGTATTCAAAGCCATTGCCTTGTGAACAGCAGCAATGCTTTGGGTGACCCAAGTTCAAATCTCAGCTTGAGATCCTTCTTGGTCCCTCAAAAACAAGAGTGTGATTAAACAATGGCAAAATATCTATTTTGTGTGAACAAAATATTTAAATATGTCTTGATGTTTACAGAACACAGCAGAAGCTCATGAAACACTTTCGGGACCAAACTCTGGTATGTTTCATACACTATATCTGTACATACTGTAAACCAACTGTAAATCAATTTGCAGTACGTAAATAAGAGTAAATTGAACACATACCATTCCTTTGATTTGCTTGTGATTTTCTATAGGGTTTTATATTGAGTAACGTAAAGTTTTTAAGCAATGCAATTATATTATAAAATGAGACAAACAGCAGATCCAGATCTCTCCACAAATGCAAATTCATCTGTCTATTCATGTTGTAAAAGATTATAGTGTTTGTCCTTTTTCTTTTAGCCAATTCACTGCTGTTAAAAAGCACAGCTATGAAGTTTTTTGAGCTTGTTACCACATGATTGTTTGGTGCACAACAAATGGGCATCTATGAATAATGTAAGGGATAATGTACATCCAGCCGGTTGTTATCTCAGAATAAACCCCGACAGGGTGATCAGGACTGGATGTACATTATACTGCTTATTACACGGCTACTTGTCTCAAGTAAATTAGACACGAAATATTGACTTGAGTTGAAATATTTTATTAGCTCTTACTCAAAGCTTCCGCAAAGAAAAACAGTTCCTAACAAACTGCTTTGAGCCTTTTGAAGTCAGACAATACGAACATTTAAGGCATAATGTACAGTAATATCACTACAATAAACAGTTGTTTTTATCATATACAGTGGGGAAAAAAAGTATTTAGTCAGCCACCAATTGTGCAAGTTCTCCCACTTAAAAAGATAAGAGAGGCCTGTAATTTTCATCATAGGTATACCTCAAATATGAGAGACAAAATGAGAAAAAAAAATCCAGAAAATCACATTGTAGGATTTTTAAAGAATTTATTTGCAAATTATGGTGGAAAATAAGTATTTGGTCAATAACAAAATTTCATCTCAATACTTTGTTATATACCCTTTGTTGGCAATGACAGAGGTCAAACGTTTTCTGTAAGTATTCACAAGGTTTTCACACACTGTTGCCGGTATTTTGGCCCATTCCTCCATGCATATCTCCTCTAGAGCAGTAATGTTTTGGGGCTCTCGCTGGGCAACACGGATTTTCAACTCCCTCCAAAGATTTTCTATGGGGTTGAGATCTGGAGACTGGCTAGCCCACTCCAGGACCTTGAAATGCTTCTTACGAAGCCACTCCTTCGTTGCCCGGGCGGTATGTGTTTGGGATCATTGTCATGCTGAAAGACCCAGCCACGTTTAATCTTCAATGCCCTTGCTGATGGAAGGAGGTTTCACTCAAAATCTCACGATACATGGCCCCATTCATTCTTTCGTTTTACACGGATCAGTCGTCCTGGTCCATTTGCAGAAAAACAGCCCCAAAACATGATGTTTCCACACTCATGCTTCACAGTAGGTATGGTGTTCATTGGATGCAACTCAGCATTCTTTCTCATCCAAACACGACAAGTTGAGTTTTTACAAAAAAGTTATATTTTGGTTTCATCTGAACATACGACATTCTCCCAATCCTCTTCTGGATAATCCAAATGCTCTCTAGCAAACTTCAGACAGGCCTGCGACATGTAATGGCTAAGCGTTGTTTGGTGGGGACCGTTGGCACTGCCGGCTTTAGACATGGCGGCGCGTGTTCTTACTGATGGTAGCCTTTGTTACTTTGGTCCCAGATCTCTGCAGGTCATTCACTAGGTCCCACCGTGTGGTTCTGGGATTTTTGCATCACAGTTCTTGTGATCATTTTGACCCTACGGGGTGAGATCTTGCGTGGAGCCCAGATCGAGGGAGATTATCAGTGGTTTGTATGTCTTCCATTTTCTAATAATAGCTCCCACAGTTGATTTCTTCACACCAAACTGCTAACCTATTGCAGATTCAGTCTTCACAGCCTGCTGCAGGTCTACAATTTTGTTTCTGGTGTACTTTGACAGCTCTTTGGTCTTGGCCATGGTGGAGTTTGGAGTGTGACTGTTTGTGGTTGTGGACGGGTGTCTTTTATACTGATAATGAGTTTAAACAGATGCCATTAATACAGGTAACAGTGGAGGACAGAGGAGCCTCTTAAAGAAGAAGTACAGGTCTGTGAGAGCCAGAAATCTTGCTTGTTTGTGGGTGACCAAATACTTATTTTACCGAGGAATTTACCAAATAATTCTTTAAAAATCCTACAATGTGAATTTCTGGATTTTTTTTCTCATGTGTCTCTCATAGTAGAGGTATACATATGATGAAAATTACAGGCCTCTCTCATCTTTTTAAGTGGGAGAACTTGCACAATTGGTGGCTGACTAAATACTTTTTTGCCCCACTGTATGTAGAAATGAATGCTGAAGTCTTCATGAACACGCGGTGGTTAAGTGTGTCCAGTCACAAATGGCGCCAGACAGTCAGTCAGTCGGAGTGACTCGTTAAGCATATAAGTAGTACCGGTCAAGATAACTCGTAGTACCCGGATGAGCGGTGTGTTATTCAATTTGGCGATTGTTATCTGGGAGTAACGTACCGCTGGATGGTGCGATTGACCAATCAGAATAAAGTATTCCACAGAGCCGTGTAATAAACACTGATAGCACACATATCATGGAAAAGTCTAGATGTCTGCATTTATATCTGCAAGACACATTTTTTAGAGTGGTTGTTCATCTGCAATATGGCTCTGAGATTTTTACTATCAGATGTCAAATAGACATTTAGAAAATGTCTTCAAGATGTTTATGATTTAGAATGCATGTAAAACTGGTGTATTAAAGACGTCTATTAGATGTTTGTACACAGCAGACGCTTTCCAGATGAAGCGATCTTTAAAAGACATCTTGGAGACATATGCGTGTTAATATCAACATACTAGTGTAAACATTTAATATGAGATATTTTAATTTAATTGACACACTCGCTTTGATTATTGATGAAAAAGGGTTTCAAAATCTGAGTTCATTATGAGTGTTTTGTTTTTTCTGCCATTGAGTCATGGTGGTTTCCAACTGCTGTTGTAAACAGACTGTGATTACAATGAATATGAGACTACAGATATAAACTTACTGTATTTTAGTTTTACAATGAGCCAGATAATTGCAACAAAAAGAGAAAAAATTGTGTAGATTACAAGTTTAAAATGCTGTATGTAGTATTGGCAGCTAGTGGTTGAAATTGGTACTGCAGTCCAAATTCAAAAATATTGGAGAGAGTTTATCCCGCCCCTTCCTCCTCAAACTGGACCCTCACGTGGGTTGCCAGAATGAGGAACAAGCACAATTTCCAATTTTCAAATTTTTATATACAAAAAATGCAGCAATATAGTTAGGCTCAATACATGTTTTTTTAACACACACACACACACACACACACACACACACCACACACACCACACAAACATACACACACTCACACACACACACCACTCACACACACACACACACAACTCGCACACACACACACCACACACACATATATACACACACAAGTTTTTCGGTTTGGTTCTGTTTTTTTTTTTGCAATTTGCATTTACAATTTGCCAGATTTTTAGTATTTGCATTAAAATGTCTTTCCAAGAGAACATATTAAACTTCTAATGGATGATTATGAAATATAAATGGATAAATCTGACCACAGATTATCTTCCTCAATCAAGCTTCTCATAGAAGGGGTGTAAAGACTATATTTTGATATAGAGATTGTGTAAAATATTTCTATTTCTTTATTCAACACCAACACTATATTCAACTGAGATAGGCCAACTAAACATACTCTCAACATCACTGCTAAAGCAATTCAGAGATTTAGATGTGCTAATCAGCAGAAATTGATAATTAAATGAGAACAACGAGTGATTCATTAAGGTTGAATGTTCAATCTAGGAATCAGCTTTAGTGCATCTGTGTTTTGAGACGTAACCAAAAATCGTTCCCTCACTGCTTTTAACACATAGGGATTTCAGACATGAAGTGTTTGCAGTGTTGTCAGGTTAGTGCAACTGCACTGATTTGAGATTTACTGCCAACCTGAAATGTATTTGACCCTTAGGCACTGTTCGGGGTCTTTTTGCTGTCTGTTTGCTGGAGAGAGAATTTTTTTCCCCATTCATTTAAATGGCATGAGTTGTCAACACGTTGTAACTCTACACATAAAAAATAAAGCTGGATTGATATCTGGTCATATGTTAGTGTGAAAAAAAAGTCACTCTCGGGATGTTTGGGGTCCTAGAGACCCCATATTGAAATGAATAGAGAAATGATCAAATCTATACTTTTTCTTTTGTCAAATAAAACCACTAAATCCACCACAATGCAGACCACAAAATACGTTATAACAAAGGGGCAACCCTTCCACACATTCACAATGCAGAACGATTACGCTCGTCTCTGGGACCTCAAACAGCCCCAAGTGTTCACTCCAAACGAACAGTGCATAACGGTTAATATATTTACCATATCTTTCTAAAAAAAAAAAAACCCTGGCATTGTATACTAAGAATACTGTTCACTTTGTGATGAATTGCTTATGTTGCTCTATTCTAAATCACTTGCAAAATACATAAATGCAAATGTAAATACATCAAATATAAATGTGCATACTTCTAATCCAGGAAGCAGTGAGGTGTAATGACCTCCCAGCTACCAGATTAAACCAGAACCAGGATTCTCAGGTGAATATCTTTTATAAGATCATATATATTTAAGATGTTTTCTTGCACTGCTATTAAAGGTTGCTTATTTTTCTTAAATATTGTATTTTTTTTTACCTAGAATGCAGAAGGGTTTGAAGAAACTTCTTTCAATGGATCAACCCTGAACCAGAAAACAGAGGAATCATATGAAATGAATGCTCTACTAAAGACTGAAGATCAGGAGGCTGGCAGGAGTGATGTGACAGAAACAGTTTCACTGGTATCACAAATATGATCAACGATGAGAGAGCGAACAAAACAACAACACTGTATTAAATTAAATGTATTTTTAATTATTTGTTGTCCATAAATGGACAAACAACCCTTTTAAATGCTAAACAAAATAATCCTTTAATTAAAACACAAAATGGGTTTATGTATTATGATTTTAGATTAGTAGATTATTTATACAATTTTATCGTATACACTATGTCTGTTTTCATGTCAAAAACTAATAAAAATCTGACTATTTAGGCTACTTATTATACCCAATTATTATGAGCACATAGTAATAACGAAGCAAAAAACCGTGGCAGTACCTAACACCACCACCACACACACACACACACACACACACACACAATGTCTGGTTAGCTATCCTTATAGGGGCTCTCCATAGGCGTAATGGTTTTTCTACTGAACAGACCGTTTAACTATATGTAATATTTTTGTCATGCCAATTAAGCTATTTGAATTGAATTGAATTGAAGTTGAGAGCGAGAGAGAGAGAGAGACAGCAGAAGCCCCAAAAGCTTTATTAAAAGCCTGTATTCCCAATATTAATAAATTGACAAAATCTAAAAGGGCCACTCAGATGAATACTATAAAAAATACCTCTTGACCGCCAAAAAACTCCAATGCTACTCAACCCATAAACAGAACCACTAAATTCGCCAATGATTAATTAATTAACCATTTACAAGAAAGACAAATCCTCTCCCCAATAAGGATTAAGTACTACCATGATTGAGAAATAGAGAGGAAGACATAGACACACATGAACGGAGCAAGAGCAGAGGATCTGTAGACACTGTGATCCACAGCAAATAGAGGACGAGAAACCCTTTCTGCTGATCTGTCCTGAACATCACAATGTGAGGGGAACATTTCTCCCCAGATTTGAAGCATTGACTCCATCATTTACTGAACTTAGCCATACCGAGGAAATGCCCTTCATACTTGGAGGCATACACAGCTGCACTAGCTGCAACATTTGTGTTAGCCATTCACAATGTAAGGTGTTGATTAACATGATTCTAAACGGACTCACTTTATCTCTTCATCTATTTAGATAATTTTATTTATTATCTGTTTTTTTCCCCTATTGTTTCTTTTTATTATGTATATATCCTACATGTTAATGATTTGGCAACATTGTGTTACACAGTCATGTTAATAAAGCTTAACTGAATTAAAGCGAGAGAAAAGTATAAAATATGAAAAAGAAAGGTTAAAACTCATTAAGGAAGTAAGAAACATGGGTGTTGAATCATTTAATTTGTCAAATCTCTTGAAAGAGCATGCAGAACAAGGTAAAATATATGGTGCTATTATAAAATACATTAAAAAATAGGATAGTCAGTGGAGAAGTAGGAACGGGTTTTTTTTTTTTTTTTTTTTGTTTTTTTTAGTATTTTCTCTAGCTTTTGTCCTTTATTTTTTATATAAAATCTCGATAAATATAAAGATGTTTCTATTAGTTGGTTATTAGTGCTTCACACTCCAGTCCAGTTGGTGGCGGTAAATGCACCAGAAGTTGGTTTGCCATCCGCCAATAAACGTTATTAGAAGAAGAAGAAGAAGAACAGCGATGGAGAGGAGAGAGAAGAGATGAGGAGAGACGCATAGAGGAGGAGAGGAAGAGGATGGGAGAGAGAGGAGAGAGAGAGGACCCGATGCGAGAGAGAGTGGCGAGGAAGAGAGAGAGAGAGGTGTGCAGTGCAGTGCAGTGCAGTGCAAGTACAGTACCGTACAGTATTGTATGTATATATAGGTTTCTCTGTGTCAGTCTCTCTGCATTGCAGCCTGCGCTGGATGCTGGGAAGTCAAACCCAAATGGAAGTCAAACCCAAATGGCGACATCCAGCCCCAGCAGTACCCCAGCAGCATCAGCCTCCAGCGCACAGCACCACCAGACCCAGAGCCAACACATCGGCACCATGAACAGCATGCAAGGTCAGAAACCAGCCGAGCCGCGCACATCCATCCATCCACCCATCAATGAGAGCCACTGACCGTTTAATCGCATCAGACGAGACGCAATCACGCTGCATTACTAGCCGTGTAGCTTTAGCTAAGCTATCGATCTCAATTTGCATTTACAAGAACTGTGTTTCATGTTTTAAAGTAGTAACCTCTTTTTAGTTGCTTTATACTAGTAGTTTTAATTCTAATTTTAGCGTCCTGTTAGCCGCACGGCTAACTGCTTTAGTCAAACACCGACAGGCCCGTGAATATTTAATTTTCTCAACCTGATAATTACAGTGGACTACGTAACCCATGTATAGATTCATATTTTGTAAGTCCATATCGTTGTTAGTATGATATTAATTCGCTTACTGTCGTTGTTCGTTTGCTGACTGTCATTGGAGTTTGTTGACATTTTTAGCTGGATGGCTAACGTTAACTGGCTAACGATACGATGCTAAAATGAACTTCAGATAAATGCGAGTGTTTCGGGGGGAATTGAAGAGTCGTTTCTTAATACATGGAAATATTAAGATGTTATTTGAATTATTTGTGGACCACAGAAATAAGAATGATTTCATAAAGAAAATTACACTGTTAAATGGTAAGATCACTGACGGCGTATCTATCATAAACCAGCGGTTCTCAATCTTTTAGATGCCACGGGCCCAAAATATGATCATCCTCGCGTTATATCGTTTCTTGTGTAAAAACACAATTTATACTGTGAATTCTTTTTATTTTTATAAGTGTCTAAAATATTTATTTTCTATTAAGTTACGTTATTTTGTGTTTTCTCATATCGTAGCCTACTTTACTATCTAAAATGATAGTTTTTTTTCTTTAATTTCATTTTAATTAGTTGTTATTATTATTGCATGTAACTTTCCCACTAGCATCTTGTGGCCCCCAGTTTGAAAAACCTTTACATAAACTGCTGCATAAATGTTTTTCAGTCATTCTTGAGAAGTGGGACAAAACAGGGTGCAAAATTGAAAAAATAAAACCTTGCATTCAGACAAATGAAACTACATTTATGTATCTTATGTGTACTAAGCTACTGAGCTATGCTTTGATACAACCTCCCAACTTTTCTCTTTTTTAACAAAATGTGCTTTTTTTAGCTTTATCTTTAACAGCATTCAAGATGTTTTTAACATTTCAAAACACGTTCTCGTTAGCAGACAGATTACACTTTCACATGTGACCAACAATTCCACAACAAATATAAAATATAATGAAATATTATCAAAATATTCAACTGACGGAGGTGACAGAACTGACGGAGGTGACGAAAACCTGAATTTGTAGTAATTTTAACTATCAAATACATTGAATCAGTCAATTACTGTATTAAACACAACAAACAGTGAGTATGTTGTTTATAAAGCTTTTATTCAAGAGTCACATTTAAGTATTTTGATATATCACTGGAACACAAAATCATATGGTGGTGACAAATTTGGCATTTCTTTCACAAAAACCAATGGAGTTCATGTAGTAGCATTAGATTTTTTTCTGTTGATGCTAGATGCTAACGGAACCTGCTTCAGGAGAATAAAATTATCTTAATATTTCAAATAATTTCCTCAGAAACTGGAAGATGGTGTAGACATATCATGGCTGTGACACAGGAAACATTAACATTAGGATATAAAATATTCTAAAACTAAAACTTAGCACAGCCTGTCTGACACTGCTGTACTCTGCAGAGGTGAACTGTGGCAAGGGGGTCATTTAGAGCAGTGTTTCTCAACCAGGGGTCCATGGACCCCTAGTGGTCCTTGACATAAGGCCAGGGGGTCCGTATAAAGTATGAATTTTTGTATATTTTGACATGACATGTTCCCATGAAAGAAAAATCCAATATAGCTGATGATATGGCCAAATACTGGACAAGTCAGCTAACTTGAATTATACTTGACTGCATTTGGTCCTCACAGACACAAATGATACGAGTCAATTTTGTTCTGGGGGGTCCTTGAGCATGGTTCTGAATAGGACTGGGGTCCGGTACGCCAAAAGGTTGAGATTCACTGCTTTAGAGTGACAGCTGCCCCTGATATTCCCTGATTTTATTACATTTTATTGAATGTCTGACGGTGTTGACAAAAAGTGGGGAACGCAACTTTAAAATCTTATGAAACATGCATGTGTCATTAAAAAACAACCTTGCTTTGATAGGAGATATTATTAAGTGTTGCTTTTGATAAAACAAGCTCTTTTTCATCATAAAAAAAACATTTTTATCCATTTTATTGCATATGAATGCTTGAACACTTCTCTGTGGACACACTGTTTTAGATGTAGTGAGAGGACAATAAGAGTCATAGATTTGGTATAATAATGAGAAAATTAAATTGAAGGTGATAATTGTGTTAAATACATTCTATTATTAATCCCTCATGACAATTTAAAATTTAATTTTTTTTTATTTTTAAACCTAATAGCAGTTACCCTTGCTGAACCTGTTTTGTCCCATGTCTCAAGAATGACACTTTTACGATTGTAATTTGGGTAGTTTTATGACTCCAATTGCCACATCATATATTCATGATTTAATATGAATGATTGAATATGTCATTTAGAATAGATCATCTACCAAAACGTTGCATTTAAGGTAGAATGTGGGTTAGTTTAGGACGTTAACCAGCGTGAATATGGCATTTTGCGGTATTCTTTTTTTTTTTTTTTTTTTTTTGTTTTTTTTTTTTTTTTTTAAAGATCCAAATGTGGATCTGTGTGGAAAACAAACAGCTCTAATGAGTTAGTACCAATTTTAGCTTGAAATGTGACCCTTTGAATGGTTTATTTTGGACTTGGTGTGGTGGTTAAAGATATGGGCTGGTAACTGAAAGGTTGCAGGTTTGAACAAGGACACCAATGTGCATGAATTGTGTTTATCATAAAGTCATCACCAAGATCATTACAATTGTTGTTTTGTTTGACTTGATATTGAAGATGTTTCAGTTCCTCTATGAGATGCTGCCATATAGACTGTAATCTGTTATGGGTTAGTTTTGCTCTAAAATTCGCTAGGCCAACCTCAGTTGCCTCTAAACTGGGATATTCTGTCCAAACTGATGCAGTTCATTTTGATTTTCAGACATCAGCTCATGCAGGAGGTTTCAGAGTGATTCAGGTAGTTACTGACTTTACATTGAACGGTTTGGACATGAACATTGTATAACTTTATAGGTTTGTCTTAAGGAAATTAAGCCATCTTATTACATTGATGCAAACAATCTCATTACCCTAATATAAAAACATATTTAAATGATGATTACAAATACTATCATTATGTAATTAATGAACAAATACACAATAGTGCAAGTTATTTATGACTAATTTATTTATAATCAAATTACTGTACAGTGATAAGAACTACAAGAGGTACAATTGATTTTATCCTTATTTATTTGAGTTTTTATACATGGTAATATTACTGCATCATCTTCATTATAGCTTTGTGTTGCAAAACTTCCTTATTGTCATAAAAAATATTTTTCTAAGGTGTGAATAAGATTATTGGAGTATGTTTTAAGAGAAAATACTGTTTCTGTCTTTGTACTTCGAAATAATATGTTTCATTCGAATGTGTAACGTGTGAAGTTTGCTAGCAATTTCTGAGTGAAAATTGTTTTAGATTTCCTTTTTTTTTTCTTCTTCAGTGTATTTGTCTTGAAATAACCTAACATGAATCTTTTTCCAGGCTTTATTTTTGCATTCTGAAGTTCCCAAACTCCGGCTGGACGGATTATTTTAAATCGATGTATTTAAGCAATGAAACTCAATATTTCCCCTCATGATATTTCTCTCCCTTTATCTCTCGCCTCTTCTTACCCACAATCCTCCCTGATGCCGGACCACGGTGAGACCCTGTGAAATTGTTTTCCCCAGAAACAACTGCTGTTTATATCCCCTCTCTGAACTGTTTCATGTTGATTTTCTCTCCTTCATTTCTCTCTTAGTCTGGTGTTTTCCTTTGTTTTACGTTCTGCTGGTTTCCGGTTGCTGTTGTGTGTGAACCTCCTCTGCATGTACACACATTTCCCATGATTACCGGTTCACTGATGCACATCCCGGCACAAAGGTTTGGTTTGAGTGAGCTTCAGATGCTCAGTGTGAGATCTGGCAGGTGGTTTTCTTGGATTTTAAGGTTTTATTGAGACTTCATTGCTATGAAGAGCAGATTATGACCGAATTAGCATTGGACTACTTGAACAGATGCTGCAAATGAAGGTGTTCAAACCATGTGTCCGTTGTTCTTCTCACCACCAGGGTTTCAGATAAACCTGTCTGGACTTCATCAAAGTAAGCCAACCCTTCTGTAGTGTGTCTGTTCGCTGGTTTCGGGGACCCTGTCCTCTGCCCGACACTAATCGGTTTCTGCTGGACTTGTGCCGGTCTTGGACAGATCGTTCTGCATGCTAGTGGCAGGTGGTCTGTCCTAGAGTCCTAGATCAACTTATAATGTGCAAATTTTGCAGCCATGTGTAACCACAAAATAATAAAAAAAATAAAATAAAACAAATATGAAGAATAATGTATCGCTCTTAAAGTTTATTTAAAAAAAAGGACATAACGTTTTGCCTAAAGAGAATGAAGCAGTAATGCAATCTTTACCTTAAATAACTGATTATAATGATATTATATAAATGTATATTATATACAATTGCTAAATGATGACAACAAATACTGCCATTATGTTTTGAGAATAGCAAATAAATAATAAATGCATAATGAAAATGTTTTATGTATTTATTTGTTTGTTTGTGTTTTTATGCATCATGATCGTGTTTGTTGGACTGCTTTTTATTTACTTTTTTAATAAAAAATTGATTTGTACTACACTAGTATTTTAATGTGTTATAGTTAAAAATACTAAGAAATTGTATTGACTATACAAACTAAAGCCATCTTATAGTAAAGCAAGAAAATCTCATTAGCCTAATATACTAAATAAAAATAATATTTGATAAATGGTGACAACTATTTAAATTATTGAAATGTAAAAACGCATTATTTTCCACATACTGTACATTATTGTTTCTCCTCTATGCCCCGCCTTTCTGAAACGCGTCGATTTTTACAAAATCTCATCGGTCTGAAAAAGCGAGGTGTAATGTGATTGGCCAGCTAGTATTCCATGCGGTTATGATTGGCGAATGTGAATACCTCAAGCGTGGGGGGGGGGAAAAAAGGAAATGTTACGCCCCTCACCATATTGTGGTGCCCTGTCCGGCCTGAGCGATGAGACAAAAACATTAAAACACATTACAAACCAGGCATTTGTTGCATCCAATGGGGACATACTTAGGATTATAATGACTTATGCTGTCTTTTTACGCATTGCATTGCATCGCGCCACGTAAACATAAAACCATGTCTGCATTTGTGATCGGAGAAATGATAAACAACAATCGCTACTCTACACTGCTCAAAACTCACGTTTGAATCATCAGTGGCAAATTCTTTAAATATAAAAAACTAACTTACAGACAGCGAGTCAGAACAGCCGGCATTGTAGTCTACTCTTCCAGGATCAGGAAACAGTCCTCATAAAATGTGCTGCACACATTGAATATTTGTGTTGAACTGTTCTGGAACAGTGTTGTAAATACAACTTAACCACTGATTTCTAGTCGTGTCCGTTTTTGGAAGGCCAAACAAAGTAGTTTCGCTTTCACAACGAAACACAGCGTCACACACGGCGGCCTAGAGTGAGCAGAAGCCGGGGCTAGAGTGAGGATTCGGCCAATCACAACGCTGGCCAATCAGAGCACACCTCGCTTTTCAGACCGATGAGCTTTGTAAAAATCGACGCGTTTCAGAAAGGCGGGGCATAGAGGAGCAACAATAATGTACATTATGTAGAAAATAATGTGTTTTTTGAACCTTACATTGCATTACACCAAATACACAAAATAATGTTCTTTTTAACAATGTCACATATGACCCCTTTAAAAAACACATATTGGTAGTCAGTATTTCCATTCGGTAACTTAAATGTTCATATATCTGTGTCAAACAACAACATAAAGAGGATTTTAGTGAGAAATCGGCACAAGTCTTAGACTTTGAGCTTCCATTGACTTTGGAGCAAAAAGATTCACTCTTGGACAGTCGATTGGTCCTGACTTTCTTTTGATTTAGTCCATTTAATCAAAATCAGCCTGCACTTGATCAAGATCTCTTTAATGATCACGCATGTCCTTTCTACATTGATCAATGGTTCGCATACAGTAATGGAAGCTCTGGTGGTTGTTTACAGAGGTGTTTAGGTGGCTTTCTACTAACCGGTGCAGTGAACATTGCCTTGGGTGTTGTAGCTGTCTTCCCTGTTTCTTCGGTTTGCATTTTGTTTAGTGTTGAAGCACTGCTGGGATGTTTTTGGCATGAGCATCTCGAACAAACACCAGCTTGTTGGGACATGGACGCACATGCCGTGAGATTTCAGAAATGCCGTTCCTCTGGTATTCGGATCCTCACATTCTTGTGGTGGAGGGAAAATAGTCCTTAATTTCTCAGAGATGTGCTTGCACTCATTTCCCAGTTACTTTCATGAATCTGAAGGGCTTTTTGGTGCTTAAGTGTTGTTTGTTTTATGTTAACGTTGTTTTAATTTCTCTTTTGTCATATAACTTAATTTTCACTTAGAAGTTTGCAATTATATGGAGACACAAGCATTGAATTATAGTTTTAGAAAACACTATCTCTGTAAAGTCTCATAATTCCTTGAAATTGTGGATTGAGGTGAAATGTGCATCTGTTTATTATGAGAAGAGCAGAAATAGTCACACAACTGCCTTGTGAATTATTATTATAACGGAATAAAATGGCAAACAAATTACATTTTCCCTTCACAGAACTTATTTTTAATATCTATAGAAAGATTAATAGGGTTATAGACCAAAATACAGGGAGAAAATACTGAAATAAGAAAAGAAAAAAAAAGTGTTATTTAACGTTTATATTAATTTTCATTAATTCAGCAGTCTGATCAATATTATTCCTTACAAAACTAGCTATAATCAGTGTTAGATTTGGTTTAACATTATTTTTCTTATTTTATGGATTAAAACAAAAAAAAATAAAAAAAAAACAAATGTGGACCCTGGAGCACAAAAGCAGTAAGTCGCTGGGGTATATTTGTAGCAATAGCCAAGAATTCATTGTATGGGTCAAAATGATCAAATTGTTTTTAATGCCAAAAATCATTAGAATATTAAGTAAAGATCATGTTCCATGAAGATATTTTGTACATTTCCTACCGTAAATATATAAAAACTTAATTTTGATTAGTAATATGCATTGAACTTTATTTGGACAGCTTTAAAGGCGATTTTCTCAATATTTAGATTTTTTTGCACCCCCAGATTCCAGATTTTCAAATAGTTGTATCTCAACCAAATATTGTCCTATCATAACAAACAATACATCAACGTAAAGCTTATTTATTCAAGTTTCCAAAACTGTACCCTTATTACTGGTTTTGTGGTCCAGGGTCACATATTATATCATTATTTTGGTTTCTGTGTTTTCGGTTTCTTTTTCTTTTCTTTTAATGTTTCTGATTAACTAGTTTTGGTGGAAAGAAACAGTGACCAAAACAGTGACATTTAATTTCTTTGATAATTTGTTTTGATGCATCTTCACTGTAAATAAAAATGATTCTAGAGTAAAATTATGTAAAATGTATTAAGGTGAAATATCAAAATGCCCTGAACAGCAGATAGAGTTCAATTACCCAAATTTAATTACGAAAACTTTATTTTCAGTTTTTAACTAATAAAAGTAAAAAAAAATTGTTTTTGTGTTTCTGTCATGTTGCATTGGCTTCATTTCTGTGGTGGCTATTTTTAGTGCTTATAAAAGCGCACCTCTCGCAGTCTAGATGGACCGTACAGTTTGCACATTACAGATTCATGTATAATTTTGTGTTTGGCTTGTGTTAGGTTTTGTGTGTGATGAAGGTAAGTTTGATTTTAGTTTTTGTTTCAGATCGTCCGTTTTGTGTCCGGATGTGATCAGATATTTTTAACGCTCTATTGTCTTGAGTGGCTGTAGATGGGGAAAGATTAGCTGATTTGGTGACGTTAAACGCAGGGTTTGAGCATGTCGGACTGCAGTCACTGTCCTCTGCTGCCAGATTTGCTAAAGCCATCGTCACCCTCTATATTTTTTTCTAATGAAGATGTTTTACACCTTCAGCATGTTCTGATGGCTTTAGGAAATCTGGCTCTTGGGTTCCTCTCCTGGTGCTCAGATGTGCATGTCTCTAGTGAACTTTGGTCTCTTCACACGACCCTCCCACATCTTCCATGGCTTAGTTAGAGATCTCATCCTACAGCAACCTGAATAAAATACACCTGCAACTTTATCTTCATGCTATATGAGTGTTGGTTTGTGTGTTTGTGTGTTTAAATGCTGTTTTCTGACTGTGTTGTTTAACCTGAAGGTCTCTTCCTCCTTTGTCAGGTAAACGTAAAGCCCTGAAGTTAAATTTTGCCAATCCTCCAATCAAACCTACTTCCAGAATCACTCTGAACACTGCCGGACTTCCTTTCCAGAACCCACACATGTGAGTACAGACGGCCATTTCACCCAAAAATGAACATTTTACTCCCCATCAGTCCATCCAAAGTGTTAAATGAGATTGTTTATTGGATCAGATTTGGAGAAATGTAGTGTTATGTGACTTGCGCAGCAATGGATCCTCTGCAGTGAATGGGTGCCGTCAGAATGAGAGTCCAAACAGCTGATAAAAAAACATCACAATAATCCACACCATTCCAGTCCATCAGTTAATGACTTGTGAAGTGAAAAACTACATATCTGTAAGAAACAAATCCATCGTGACATTTTTAACTTCAGACTGTTGCTTCCAGCTAAAATACCAGTCTATAATCCATAAAACTCTAAGGGGATAAAGTCCATCTCCTGTTGTCTCTCACATCAAAATCCACCCACATATTTGTTTAGAGCCGTTTTGGACTGTTTTTGCTTATCAATTCTGTGCAGATTTCTCTCCTGATTCAGATGAGACACCTTTTTCCACTGGAGAAAGCAATATTATGGATTATAGACTCAAATATTAGCCGGAAGCAACAGTTTGAAGTTAAAAAACGCCTTGATGGATTTGTTTCTTACAAACACACAGCTTTTGGCTTCACAAGACATTAATTGATGGACTGGAGTGGCGTGGATTACTCTCAGTAAACAGTTTTTCACTTAAAACTCTTGTTTCTGGTATTCATAACATTGCTTTCTCAAGTGAAATGGAATTACATGTTGTTGTTGTTTTTTTGCAATCCAAATGTATCAATTAAATAAATGTCAGATTAATGGATTTAAAAAAAAAATTATAACAATAATTTGTTGCAGCCCTAATCATCAACCTGTGAGTTTTGGCCGTCAACTCAGAACTGTCGTTTGTGGATAATGTCAAGACTTCAGTTTTGTCTTTCCAGCCTCAGCCATGATCGTCTTCACATGCATGTATGTGTGTGTTTTCAGAGAGCGGCTGCGGACACACAGTATCGAGTCGTCTGGGAAGCTGAAGATCTCTCCGGAGCAGCACTGGGACTTCACAGCCGAAGACCTGAAGGATCTTGGCGAGATTGGCAGAGGAGCGTACGGCTCCGTCAACAAGATGGTGCACAAACCCAGTGGACAAATCATGGCCGTCAAAGTAAGACGCATAAGTTACTGATCGGTTTCTGTTACACTTTAGGTTGTTTTTGAAAGCTAAAAACGGAGTGTGTGTGTGATCAATAAAGCACAAAGCCTTCTCGAAAAGGCAAGCTTTTCCAAGAGTCAGTATAGACCAGAAAACCAAAGTTGTATTTGGTACCAGACTAGAAATGAAAGTTGTTTGTGCACCTCCACGTAAAATAAGGGCAAAATAAGCCCAGCTAATTGGATTTGGTTCATTTTGTGAGGTTCATGGTGTTAGAACCTTAAACCATATTTAGTTTGATGCATACAGTACCACATAAACAGGATAACCTTTAGCACAGCATGTATTATTTGTTTTCCACAAAGTTATGTCTATTAAATATTGAATAATTCTATTAGTTTTAGATGGCTGGAAATTGTACCCCAAAATTAAATAACACCCACAAATTAAAAAATGTACAGAGTTTCTTCTGTTTTGACGACAATTATTTGAATGACTTTTGGCCTTTTGTTGTGGTCATCAATTTCAGAATTTTTTTTTATGTATTATATATAGATATATTATTTATCTAAATTGCCAGTTCTTGGTCACAATATCATCAAGCTTTTATTATTTCAGTCGTCTTACACAATTGCATAATAATTATACATCATTTTACGTGTAGGCTGAAGACTTACTATTACCAATGCTTTTTTTCATAATAAGTCACTCAGAATACTAAATTTAATTGATAAAACAAGATACAGATAAACGAAGAAGTTACTGAAGATATCAAATATCTTAAGTCCTTTAAGAATAGTAACTGAATGATGGAAAATTACACCTTTTATAAATTGGGCTACTACAGTTGTTTTGACTTAATTCATGTACTAAGTATCATTTTAAAATTATAATGTCCTATTTCAACTGGTTTTCACCTATTTTTTTTTTACTTTTATTTTAATTTACAAAGTGAAATACAATTTAAATTCCTTGTCACAGTTACCTTTATGATATCACCCCAATACATTTTGGACATTTTCACTTAGGGGTGCACTCACTTTTGTGGCCAGTGGTTTAGACATTAATGGCTGTGTGTTGAGTTATTTTGAGGGGACAGCAGATTTACACTGTTATACAAGCTGTACACTCACTACTTTACATTGTAGCAAAGTGTAATTTCTTCAGTATTGTCACATGAAAAGATATAATAAAATATTTACAAAAATGCATTTACATTGACTCTCTCATTTCAAACTGCTTTCAAACATTTGGGAAGAAAATGATGTGCTTTGTGCATAATATGTTCTCTTTTGAAATCAACCAGATAATAATAATAAGCTGCAGTGTGGATCAGATAAGCTGACGGTCTCGATCTGTGTGTGTTTGTGTGACAGAGGATCCGGTCGACGGTAGACGAGCGAGAACAGAAGCAGCTGCTGATGGATCTGGATGTGGTCATGAGGAGCAGCGACTGTCCCTACATCGTCCAGTTTTACGGGGCTCTTTTCAGAGAGGTTTGTCCGTTTGGTCTGCTTACCGCCTCATGCTTTCTGAGAGAGTCTTTCCTCTCAAGACGCTTGTTATGTCTTTGTCTTTCTCAGGGGGATTGCTGGATATGCATGGAGCTCATGTCTATCTCCTTCGACAAATTCTACAAATACGTTTATTCCTCTTTAGACGAAGTGATTCCAGAGGAGATTTTAGGGAAAATAACATTAGTTGTGAGTTTTCATTCATTTAATTCCACTTTGGCATTGATTAAGTGATGCGTTTCGTTAGCGTTCATTAAAATGCTGTGTTCTTCTGTGTCGTTTCAGACTGTGAAAGCACTTAACCACTTAAAAGAAAACTTGAAAATTATTCACAGAGGTAAGAGAAGCGGAAGGATGAAGTTTCTCATTTCTGACCTCTATCAGTTTGTTTTTGTTGTTTTACTCAGACTGAAGCTCTTTCTCTCTGCAGACATAAAGCCATCAAATATCCTCCTGGACAGGAAAGGCAACATTAAGCTGTGTGATTTCGGCATCAGTGGACAGCTGGTCGACTCCATCGCCAAAACCAGAGACGCAGGCTGCAGACCGTATATGGCAGTAAGATTTATTAATTTATAGATTCATTACCACTACCATTCATAAGTTTGAGGTTGGTAAGATTTTGAAATGTTTTTGAACAGAAGAAAGTCTCTTCTGCTGCTCACTAAGGCTGCATCTATTTGACCAAAATACAGTAAAAACAGTCGTATTTTTAGATGTAATGCATTTCTGTGATCAAAGCTGAATTTTCAGCATCATTACTCCAGTCTTCAGTGCGACATGATCTTTCAGAAATCATTCTAATATGCTGATTTGATGCTCTAGAAACATTTCTGATTATTATCAATGTTGAAAACAATTGTGCTGCTTCATATTTTTGTGGCAACTTTGATACAAAATTGATACGTAATGATATGGTGCGAACTTTGATGTGACTTTTTATTTTTTTCAGGATTATTTAATGAATAGAAATTTCAAAAGAAAAGCATTTAAAATAGACATATTTTGTAACATTATGAATGCCTTTACGGTCAGTTTTGATTAATTCAATGTGCTGCTGAAAAATAAATAGAATAAAATAAAGTAAATGTTATTACATTTATTGATTTATTTTTATTTATTTAAAGATGCCACTGCTATTGGGGTAATTTTTTGTAAAAAAATAAAATAATAATAATAATTTGAACATTAAAAAAACCGTTGTGTGTTATGTGGTGTATTATATACTATATGTACAGGCCATATATATGTGTGTGTGTGATCCTGGACCACAAAACCAGTCATAAGGGTCAATTTCTCGAAGCTTTCCATTGATGTGTGGTTTGTTAGGATAGGACGATATTTGGCCGAGATGCAACTATTTGAATATCTGTAATCTGAAAGTGCAAAAAAAAATCAAAATATTGAGGAAAATCACCTTTAAAGTTGTCCAAATGAATTTCAATGCATATTACTAATCAAAAATTAAGTTAAGTAATTTCCTGTCGTCCTTTCTGAAGCTGAGCGTGCGTGTGCTGTAGAGTGATGAAACTGCAGGAGTGTCCATGAATGAAGCTTAGCTCTTTAACATTACTGTTTGTACGTGGATCCCATGTAGCTGTTGTCGGACAAATATATTCTACATGTGCAATAGTCTATTCTTGATCACTGTGTGTATGGGGATAAAACGTTTCTTTAAATGCGGTTTTAATGAATTGTGTGTGTGTGTGTGTGTGTGTGTGTGTGAGAGAGAGAGAGAGAGAGAGAGAGAGTTCTGCAGTGGCTCTGCTGCTGCTGCTGATGATGATATCATGCTCTAATCTGAGCCGTGATCTCACATCATCATCATCATCATCATCATCCCCAGAGCCTCCTCACTGCATTATGACATCATCAGTGTGTTGACAGCTGTTATTATGTGACACACACACACACTCTGCTGCTGTCTGGACGGAAGTGTGTGCCGGGAGCACATCTGTTTTTGTGGTGTTTGGGCCTGTAAAGCAGCTGGATCAGACACAGACAGTCTGATGTGCTGGAAAAGCACTCCGCTGCACTCTCTCAGTTCACGCTTATGTGTTCATCTAGAGTGTGTGTGTCCTGAGAAATGAACCCATGAGCTCAGCTTTTCTACATCTATACTAGTTGAAACAGCATTTTCAGCACAATTAACCTCAGAAATCATGTATTTCTGAGTGAATTAGAATATTCATAGGACGGGACTTTATATGTCATAAATTTTATGACACATAAAATGTTAAATGATACATTTTAAGAAAAAAAAAATGCATCAAAATGTAAGAAATTAAATAGTCAGTATCAACAATGAAACATTTAATCTCAACAGTGTGAGGTGTTTCTGATTGAAACAGAAACAAAAAAAATCAGAAATGGAGGAAGATTTTGTTTTTTTTCCTAATATAAATATTTAAGTACTATCTTGAATATTTTAATCACCATGCCGCTAGGACAACTTACTTGTAATTAATAATACTATATTTTGTTTAGAATACGCACTAATATTCATGCAAAATAATAGCAGCAAAAAAAATTATGTGAACTTGCATAAACATGAGACCGGAATATTCTTGATTTTTGTATTTATTTTACAAATGTTTAATTTATCAATCCAACAAGAACATATTACTTGCTTACCATAATTTTCTTGACAGCGTTTAGCGGACAATGTTACAAACATGAAGAGTAAATGTCGTATTATTTGTATAAGAAAAAACAACAATGTATAATAACTGCGATTTAAACTTGCACCTAAAAAAAGATTTGTGTATCATAATATATGTGTGTACCTGTGTTATATTTATTATTGATATATAAAATACCACACAGACGTGATATTATATTTAAAAATATGGGAATGTATATATTTCTATTCAATATTATTTATTTTATATAAATATAATTTTATATAAAAAAAAAATTACATTTTATTCAATATATCACATGAAGTGTATTTCATATACCTACAAATATACCCATTACACAACACAAATGTGAACAAAAACAGTTTTTTGGATGTGATTAATCGTTTGACAGTATTAATAATAATAATGATTGTTCTTTAGAATTACATGCACACTTTGTGCCAAATTAACAGCTGCAAAATTTGATTACTTGTAAATAATTGAGTTTTGCTGTCACGTCTGGAGTCTTTCTGTATGGTTGACTCTGCGTGTTTGTGTGTGTTTGTCCCTCAGCCGGAGAGGATAGACCCCAGCGCTTCCAGACAGGGTTACGATGTGCGCTCAGACGTCTGGAGTTTGGGAATCACACTGGTGAGGATGATGATCTGTCATGTGATCGTCTGTGTGTGTGGTACTGAAAGTGATTTCTGTGTGCGTTTGATGTGTTAAACTGCTGTTTCAGTATGAACTGGCCACAGGACGGTTCCCCTACCCGAAGTGGAACAGTGTGTTCGATCAGCTGACGCAGGTGGTGAAGGGCGACCCGCCGCAGCTCAGCTGCTCAGAGGAGAGACAGTTCTCCCCCAAATTCATCAACTTTGTCAACTTGTGGTGAGACACACACACACACACACACATGACCGCAGTCACACTCCGATCTCCAGCGTTTCATCTTTCGCAGAGTTTGCTGACTCCGCAGACGGGATGTAATAACTCCGAATTACTGTGCGATCACATGATGCACACGACGCCTCCTGCTGCTCATTCACAGCAACTGCAAGAGCTCAAGATTGAGCTTATGATTCATTTGACCCTCAAGGGCTTGAATTAAATCTTTTTTTTGTTTCTAACAGCCTTACAAAGGACGAGTCAAAAAGGCCAAAGTACAAAGAGCTTCTGGTGAGTTCCTGTTTTCTGCTGAAAGCCACTTTTTGACATTACATGGTTTTCATTTTAATTTATCCTGATCGTGGAAATTATGCCATAAAAGGTTTAATTGGGCTAAGGAAATTGGTGTTTTGTTTATCTAGTTTATTTTCCCACATCTCCACCAAATAAAAAGCCAAGGGGGAAATGCATTTGTCAAAAGGTGAGAGAAACCCGGATATGGCTTATATAGTGTTTAAACCAGCATTTTGAATTCAATTAAAATTAATTGTTGTTGTTGGTTGTAGCTGTTTATAATACAATTTCTTTTTTGTTTATTGATAATATAATTAATGATTGAGTCAACATAAGAACAGCAAAAAATGTATTCTTATTACAAGATAGTTATTATTATTATATATATAATGTTCATGTTATTTAAGAGATTACGTTGAAAAATATTTGATGTAATTTGTCCCACTATGATTGACTATATTAAAATCTGCCAAAAAAAAATACCATATGTATATGTCACTATCCTAAGCTCTAGTGAATATTCTGTTTATTTGTAGATGTATGTTGTTTTTTTTAGGGTGTGACTTTTTAAACTAATACAATCTATTAATTCCAGAATGAATTCCAGTATTTATTTATATTTAGTTATATTTATTAGTATTAACAAATACAAATAGCAATTTCTAAGCAGTCTCTACCTAATAAATTAAGATTTGAACATATTTAGAAAAATGTACATTCATCATAGAAAATTCCATGACCTATATTTTACTAATTTTAGTGACACTTCCAGTTCTAAAAAATCATACCCTAATTTATCCAAGTCTTATTTTCTTAAATAAAACACGACAGCTGTTGAGACAACAAAACCTAATAACTATGATGTCAGTTTATGTATATTTTTTGGTGTTTTAGCTGATTTCAACAAATATATTGTTATTGCCAAAACATTTTAAACCATATTTAATGCTTCAGATGTGATAAAATTAGTGGTCGACCAATATTGCCAAAGCCGATATATCGGCCGATATTTGGCATTTTTCAAATATCGGCATCGGCCGATACGTTTTTCTGTTTGGCCGATGTGTTCGAGGCGGGACCTTTATTTTGACGGCGCTGAGAACGGCAGCGCCTGAACACACAGTGCTCACATTCTCCCTCTTGTTTGCTGTTTTTCTGTCTAATATGGATAGAAGTCTGTTTAATAATCAGATTATTACTTCCTTTTCAATTATATTTTTATTAAATATTTATTTGTGGAAAATACTTTATCTAAAGTATAAGTATGTTTATTTTGCACATTTATTTTTTAATCCATTGTCAAATGATTTAAAATTTCTTAAATATTAATTAAAATTAAAAACTTATTATATCGGCTTTAATATCGGCTATCGCCCCCCCCTGCTTTCCAAGATATCGGCATCAGCTGTCAAAAAAACAATATCGGTCGACCACTAATAAAAACACAATTCATTGAGAATGTGCATTACAAAGGATACGAAACTCTCAAGAAGACTAAAGCAGAAGTGCTGTTGAGTGAAAGAAATGAAAGTAAACCAGACTTCTCTCTCCTCTCTCTCTCTGTCTCTCAGAAACATCCCTTCATTCAGATGTACGAGGAGCGTACGGTAGACGTGGCCAGCTATGTCTGCATGATCCTGGATCAGATGCCCGCGTCTCCCAGCTCCCCCATGTATGTGGACTGACGCGTGGGTTTAAACACAGAACGGCAGTATTAAAACACGAAACCGTACACGACCGAACGTTCAGTTCAAGCTCGACTGTAAAATACCTCCTTCCCACGTCTCTCTTATCTCTCTCTTCTCTCTCTCTCTCTCCTCTCTTCTCCTCTCTCTCTCGCTCTCTCTCCGTTCGCTCCACATATCACACACACACACACACATGCATCTGTAAAGTGCAAACACACGTGTCTGATGGCGGTCTGATCTCTCGCGGATGCGGAATAGTGATTTTAAACCGATATGAAATAATGAAATAATAAATAAGCCTGGAAATTGTATTTATATTTCTGAAATCACTTGTGGAATATTTGATTCGGAAAGCCTTCGACGTACTGGAAACCTGCTCGTGTCTCGTCCCTCCTCTTCATGTATGTGATATTAAACGTGTTTTGTATGTAAAGGTGAATGATGATGCAGAGGTGGCCGGGGTTTCTGTAATCCTCACTGTACAACGACTGTGTGCTGATATTATAAATAAAACTGAGGAATATGGAAACGACTCGGTGTTTGGTGCTTTGTAAAATGTAGCGAATCTTATTATCAAATAATTTGATATTTGATATAATGACTCTATATGTTGTTTATTTACTGCATAAAAGTTTTTACATATTAATATGACTTAATTCACTATTAATATGAATAATTTACAATGTAATTATTTGTTTAAAATTTTATTATCAGGTTTTACATTACAGATTTTTTTTTTGTGTTATATTTGTAATGTAATATAGAGAAACTATTAATTATATAATTATAATAATGATATATGAATATTGTTTGTTATTAAAATACTATTTTTATATATAATTGAAGTTTTTGAATCAAAATATGATATTTAATGATTTTTATGTACTATATTTTAATATAAACAGTTTTTTTGTTTTCAATGTAATGATCCGTTGGATACTTCCCAGGATTTGTTATTAGAACTTCATTTTTTATTGATTTGTATGTGTGTAAAAAAATGAGTATGCCCCTGCGTATTCTTACCCAAACCGGTGACGAATAGGCCCAATACACACCTTTTTAATCCCCAACATTGGACCATGTTTTTTCTTCTAACATACAGCTTGGTCCCTTAAATATATAATTTCGTTTACCTATGCTTGGATAAACACTACTTGTCTTCCAATTATTCAAACAACGCCTAACTTTATCTCCTCCCATTCCTTGACATACACAGTTTTTTTCCTACCAGAGGCCGCACCTGTCAGCTAAGAAAGTGCCGCATTTTCCCTGCCCATTCCAAGTTACAAACTTGTCACACCCATTTTTTGACTTCACCACCCGTCAAACCACAACCCCACTCACCCACGTTTACACCCTATACCGTAGTACAGCACCGTCTCACAACGGTCCCCCACACATCCCAGTCCACCACACACAAAATTACCACCATCACCGCACCCCGGACTAAGGAAAACAAAACAAAACACAAATGAGAGAGCACTACAGCAGTGACCAATAAACAATCGTTTATATATCATTTCCAGCAATCGCGAACGACTGTGGTTGGTCCATTCTGACCAGCGCTGAGAAAAGTAACAGATATAGATGACAGCGCTGTTACTTTTCTCAGCGCTGGTCAGAATGGACCAACCACAGTCGTTCGAATCGAATTGAACTCATTTGGGATTGCTGATTTCACATCTGAATAAACACAACCACAGTCGTTCGAATCGAATTGAACTCATTTGGGATTGCTGATTTCACATCTGAATAAACACACTGGTGGACTTTAATAGACATTTTAATTAAAAATACACAGTTCAAATAGATAAATTATCATACCTGTCTACCTTTCAGGGCTTCTACGCCTATTTTAGCCATTTTATTAGAGCCACACAACCATTTTAACATCTACTATAACTACATTATATCTAACTGTAAATATTTATGCGCCATTCTAGCTAGTTCTATTTCTACGTGCGTCATCATCATGCGTCGGAAGCGCGTCCAGCGTCAACACACGTGAGTCCTCCAAACTGCACAAACTAACAGCACATGGGCTGTGATATTTGTGTTTATCGAGCAGAAGATATGAGCCGCCCGTTCGTAGCCGCTGCGCGTTGAGTAACGTTATGCTCGCGCGTCTCTCCGCACTCAGAGCGCTGGGAGTGTGTAAAGAGCCTGTGCTGCAGGGAGCCGTCAGACTGATGCAGACTCAGTCCTCCAGGAAGAGCAGAGCTGTCAGAGACACCCTGCGCCATGTGAAGGTGAAGGAGAGCCGCAGGCCGGGCGAGCTGCACGGGCCCTCCACCGTCTATGTGCAGGTGTTGGGCGCCGGGAGCAGAGACAACGGAGCCTCGCTGTATGTCTTCTCTGAGTATAACAGGTGCGCGCTGATCCTCACTCAGTATCACAGTGACATCTGTGATATATTACACTTTATAACAGCCTTCACCAATAATCATGATTAGGTTTAATGCATAAGTAGTTGATGTTGAGTGAAGTATGGACATGTGTGAAGCGTTCAATGACATAACAACTTATTTAAACAAATTATAATGTTAATTACTTACTTAATAGTAATAAATGTAATAAAAATTATAGGTAAATATTCGTAATAAGACTATTAACATTAAGAAACTATCACATTATGCCGTGCTAACAAACCAGTAGTATATAAACTGAAGTATGAGTATTTATAAATATATGATTAAAGGGATAGTTCACCCAAAAAATGAAAATGTGATGTTTATCTGCTTACCCCCAGGGGCATCCAAGATGTAAGTGACTTTGTTTCATCAGTAGAACACATTTGATGATTTTTAACTTTAACCGTTGCAGTATATCAGTCGTATAATGCATGGCAATGGTAACAAAATCTATGAGTGTAAAAAAAACATGCACAGACAAATCCAAATTAAACCCTGCGGCTCGTGACGACACATTGATGTCCCAACACACGAAACGATCGGTTTGTGCCAGAAACCGAACAGTATTTATATCATTTTTTTACCTCGAATACACCACTATGTCCAACTGTCTTTGAGCGCGCGCACAACTTCCGGTGCGTGAGGTGTGTACACGCTCTGGCGTAGTTTACGTTAATGGTGTGTTGATATCCAGCCGAAGAGCAATACACCATAACTTCAGGCGAGCAAGCGCAGAAGTTGGGAATACGTGGGAAGTCACCACTCCCGAATGAGTTTGCGCAAGAGAACGCAATATTTTAGTTAAGTCGGTTTGAACAATCCGGATAAGCGCAAGTAAGTACCATTTTGATTAGCCGTCGTCCCTACAATGTTTGTGCACTGTGTAAACAATGAGTGACGTATACACGCGAGAGACTTCCGGCGCTTGCGTAAACTACGACAGAGCACTACACACCTCACGCACCGGATGCCATGCACGAGCTCAAGGAAGTTGGACATAGTGGTGTATTAGAGGTAAAAAAATGATATAAATACTGTCCGGTTTCTGGCACAAACCGATCGTTTAGTGTGTTGGGACATCAATGTGTCGTCACGAGCCGCAGGGTTTAATTTGGATTTGTCTGTGCATGTTTTTTTTACACTCATAGACTTTGTTACCATTGCCATACATTATAAGACTGATGGACTCCAACGGTTAAAGTTAAAAATCATCAAAGGTGTTCTACTGAAGAAACAAAGTCACCTGAATCTGGATGCCCTGGGGTAAGGAAGATAAATTATATAAATAAGATTAAATTCCAAAATAATAGTTTTTGTTTACCTAAAAGTAGGACAACGTACACCACAGCTATATTATGTTTATAAATACAAACAAATGCATGTATTAGAAAAATATGTAAGTTATATATTAAATATTATTGATATATATATAAGTTATAGCATTATAAATATCTACATGCTAATACATGTAAATATTTCAAAAATTATATATTGTATGTGTGTATATTTATATAGACATAATAAATAGAAGCAAGCACCCACACATATCTTCCATATAAACAAAAAACTATTTGGGATGCGTTTACTCGTGTTGACAGCATTAATGATTTTATATCATAACTGTATGTGTGTGAACTTTTTGACCGTTTGTTATTTATTATAATTTATAGCTAGTAGCTGTAAATTTATATATCATCAAATTTATTTGATTATTATTTGACTTTATTTGAATGTGTGTGTAAACTTTTTGACTGTTATTTTATTATTTATATAAACATTTAACTTTCATTTGAAAACAAAAAAATATTTTCAAACACACACAAATAAAAATATCTTGCAACTTTAATTCATACATGTCTTTGTCTTAGATAAAAGCAGTATACATAATTTTTGGTGAATTATTAATGAATAAATAATTGAGTAAAGGTGATTTGCTCCGTGTTACTAATAAATAAACAAATATAGAACATTAAATTCTTAATAATAATAACAATAATAGTAATAATGCTATATAAAATTAATAATAGTGCAAATATTATCACATTATGTAATGCTTAACAAATCAGTACTTTATAAACGGAGATATGCATTATTTACTTTATAAGTTGATATTCTTTATATACTTTCATAAAAATAAATCAAACTTATGAACATATGATTTAAAATGTATAATGATACTTCAAAATAATTTACTGCTAAACTTTATATAATATAATAAAGCGAGTATGTTAGTTGAGGAATGATTTTAAATATTTTTACAAAATCTCAGCGCTCGCTAGTAGCTGTAAATTATATATCATCAAATTAATTTGAGTATTATTTAACTTTATTTGAATTTATAAAATCACCTACTATATCTTTTATTTAAAAACAAAACGTTTATAAAAATTCTCATTGTTAAGAGATCAGTAATGAAAGATCACAATAAAATGGCATGAAATTCTTGATTCATACATTTATCTGTCTTTGCTGAAAGCATCTGTTTAATGAATATATAAATGCATTTCTATACTTCCGTATATATTCCTATTTGAATATGCATGAGCCACTGACTGTCTAAGCAGTATATAATGTTTGTTGATAAAAGTGATTCGACAATGTTAGTAGCATGTCTTTCATATGCAGGTATCTGTTTAACTGTGGTGAAGGAACACAGAGACTGATGCAGGAACACAAGTAAGAGATAAACTAACACTGTTTTGCTCCTTGACATCTTATAAAGATCTGATCAGAGTGCAAAACAAACATTTAGTAAACTGTGCTTATGAATTACTGCAGATTGTAAAATGGTTTGTGTGTGTGTGTGTGTGTGTGTGTGTGTCTTGTTTGTATCCAGAATAAAAATTGCACGCTTGGACAACATCTTCCTCACCAGAATGAGCTGGGAGACGGCCGGTGGTTTATCAGGTCAGACTGGGACTTTTTTCTGTTGCATTTGAAGCTTTTTCTGCACAAGTAATGCCTCTTTCATGGCAGCTTATGAAGCCGATTGAAAACTTTTCTCTCTGATTTGCAATTATTCACAGTCCATGTTTCCTCACATGATTAGAGACTGTGGTTGTTTGCTTTGTTCATTGTGTGATGGGTTCGTTCTGTGTTTTGTGTGTACAGGGATGATCCTGACCCTCAAAGACACTGGAGTCCCTCAGTGTGTCCTGTCAGGACCCCCGCAACTGGTGCTGTCTGTTAACATAACACATGTGCATTTTATTCAGATCTTTGTGTCTTTCTCACTACACAAAAAATCTAAGACTTTGGAGACTTTTGTTAGTTTTCTTCTAGTGTTTCACTGTATTGTGTTCTGTTGTTTTAGGATAAATATTTACAAGCCATACGAGTGTTTTCAGGACAGCTGGAAGACATTAAACTTGGTAAAGCCCACCATTATCCTCTCATATGGATTCCATGCAGTGTTATTATTGTTTACTAAAACAAAAACTAAATCTATTAGAAATAATTTGTTAATTGTAATAAATCTGAACTAAATAAGATACCATATATTAGATGAAAAACATAAACTAAGCAAACTTAAGCTAACATTAAAACTAAACCTTAACTCAACTCAATGTAAATTAACTCTGCTCAGCTTAACTAAGCTAAATTAAACATACTTAAATTCAACTCAGCGCAACTCGTCATAAACATATCTCAACTCAATTTAAATAAAACTTAACTGAACTTGACTAAAATTAACTCAGTTTAAATTGAGCTCAGCTCAACTAAGCTAAATTAAATGTACTTAAATTCAGCTCAGCGCAACTCGTCATAAACATATCTTGACTCAATTTAAATGAAACTTAACTGAACTTGACTAAATTTAACTCAATTTAAATTGAGCTCAGCTCAACTAAACTTAACTAAGCTAAATTAAACGTACTTAAATTCAGCTCAGCGCAACTCGTCATAAACGTATCTCAACTCAATTTAAATGAAACTTAACTGAACTTGACTAAAATTAACTCAATTAATTGAGCTCCAGCAATCAACTTAACTAAGCTAAATTAAACACTAATTAGCTCAGCGCACACTCGTCATTAAAATCTCAACCAATTAAAAATAACTGGAACTGACTAATAACTCAATTAAAAGTAAAACAATCGCTACTTAAATTAAATTTACGTGTTGTCAATGAAAAAACTCAAAATCAGTTTTAAATAAATCAGCTTAACTTAATATAACGTAGCTCAGCTAAACTTAACTGAACTTAAATTTTAACTCGGTTCAATTTAAAATAAACTTAAATTAAAAATAAAAAGCACATACCCCCAACCCAAAAAAACAAACTTAATAAATAATAAAAAGCACATAACAAACGTATTAAACTTAAACTAAAATTAAAATGAAAAGTGAAACTATATAAATAAACGCTGTCTGAAAAAAGTTCAATTAAGTACTAATGTGTATAAATAATACTAAATAGCAATGATGATCGTTGTTTGTATTCTGTCTGCAGCGTCCCGGGGGGGGGGGGGGGGAACCCCCCGTATACAGAACCTCAATATAAAGACGACACGATGACCGTCAGTCAAGTTCCTCTCTTCTGTGAGTGTCACCTCGTTTTTTCGCCGTTCCCCACCATAAAACGTTTAAAAACCTTGACATAAAGGATGTAGAGTGTATTTGCTTTGAGAACATGTGCTGTGTGTGTGTGGTTTTTACACCGTCCTCAACTATGAATGTTTAAAACAAGCTGAGCGCAAGGCGGAGGCCGGCAGCCATTCTCCAGACTCTGGACGCAGCAGCAGTCCTAACAGCAGTCAGAAGGGGGCGCTCAGGAGACTGGACGACCTCGAGGAGAGTCAGGGTCTCACCGCCAGCAGAAGATCAGCCAGTCCAGGCGAGACAACACACACATATCACACTGCTTTATAAGCTGCTGGATCTATATGACCAAAGAAATAGTTTGAAATCACAAACTGTGTAAAATGTAAATATATTAATTTGTTTATAACTTATTTATATTTAATTTAATTGTATTTACTTATATTAATATAAATATTATCATCATAATGATAATATTTATTAAGAGCATATTTTCAAAAAAAGTTTAATTAATTAAAATTCAATTTCGTGATTCCTTTTATAGGGTCCAAAAAAATAAAAATAAATAAATGTTGCATTTGAATAACATTGTGTTTATTATTTAAAAAAAATCAGTCTGAATTTCATTTTGTCCATTATATTATGCTATGTTATATTTTGTCTTATAATAATGATAAAATGGTTCAAATAATTGTATTCACATTTTCACAAATATTTAAACTACATAGTCTGTGCTGGTCAATTTCAACATTTGAATTTTGAATTTGATCTAGATAGTTTGATCAAAATTGAGTAAGATAATAAATGATTGCATTTTAACTACATGTTTTGTTGAATTAAATGGAAATGTTTAAATTTCAGCAAACCTTTTAACACATCTCCTTTTCCTAAAGCGTTTACATTTCGCATTTATATGTTTCATATTCACGTTTTTCCAGAGAGATAGCAGCAGAACAAAGTTTTTCTTCTTTTTTTCCTCTTCACAGAAGGCAAAGAAAAGATTACTAGAGATTTGTCTCTCGTGGTGGCTTACGTGTGTAAGGTGAGCGGAAACGATCTGAAACACATCCGTGTGACGCATAATGATTATAAATGTGTCTTTTCACCTTTTAAGACCATATGGTGCTCAAAACCATATTTTCTGTCTAATGTTTCCTCAGTTGCACTCAAAGAAAGGGAACTTTATGGCACTGAAAGCTAAAGAGATGGGCCTGCCGGTGTAAGTGATATCTGATTCTTTCAGCTGTCCTTATGTGATCAGGACTGAAAAATAACACACAAACACATGGTTTAGAGCATCACTTCTGTTTTCTGCTTTACCTGTAGAGGAACATCAGCCATTGGGCCCATAATTGAAGCTCTGAAAGCTGGAAAAAGTGTGACGCATGAAGGAAAAGAGGTGACCGACGGTCACAGCCTGTTCTGCAGAGAACATTTATAGTACCTACAGACTCCAGTGTTAATCTGAAGACTGTGAAATCTCCCGGTTTCCCAGCTCACCATGCAGCGTGTGTTTCAGATCCGACCCGAGGAGCTGTGCACACCGGCTGATCCCGGACCCGTTTTCCTAGTCGTCGACTGTCCGTCAGAGGACTTCATACAGCCGCTCTGCACCAATCACGTCTTACAAAGGTGAAGAGATGTTTCCTGTAGAGAATCGAGGCCTGTCTTCTCTGTGTATATATCTCCTATTGTGATGTGTGCAGGTATCAGACGGGCGGATCGGAGGATTCTGCGGCTCTCGTGGTTCACATGACGCCTGAGTCAGTGCTGGACACGGATGAGTACAAGAGCTGGATGGAGAGGTACAGTGATCTCACACAGATCTGATCGTGAGCTGTGTGTGTGTGTGACGCATCTGTTGTGTCTCAGGTTTCCCAGCAGCACTGAGCATCTGGTGATGAACGAGCAGACGTTCACGCCGCACAACACCCGCAGTCACAAACTCCAGACGCAGCTCAACCTCATCCATCCTGAGATCTTCCCTCCGCTCAAACTCTACAAGACCAAAGTACTGCACCACTCACTCATGACACTTTTATTTAGGTTTCTTTAACTAATACAGTTTGTTCTTTGTTCCACTTGTAGCTTAATGTTAATGTGAATAGTGTTTACAGTTCAAATTAGACCATGCCATTAAAAAAAAAAAAAAAAATGTTCCGTGTTTGTTTTTCTGATTTATTAATTTAATATTATTATTTAGCACATTTTAATAACTTTTGATTAAAGTACAGGATGTTGCAGGTTGTAGTTTCATTTAGCTTTGAACTATTTCCAGTAGGAGCTTGAAAGATAGGAAGTAGGAAGATGATTTATTATTTGTCATTTTATTCTTAATATTTTCTTAATTTATTTCAGTATTACATTGTTGTTGCTTTTTTGCCTAATTTAATAATTTTCCAATTTATTAATTTGACGATTTCTAATTTAATTCCATATTTAATGCATTTTAAAAATTGAATTTAATATGACATAGTCTCTGTTACAGGTAAGTTTGATTTAGATTTTAACCATTGCCAGTTGGGACATTTTTAATTATTTATCAAATTGATCAATTATTTATCATCATGTAATTGTGTGTTTTATTATTACTACTTTTCTAATTGTATTGTTTTAATGTTTTTTTTTACTTTTATTTTAGTAATGTAATATTTTTCGGATTTACTCAATTGATCTCTTCTAAATTAATTTGATATTTATTAATTTTTTTAATGTAATATAAAATGGTCTCTTATTTAATATTTCATGTATTTTTTCTTCTTATGCTTAATGTACTTTTTTTTTTTTTCTGATTAATAATTAAAAAAGTTTTTTTTTAATATATTTTATTTCTAGTTTAATTAACTTAATAGTGTTTTCCATTTTTTTCCCAATCTGTAAGGAAAGATTTATTAATCAGCATGGTGTTTGTTGTTGTTGTAGGAGCCGCCGGCTTCTCTCCGTGTTCCTAACGTCAGAGCCGAGTGTCTGATGAAGTTTCAGCTTCGCCCCAAACTGGAGTGGCAAAGGTCAGTTCAGGTCAACAGTCGGCAGAGTGTCACAGACGCTGTGCATAAAACGTAGCTTTTAATTGACAGTTTTATTGCGGCCCTATACACAAGCTTGTTGTTTTAAGCTAATAGTGTGAAACAAGGCAGAAAATTGTGAATTTTACAGCTTCAACAAACTAGTTCTTAGAAAGTTCTTAGAAATGCCAGATTTGATCTGATTTGAGGAACTTTTCTCGTGTGTGTGTGTGTGTGTAGAGATGCCATCCCGTCCTGCGACTCTGAGGAGTTCGTGAAGGAAGCAGCCGAAGTGCCAAAGTTTTTAGAGGAAGTTGAGGAATGCAGGAAGTTCCAGGCGGCTGCGTCCGTCTCCTCGTCTGGTGAGCTTTCTACCGAATCAGAGAGGGATGAAAGTATTGAATTAGAAGAGCAGAAAGACAAGAACACATCCACAGCCTGACATTTAATTTCCTCCGAGTGAAACTTTCTTCACTTCTCACTTTCACTCTGTACTGTATCTGTCTCAGACGCCTCAGATCGTGCAAGAGTCAAAGGATGTGCGTTTCTAAAGTGTGGAAAATGATCATAATGAAGGACCTCTGACTGTCTATATGAACTATAAAATAACTGAGCTCTTATAGAGAGTGTGTGTGGGCTGATTTTCTTCTGTATTTCAGATGTTTATTATGTTTTTATTTTTTAGTTAGTTTCACATGTTTATCATGTTTTTAATTTGTTGTTCATTTTCTATGCTGGTAAAGGTGAGAAGTATCCTGAGATTGTGTTTTTGGGCACCGGCTCTTCTCTACCGATGAAGATCAGAAACGTCAGTGGAACTTTAGTGAACATCAGGTAGTTTTTAAAAGTTACTGGTTCAAATAAGGAATAACATAACCGATACAGTTATATATATATTACGATAAGATAAATATATTAATAAAGCGTTATAAAGAAAGAAGAGTGACCAGTTTTCTTGTTTTTGTATTATTATTGTTTTTTTTACATTGTTGAAAGTCATGTTTTGCAGCGTGTTGCTGTTTTATAAAAGCAAAAGCAATATCCATCAGTCCATGCATTATGAAGTTTTTACTGTGGTTGAGGGTGTTTTAGTCCCTCTGGTTCAGAATGACGATTAGCCAACAAAAACACTCCTGACTTTGGTAAAACACGGGAAAACACAGCTGTGTTTTTGATCGCCTGTAATATTAACTGCGAGGTAGTAGAGATGTACACGCTATGAAAGTTCTATCCAAATTATAGTGACCAAAAATATCACGGTTATCAGTATTATCACCCCCCCCCCGGGTATTGATCAAATGTGCTGGAAGTGTTCAAAAAAGTACTGGCACATAAATCACTTCACCAAGTTTTGTATTTAAAATCAACAAACAAGAACTAAAATGGCAATCTGTTTGCATAAACGCTAGAACAATCATTTGGATTTTAAATGACAACATGACTGACAACAGTTTATCTAATAGCATGTTTGAAATGTTCAAATATAGCTTTGAATAAGTTTCATAAAAAAATTTCAGCCTTTAAATAAAGGGATGTCAAAATGATAATTGATTAATAAATGATGTATTATATCTGCTCCATAAATAAGTCTAGGTAACTTATCTGAATTGCTTAAATGTGTAGAATCCACATAAGCTTGTTTTCATCAACCGGTCAAAATTTTACCAGATGGCATGCAAATTCAGTCCATTTTATGCCCCGACAAAAACTGCACTCAGGCGGAATGTAAATGCAACTCTCTGTAAATCCACTAGGTGGCGCTTATGGAACAGCAGAATTACAGCTGTTTCCCGTAACCTCTGTGGGCAAAGCAGAATTGTGATTCATTTGCATAATTCCCTTAGCACTCTTTTAAAACCTTGCAGCTTTTCCGCCATGTTTTCACTCAAAACGAAAGTACTCTGTGTGCTGTGCGCACGTGAGACTTAAAACTGTGCTGTATGCTGGACCGTGTTTATTAATCCTCAGTTGTTCAAATCGCGATAATCGAATACGGTTTTAATGATAATTCAAATATGAAACGGTAATGCTAACTGTGGCGAATTTGATCATGATTCATCGTCAAACCAGTAATCGTTACATGTCTATAATTGAGTTGAAGTATGCCTAAACATGTCTCTGTTCCTCAGCTCCTCTCAGTCGCTGCTGTTGGATTGTGGCGAGGGAACGTTCGGCCAGTTGTGTCGTCATTACGGCGATGACGTGGACGAGATCCTCTCCAGACTCTCCACCATCTTTGTGTCGCACCTTCACGCAGATCATCACACGGTGAGAGACTCACAAACACAGCTAATGTGCAATGAGGGGATTGGACATGCAATAAACCAGTTTATGTGACTATACATTACACATTATCCCAAAAAAAGCTTAGTGTCCTTATGCTAAAATACTTGATCACAGAAACCCATAATCAGCCAGTCTGAATCATAGAGCTGTGTGATAAATCTTTAATAAATACTAATAAATAATCAATTATAAAACGGATCGTTCCGGTCCTTGATTCTGATTGGTTGAGCCGCGTTCTAAGCTGTTGTAAATTACTCTACAAAGACACACCTTTGTTTACGTCTGTGTGTTACTCGGCAATCGCTTTGTTGCAACCACAACTGTTTCTGAGGAACTACATTGTTTGGCGGAAGAATACTGTTTTTATTAATATCATTACACTTTATTTGCTCTGTTTTATTTTGTGAAACCTTACTACGTAAATGGAATAACTGTTTTATACTGATACTCCGCTCCGCGTCGTGCCTAACCACGCCCCTTAGCTGTTATAAATTCACTGTAAACCACGGCTTCACAGGGCTTATTGCTTTAGTAGAGTGTTGTTTATTGCTCTGCTGACTGTTGATTGCTGTATGTTTTGTTTTTCACACAGGGTTTGATTCATTTATTATTAGAACGAGAGCGAGCTCTGGTATGCATATATCTATTTGTGTATATGTTTTATTATTTCTTGATTATGTGTATGGATTATTTCACTGATAATGGCGTCTTGTGTGATGCAGAACAGTCTAGGTAAAGCGTTCAGTCCCATGTACCTGATCGCACCTGTGCAGATCATGACGTGGTTAAACCAGTATCACGATCACTGCCAGCAGATCCTCAGCCAGATCAAGTACGGGAGAAAAATAACATTGTCTTTATTTTATATTTCTATCGTTCTGTGAGAACATATGATTCCTACAATTGAAAGTAAATGAAGTTGTCCTAGTCACTCGTCGCTTTTGTTTTTAATTATTCCAGTATTATCCCATCAAAGTTTTTGTGTGATGGCGCTGAGATCCCCAAAGTCAAGACCAAATCTTTAATTCAGGCTGTTCTGAAGAAGAATGACCTGGTCAAGGTCTGTATGCACTGTATAGCCTTTTTGTGGTTATAGATACTTTTTTTTTCTTCTTTTGGAGATGTCTAATATATATATCTTGATGTTTATGCATTTTTTTCTGATATTTTATTTTATGAACCATGATTTTAACCTAACTAGTAAAAATATTCAATGCAAACAGTAACAGAAGTAGGTTAAAGGGCTCTCTGTAGACGAAAGGACCTAGTCAAAGGTCTGTATAACAATAACTATATATATATATAGATATATAGATATATATATATATATATATATATATATATATACACCAGTGGGTGGAAAGTATCAGACCCCCTTAAATTTTTCACTCTTGTTATATTGCAGCAATTTGCTAAAATAATTTAAGTTAATTTTTCTTCTCATTAATGTACACACAGCACCCCATAATGAAAGAAAAACACAGAATTGTTGAACGTTTTGCAGATTTATAAAAAAAAAAACATGAAATATCACATGGTCCTAGGATTCAGACCCTTTGCTCAGTATTAGTAGAAGCACCCTTTTGATCTAATACAACCATGAGTTATTTTGGGAAAGAGGCAACAAGTTTTTCACACCTGGATTTAGGGATCCTCTGCCATTACTCCTTGCAGATCCTCTCCGTTATGTCAGGTTGGATGGTAAACGTTGGTGGACAGCGATTTTTAGGTCTCTCCAGAGATGCTCATTGGGTTTAAGTCAGGGCTCTGGCCATTCAAGAACAGTCACAGAGCTGTTGTGAAACCACTCCTTTGTTATTTTAGCTGTGTCCTTAGGGTCATTGTCTTGTTGGAAGGTAAACAGTCGGCCCAGTCTGAGGTCCTGAGCACTCTCTGGAGAAGGTTTTCGTCCAGGATATCCCCTATACTTGGCCACATTCATCTTTCCCTCAATTGCAACCAATCGTCCTGTCCCTGCACCTGAAAAACACACCCACAGCATGATGCTGACACCACCATGCTTCACTGTTGGAACTATATTGGACAGGTGATGAGCAGTGCCTAATTTTCTCCACACATACCGCTTAGAATAAAGGCCAAAAAGTTCTATCTTGGCCTCATCAGACCAGATAATCTTATTTCACACCATCTTGGAGTCCTTCAGGTGTTTTTTTGCGGGCTTTCGTGTGTCTTGCACTGAGGAGAGGCTTCAGTCGGGCCACTCTGCCATAAAGCCCCCGACTGGTGGAGGGCTGCAGTGATGGTGGACTTTCTACAACTTTCTCCCATCTCCCGACTGCATCTCTGGAGTTCAGCCACAGTGATCTTTGGGTTCTTCTTTAGCTCTCTCACCAAGGCTCTTCTCCCCGATAGCTCACTTTGGCCGGACGACCAGCTCTAGGAAGGTTTCTGGTCGTCCCAAACGTCTTCCATTTAAGGATTAGGGAGGCCACTGTGCTCTTAGGAACCTTAGGTGCAGCAGAAATTTTTTTGTAACCTGGCCAGATCTGTGCTTTGCCACAATTCTGTCTCTGAGCTCTCAGGCAGTTCCTTTGACCTCATGATTCTCATTTGCTATGACATGCACTGTGAGCTGTAAGGTCTATATAGACAGGTGTGTGGCTTTCCTAAAAAAGTCCAATCAGTATAATCAAACACAAATGGACTCAAATGAAAGTGTAGAACCATCTCAAAGATGATCAGAAGAAACGGACAGCACCCGAGTTAAATATATGAGCGTCACAGCAAAGGGTCTAAATACTTAGGACCATGTGATAAAGACCATGTCTTTTTTAATAAATCTGCAAAAATGCAAACAATTCTGTGTTTTTCTGTCAATATGGGGCTGTGTGTACATTAATGAGGAAAAAAAATGACTTAAATGGTGTTAGCAAATGGCTGCAATATAACAAAAAAATTTAAGGGGGTCTGAATTATTCGTACAACTTATATCTATATAATATATATCCTTTGGCTATCGTCCAGGAGAATACTTGATATCTATTGCTCTGAAAGTATGTATATTTATCAACCATGCTTTCAACCAAAACGTTGTACAAGTTAATGCAAAAGTAACATAAAAAGTAGATTGATTGGATATTTGACGTTATTTATATGCAGCAATCACTAATTCTTTTTTTTTTTTTCCGGTGTCTTCTCCAGCATCTTATACTCACAAAGTATAGGGGTTGGGCCTAATGGCAATATTAAATTTAATTCAAATAATTACTATGATGTTGGTTACTTTTATATCAGCAACAAAATAGTTTACATACTCTTTAAATATCTGATAGCAGACCCTCAGATTACTGCGTCCTAATGATAAAGAGGTGCAGAAGCCATGTGTGATTTATAGTACTGAAACCTCTACTTTCTGTCGTGAGGTGAAGTTTCAGACGTGTATGTTCGTCCCTGTAAGAACGCGTTCGCTGCAGGTTGAGACATCAGTCGATTGGCAGCAGTGTTCTCTGGAGAACCATGCCTGCGATGCTTGTGTTAATTGGGTAAAAAACCACACACAAACAACTATGACCACTCATGCTGTTGTACACAGCAAATAAATATAATGCTGCTACCAAGGTAGTTGGAAAGGGTTAAAATGGGCTAAAGTTTGCCTTTCAAATGTTATAGTGTGTCTCGAACATAATGCACGGTTGCTTTTACATTTGAGTTAATACATTTTATTTTTTTACCCCTCATTGTTATAAAATTATAATCAAAATATATTTTAATAAAAGCGGTTACACTTTTTTGATTAACTATCGAACTAGATAACGTTATTAACTACATTATTTATGTGAATTCAAATAAAAAACATACTGCTAAGAGCAGTATTCATATTTTTAAAATGTATTACTTCAGCAGTAATAATATTTAAACGTTTAGTAATATGCTATTAAATCAAAAGTTGGATCTGTTAATTTGAATTAATCCTAAGTTAACATGAACTAACAATTTTAGTTTTTTTTTAATGTTAATACATTTGATCTGAAATATAATATAAAAAACGGACAAATACAAAAATAAACAACTGATTCACAATATTAATAAAATCTATGAGTATCTTAGTGATACTTAAATAACACACATACTGTAAATGCAATTGTTTTGCTCATTGTTAGTTAAAACATTAACCAACGTTAACCAGTAGGGCTTTACTGGAAAGCTTTACCTAAATTATTTCTCATTATTTTGCAATAAATTGAATGAGAATTTTGCCTCGTCCAAATACTCACACTTGCGGTCTTTGCACTTGACCACTTGTGTGACGTATTTCCTGTAATCTGGGCCAAGTGTTCAAGTGAGGATGGAGACCACAAGTGTGTGAGTAGAACTTTTAATTACCTGATGGGACACACTTAAAATGCAAGTGTTTACATAGCTTCATTTTTATTTTAAATACTTTGCATTTTAAAATCAACTTCAAAATGTCTGTTCAGTAGTCCCTATAACATGACATAATTGTAATTTGTGGTGCTTCTAATTAAGTGATGAAAAGCAGTTGCAAATATTGTGCAAAATAAATTTATCACCACTACACTAATCTTTGCACCAATAAATCGTGCAACACTTTGTTTTTCTACCAAATTATATGTGATATCTAATTATTATATTAATATTTAACTTGCATTGGAAAGGTCTCTGTGACCCTCTCGCGAAATGGGGGGGGGGGCAAAAAGATCTCGGCAAAAAGTCTCACGATTTATTTCCAGAACATGATGCATGATGGGATACACTAAGCCTCGAATAGCGAGATAGTGTGGATTTAGTGTGCGTTAAGGGCACTGCGCTTTGGCATTTTCAAAGCATGGAACAGTCTTGAGCACTTACTTCCTGTTGTGCAAGTGTGGGTATTTGGACAAGGCATTTGAGAGAGATGAAATATTAAAATATTGTGTGGTTTTTGTCTCTATTGATTCTGAGGTGAAATGGGAGCCAGCACATGTTCTTGACAGGATATGTCAACCAAAACACTCTCAAACTCTCACTCATTAATTTAAGACGCACAATTATATTTTTCATGCTGTAAGATTTATAGTTGCATATTTTCAGTCTGAACTTTCAGACAAACCAAACGGCGTCCATTTCCACAGAGAGTTTTGCCTCCAAATATTCTGTCATTCAGAATCTGGTCATTAAAGGCCCACCAGTCCAGCAGAAAAGAGAGAGTCTGTAATTGCGCCTGAATCTCTATAGTGACTCGCGGATCGATACGAATGAAGCCTGCGTTTAAATGCTGCATCCCGTCTTTATCAGCAGCGTAATCGATCACTCCAGCGCTGTTCTCCGAGTCACAGAAACCTCTTTAATGGCTCCTGAGGGAGTCCGGCGGTGATGGAGGGTATTCAGACCGAACCGAGCTCCCCTCCTGAACGCCGGAGATGGTCTGGTCCGCTCGTCTCATTAGGAAAGGCCTTTGTCTTCTCAGCGCTCGCTGGAGTTCTCATGATTGATTTCTAGAGAGAAAAAAATGGAGTGTGCGTTGGTGTGTGAATGTTTGTGTGTGTTTTTACAATGGGGGAAAGAGGGAACAGTATGTCAGCTGTAATTTATCTGTGTGTGTACTGGTTTATATATCCTGGTGGGGACTTAAACCTGACTACACACAGACTCATGGGGACTCGTGTCACGATGGGGACCTAAATTGTGGTCCCCACGGGTACAAAAGCTTATAAATCATACAGAATTAAGTTTTTTGAAAATCTAAAAATGCAGAAAGTTTCCTGTGAGGGGTAGGGTTGGTGTAGGGCAATAGAATATACGGTCTGTACAGTATGAAAAACCATTACGCCTATGGAGAGTCCCCCATGAGGATAGCTGACCAGACGTGTGTGTGGTGGGGAGAGTTTGATTCATCTCTTGGTTTGCTCTCAGGCAAGAATGCAACACTTTTGATTCATGAAGCCACACTGGAGGACGGGATGGAAGAAGAAGCGTGCGAGAAGAGACACAGGTACATGAACACAGGGTCAATGACACTTCAGAGCTGCAGGGTCGCAGCAAGTGTTTTTAATTAAGTTTTCTTGTAGTGTTTGTCAAGTCGCCTTTATTTATACAGCCCTTTATACAATACAGATTGTTTCAAAGCAGCTTCACAGTAATAAACAGAATCAATGATGCAAACTTCAAAAACGAGGCAAATTCAAATTGTTTAATAACTGTGAAATTAATCCGTTGTGAAACGAGTTCAGTTCAGTGCTAAGCAGCTCTACTGAAGACAACAGTGTCATTATTCTGCTTGAGTTAGTTCAATGCTGATTAAAATCAGTTAAATAACGGTGTCAATGTTCCAAAATTTGTCAATTATGTTTGTCAAGTTTTGTTCTTTTCTGATCAGTGTCAGTTCCATCAAATCGATAATATTGCTGAATAAGTGTCTTTTAATTAGAAATATTTGTCATGGTCTTTTGCACCAAACCTCTTTCAATTGAGTTTTTCATGACCAGTTCTGACGCTTGCAAATTTTGCAGCAAAACCAACAACTTAATTTTCGTTTAAATGCCTTAAATGTTTGCTGTCAGGTCTGAAGTTTTTAACTGCTCGTCCTTCATAGCAGTCTCTTTTTTTCAGGTGCTTCACATTTTGGCTAATTCATAAAACATCTAGCGCTAAAATTTGACAATCAAACCGTTCATATCGGACCCAAATCAACAATATTCTTTTTTTCAAATTAATTTCAGCTGCTGTTCCCACAAAAATATGAAGCAGCTCAACCTTTTTCAACACTGACAATAATAAGAAATGTTTCTCAGTATATGAGAAGATTTCTGAAGGATCATGTGACACTGAAGACTGCTGAAAATTCAGCTTTTTATTACAGGAAAACATTGCATATGATTAAAATATATTCAAGTAGAAAGCAGTTATTTTGAACTGTAAAAATATTTAACATCTATCAATTTTTACTGTATTTTTGATCAAATTAATGCAGCCTTGGTGAGCAGTAGAGACTTAATTCAAAAAAAAATCTTATCACCCCTGAACTTTTGAGCTGTAATTCACATATAAAATAAGTAATGGCATTATTGCCTTTTCATTGTGGCACAATTTCCATCAACATCCTATGCAATTAATGCATTTCACCATGAGCTCTCCTCCATAAATAATGCAATAGTTAATCAACAGCTCTTATCGGACAGCTCATGTCTTGAGTGAAGAGGTTGAATTGGCCATTTACAAACTAACAAAACAAACAAGAAGATGAAACTTTTCGATTTGAGAACTAAAAAATCACCCTCAATTGCAGGCAGAGGGAGAAAATCTTCTGAAATGAAAGTGGTCAGCTTTCCCAGTTGATAATGTGCTTCCTGATGGAGGACTCATTTAAAGCGGGTCTCTCTTGAGGTTGTGGAATTCTCCTCTTAGATGAGCATTGATTGGGTTCCTTGTCGTCTGCTGGAGTTCTGGAGCGCCGGGTCTATGAATGAACTGCTCCGTGTCTCACACTGTGGCCCTTTCCAATTTAAGAGCTGAATAACGCTGAGAGCTTCTGAGTGAAATCGATTGGAGATTTTGTGGGGGATTCATTTGGGTTTCAGCGAGGAATTGATTGCCTGAGAGGGTGGAGAGCATCTTCCAGATTGGTGAAGGGTCGGTTTAGCTTTATCAGCTGAAATTCACAAATGTACAGGTTTGTGTTGTAGGCTTTGTAGAAAACAGATCCTACATCAGCCCTTGAACATGAGAAATGGTTGAGGAAAACAGACTAATACTGCAGCACAGCATTCCTCGGTGTTCATGTTCAGCCTCAGGTTTGGGTTGTGATTTTGTCAGTGATTTGTGTTTGAATCTGAAACTCTTTCCAGCACCACGTCTCAGGCTATCGGCATTGGGATGAAGATGAACGCTGAGTTCATCGTGTTGAATCACTTCAGTCAGAGGTACGCCAAGATCCCTCTCTTCAGCGACGACTTCAACGGCAAAGTGGGGATCTCCTTCGACCACATGAGGGTGAGGATATTGTCAAATAATAGAAAACTCACAACTAATTCTTCCTATCTATCTTAAATAAAATGCATCCTTTCGTACTTACTTCCTCAGTTTCTTCATTACTTAAATCCTTCCACACTTTCTTAATTCATTCCTTAGGTATTTCCCTATTTACTTTCAGGTTACACTTTATTTTAAGGTGTCCTTGTTACAGTGTAATTATTCATTTAAGTACTGAGTAATATTAACTAAGTGTACTTAATATTGTTAGGATCAGGGTTTGGCTTTGGGTTATTTGCATGTAATTATGCATAGTTTATTGTTATTATAATAGTGAGTACATGTAAAATGTGTAACAAGGACACCTTAAAATAAAGCGTTACCTTACTTTCTCTACTTGCTTATATCCTTCCTTAGTTATCTCCTTATTTACGTACATCCTTAATGTTTTTTTTTACTTCCTTAATAACTTCCTACATTACTTCCATCCATCCTTTATTCCTTCCTATACTCCTCCATACATACATCCTTAGTTATTTCCTTCCTTCCTTGCTTTTTCTCTGTAACTTCCTTCATTGCTTACATCTTTCTTTGCTTTCTTCCTTAGTTATTTCCTTTTTTACTTGCATACTTCTTACCTTCCTTATTTACTTCCTGCAATACTTCCATTCATCTTTCGTTCCTTCCTTATTTCCTGAGTTATTTTCCTTCTTCCTTCGTTAGTTATTTCCTTGCTTCCTTGTCATTTTTTTCTCAGTTACTTCCTCCATTACTTATATCCTTCCATGCTTACTTCCTCCTTTAATGATTTCCTTATTTGCTTCCATCCTTCCTTCCATCCTTTTTTAACTTCCTTAGTTACTCCTTTGGAATTTTCCTCCTTACTTCCATCCTTAGTTATTTCCTTCCTTGCATCCTCCTTTTCTCAGTTACTTCCTCTATTACTTATATCCTTCCATGCTTACATCTTTCCACCCTTAGTTATTTTCACCTCATTCCTTCTTTTCTGTTACTTCTCTATGAATTTAGTCAGTCAGTGCTTAATATTTCCACCCTGAGTATTTATTCATTCCTCATTAGTTACTTCCTTAATTACTTACATGCTTTTTTCCTACTGTCCTTCCTTTCAAACTTCATTGTTAGTTACTTATACTTCCGTTAGTTCCTCCTTTCTTCCTTAGTTAGATTCCTTACTTCCTACATTACACCCTTACCACCTTCCTTACTTAATAACTTCCTTATTTATTTCCTTTACTCCTTCCCTTTATTTCTTTTTCGTTCTTACCTCACTTTCTTAGTTCAAAAATTAGTTATTTATATTCCATTTTGAATCAAATGTGAAGTTTGATATGTTATTTTCTTGTGCTTACAGATCCGATTTGGAGATTTCCCGATGCTTCCACGGCTCATTCGGCCTCTGAAGGCATTGTTTGCAGAGGAGATTGAAGAGATGGAGGAGAGGAGAGAAAGGAGAGAGATGAAGAAGACCGCTGAGCCTCCATCTAACGGAGAGTCCGGAACGAGCCGACAACCTGATGAGATGAGCAAAGGTGCCAAGAGAGAGCAAGATGACCTCAACCAAGAAGCAGCCATCAAACGTCTTAAGACAAACTGATGGGCAACCAATCAGGGTGAAGGTTAGATCAGCCCAACCAATCAGAAGGCAGGCTGGGGAAAAAAATGAACCAATGGGTTATGATCTTAAAATGTACATCACAAGGTCCATGTTGGGTAGGAGTCTGCAGAGTCCAACTAGAAAAGGTGAGATTAAAGCAGTTGGAGATTAATCTTGAGTTTCAAGCCAAATCTGAAAAACAGTGTATTGGTTCCTGGCTGGGATCAAATCTGGAGTCAGTCCCACTGCGATCGATTTGAGTAAAGCTACAGGTTTGACTAAAGTTATAGTGGGAAAGTACACTGCCTTAAACCTTTGAATGTTTGCCATTTTAATTTCAGCCCTCCAGCCTCTTTAAACCTGAAACAGAAACATTTCAGCACTAAAGGAAGACATTAGGTTTGGCTTTTTCATTTGGGAGTGACGCAGAATTTCAGTTTAGTTTGAATCATGTAGGTTTGTTTTTTGCGAGTAAACAGTGCAGTGGTGTGTGAAAAAAGCACTTGTACATTTCTGAATGAAATATTTTATTTTATGTCTATGAAATGGCTGATCAGCTTAGGCTTTCTAATTATTTTAGGGAAATAAACATACACCTGGATAACTTTGTCATTATTATAATTATTTTTAGTCCCATTTGCCCAATTTTGTTAGCACTGCATGTGCAAACACTACTTTGATTATCTTCAGGAAAATAAAAAAAAACAAGCATTGTTACTTGAGTAATGTGTATTGTGTGTATAAGACTTTTAGACTAAATATAGAATATAAATTTAATTATAAACTATACAATGTTTCTGCATTTGAAATATCGCATAAAATAATTTTTTGCATTTATAATGCATATTGTTTGGTTTTTACATAAAAGCATATGACATTTAAGTTGGGCATGTGACTTGCTTATGTCACATAGGATATGTTGGTTGCAGAAATAACTGCGAATCATCTTCCAGCTACAGACCATTTGTTTATAGAAGATTTGAAATCGTGTATTAAACATGACACAACTGAGGTTTCAAGTTTAAAATGGAGCTAAGAAAGGAAGGCTGAGGGGAAAAAAGTGCTATCAGTTGTAGAACGTTCATACAAAATGGATGAAAGTACCATCAGAGTAAAGATCTTCTCTTTCACCACTGGGATGTTGGGGTGAACGTTAAAGTCAACATGAAATAGTTTTTGCAATGCATTTTTACTTAGATAATGTAACATTTCAGGATGAAGGGGAAAATTTGGTGAGAAAAAAAAAAGGGTTGGGATGATTCTTTTCACCATCCAGTCAATTCACAGTGCATAAAAACGATGAATTGATAACATCAGCCGAAAAGTCATTTCAGAGGCAGAGTAAGTTATAAAATAACATTAATCGATAAAAAATTAACAAGTTGCCATTAAATAATAGCAAAAACCTTTGAGACCGATGCTTGGCCTTATGCTTTTGTTTAATTGTAACTGAGACGAGACAAAGACAGCATCATTTTTTTCTTCTTCAATGGGATCTGATGAAGCCGTCGCTAAAGTAGATTGTGCAGTCAGCTAACAAAGCCTTTGATTTAATGTCACGTCTATGGGTTTGAAGGTTACTCTGTCATTAAGTGTTTCCCAAAGGGAAAACATGTTTGCTTTGCCGTTTGCGTGCATGTCGAACACTATCTTGACATCTAATCATATTTCGCCTCTGAAAAAGAAACTGATGTGATATAGCTCAGAGACATGAAAAATGAAACTATGTTTGTGGCATCTGTCTGATACTGGTATCAATTTATTACACAAAACCGGAATGTTTCTGATCTTGTCGACGGCACTGCATCCCGGTGTTCACTGCTACGCTAGCAGAGCGGTTTTGATCAAATATTCATCATAGCGGTTCAAATAAAGTGTGGTTTGCTGTGAATTCAATTACAGTGGGAATTATTATATCTAGTATCTATATATATAATATATATATATATACCTATATATATATATATATATAACAAGCATCGATAATTTGACGTAGGTTTTTGTTTTTACTCTTTCATGAAAAAGGAAATTCACTTACTAAGACTAATGCTAGCACTCTCTGAGGCGCTCTGGTGTCGTTAATTTCAAAAATGTCTTTTGGACTTCATGTACAAACTCATTCTTGTGAACAAACCTACAGAATCTATAAAATGTTCTTAGCTCTTTTAGATTGAATTCTGACGGGAGTGTTCTGGATTCAAAGCAAGTTCCATCTACATTAGGTTATCTGTGGCGTCGATGTTGAAATCTGTGGGGCAAGACTTTTCGAAACCAGCAGGTCTTATATTCGTTGGAGCCCATATATTTTTGTACAGATTGGAGGCCCATTCACATCAAAAAGGAAAATGCTCCATAACGCTTTATTTTAAAGGTCCCCTGAAATGGTTAGAAACGCGCAGCGTTACTCTGTGTTGACGTCATTTTAACTGAAACAGGAAGACAGGGCAGGACATATCAAGCAGCCCGCCCCTTTTTTAAAATAGCCAATAGCATTCGTTTATATCACAGCTTGGGCTAGAGCCGTTCAGAGCCGTTGAGCTCCGTAAAGCCGCATTTGACAGGGTATGCCAGCCACAATCTCATCCATATTGCTATAAAATATAGCATTCTGTGTAGAATTCAAATAGCTCCGATACATTTTGTGGTCTGCGCCGACTCGCGCATGTGATCCGCTATGTGCTATCGTGTCTCTGGACCGGAGTAGAGTGTGTGTGGTTAGCGTGACACAGCGCAAAACCAGACTTCTTGTTTTCCTCAATGGAAAGCATATTTACACGTTTTGAATTGTTTCCTGTCCCCTATATAGTGCACTACATGCCATTCACTGTACAGGAAATACACTGTGAACAAGCGACCGATCTCAGTTGCAGCTTCAGTGTCTATTTATAGTGCAGGGGGCGGGCGCTTCGGATTCTAGAGAGCATTTGATTGGACAGAAAGTTTGATGTGAAGCGGAAGTTCGATGTGACGTCAAAAAAATCGTTGAGCCGTTTTGGCGGAAGTGACGAACTGCAATCTTTGAATGCTTATATCTTCTAAATGCGAATTTTGTCACTGTTTTGGAGCACACCGCCTTATAGATAACCTTAAGACTAACATATTGATACTAACACCCAAAAAACTTTCATTTTGATTTCATGGGGACTTTAAGCACATGCTGCAGATGTGTCATTTTCAGCTTAATGATCAAGCTCTTCAAAACAGGATAGATTCTGATTGGCTTTCATTTTTATAATTTATCAACTGATGAATGCTGAAAAAAATGGTTTTGAAATCGATTCCGACCATATATCGTTCATGCTATTCTTTTAAATTTAGATCGGTTTGAAAAACTGTATCTTTACCGCAGTCATTATTTTTTGTGCAAATAGGCCTTAATTCATTTAGATAGTAAAATTGCCTAAATAGTACTTTTTGTGATGGGTCTACTTTGTAGACTAATGAACTTTCTGATTAAATCTGATAAATCCCCTTGGTGGATTTCTGTTTATCTCATTATACTTGCACATATTATGTGAAAGTTACAGATTTTAATGGTTTTGCATGGTTTCGGTTAGTTAAACTTTAAAATTAGTTAAATGTTTAATGTCTAATGAATGTTTACCTACTTCCCAGTTAAATTCTTACCCCTTGGTCTTCCGTTGGAAATGCGCTGTCCTCACCAACAGTTCTGTCAGTAACGGCAGCCCGCGCTTTTAAATAAGATGTTTGATTGGCGGCAAATGTTATGATCGTTTCAAAGCTTGGAAAGAAATGCTCTGAAAGTGATTCTAACAATATCTTTCCTCCGTGCCGTTATGGTTGTAATTGTAGTGCGGACCTGAAAACTTTATGGTAAGGGTTATCTTTCTCTATCTTTTCTTCTTCTTAATACAAATAATAATATTAAATACTCCTGCGTTTATTCCTTATTTATTCCTCGGGTACATATTCTTCACTCCGAGCCTCACAGCCGCGTTTTGCTATTTTCGTTCATAATCTTGCAATTGTCTGGATGCATTTCTGTTGTCCGCCACTGGAGGCCGATCTTTCTTCAGGAATTACACTGAAAGTTTCCCACTGAATGACTGAAGAAGCAATTATTGACGAACTAAATACTTAATGAAGATGATGAGGTCAGGTCGTTGTTTATACATTATGTAGTCTAATCACTTATCAAAACCCGACTGGACCAATAGTAGGACATCCTAAGAAGGTTTGAAATAGTTTGTGACTTGTTTAAGACCAGAGCACTCTTTCCTCGTGAACTGACTCTCTACTAACAGGACAGATGTCACTGTGGTCCAAAAGAGAATTAATCTCCTCTGGTAAGTGTAACAGATGCTTTTATTTACAGAGACAATCCCACTGGACAAATCTCAGGTTTCAACCTGAAGAAAATCCACTTCTGGGGCAGAAAAATAGGCTCCACACTGTCCCTTTAAACCTGCTGATTTCATATCAGGAACCTATCTGGCTTCAGCACACCATTTTGTTTGAAAAGACAGTGTTCAGTTTCAACACAACAGTGATGCATTTAGTTAAAAATATTCATGCTTTTGCGCTTGCCGGACAAGCCACAAACATTCAGGCTCAGTGTGTCCAGCTGCAGTTCTTCCAGATTTTATGTTGTGTCTTCTTTCATCCAGGAAGTGTTGTGATGTGCTGTGATTTTTTTACAGGGGGACACCACCCCATCTTCTCAGTCTCTTGAGTGAGCTGCGTGTTGTTCTTATAAAAGCATATACGTGGATCCCCTGCTGTGATGCAGCTCTTTTTTTTTTTAAGCAGGTGTGTTTTCTCAGTGTCTCTCTTTACAGTATTTGTGGATGTGGGTTTGGCCCCTGAAGGGATACTTTAAATTCAGCTATCCTCTGCTCAGATGTTGTTCTTTCATCACTCATGAGACTTAATGGAATTCTGAGTTCTGTTTCGTTTCAACTCTGTATCAAGTATCAACTTTGTCTCAGAGATTTCTTTTAAGCTTCCTTCAGAGAAATTGAGACATAAGTTGATTTACTTGTTGTCATACAGTAAAACATAGAAATGTAAAATGAATGTGGAACAACTCAGATCTTTTGATCTTGGGAAACATTTTCTGAGAAATGTTTGAGTTCATATTGAGATCTTTGAGTTTTGATTGTAGACTTTGGAATTTAGGCTAATCTGAGCACAGTTTGAGATCTTGTTACGGCATTTTCTTCTCGGGAGAAACATCTGAGATAAAGTGCATTTCAGCACAAGCCTCATTGAAATCTATGAGAAACATGAGACATTGAATTTCTTACTTTTGATTGCAGACATATCTAATCTACCTTGACAATTTGAGCACAGTTTGAGACATAGTGAGATCTCTTCTGAAACTCTGAAAGAGATGTGAATTTACAAGGCTCTTTTTAGTAGTAGAAACATCTGAGAGCCAGCAGACTTCAGAATTCCCATTTTGGACTGCATTTAATCTCATATTTGTAGAAACAATTAAAGGGGTCATATGATGCAATTTAAATTTTTCCTTTCTCTTTGAAGTGTTACAAGCTCTTGGTGCATAAAGAAGATCTGTAAAGTTGCAAAGACTAAAGTCTCAAATCCAAAGAGATATTCTTTATAAAAGTTAAGAGTCAACCACACCTACCTAAAACGGCTCGTTCTAACACGACCCCACATATCTACCTCATTATGTGGGAAGATTTGCATAACGCCGCCCAAATGTTCACGTAAAGAAAGAAGGCGTAACTTTTATTCTCGCTGTAGTATTGTTGACGCTGCCGCCATGTCGTGAAGACACTGTGTGTTTCGTTGTGAAAGCTAAACTACTTTGTTTGGTCTTCCAAAAGAGGACGATATCCGCTTCGTCATGCCCAGAGCTAATCCTTGCTGGTCGCTGAGGAAATACAACAACATCGTGCTGTGGATCGCCGGATCGGCTTTCACCGTGGACGAAGCGGAATCCACGGGGTCGTCACATGTGGTTGCCGCTCATTCGTCGGATCCGCCTCAGCTCACGCTAGGCCGCGGCTTCCGCTCACGCTAGACCACCGTGTTTCGTTGTGAAAGTGAAACTACTTTGTTTGGTCTTCCAAAAGAGGACACGACTACAAATCAGTGGTTAAGCTGTATTTACAAAACTGTTCCAGAACAGTTTAACCCAAATATTCAGATGTGTGCAGCACATTTTATGGAGGACTGTTTCCTGATCCTGGGAGAGTAGACTACAATGCCGCAGTTCTGACTCACAGACTGTAAGTACGTTTTCATTTAAAGGATTTGCCACTGATGATTCAAACGTGAGTTTTGAGTATAGAGTATAGAAGAGCAACAATAATGTACATTGTGGAATATAATGTGTTTTTTTTTACTTTAAAACGCATAAAAACATTTCATTACACCAAATACACAAAATAATGTTCTTTTTAGCAACATCATATGACCCCTTTAAGATTGTATGATCCCCCCCATGTAGTATATTGTTACTGCCTTTTCCCAGAGGAAAATGTAATTCCTTAATGGTTGCTCAGCCATGTATCAGCTGATCTCTTGGTATTCTCAGTATAACTTTGATTATATTTTTGTCATCTTTTTCAATAAGTCAATAATTTAAGTTTCAGTCGGTTCCTTACACTAGACCATCTGATGGCTTCAGAAGATGTGTAAATAAATACAGCACACTAGTCCTTTTTGTATCATGAAATATGATCACATGGAAAAGAGATGCATAAAGATTTTTCAAAATTGCATTTGATGGAAAAAAGTGCATCATACAGGTTTGGAACAATGTGAAGGTGAGTAAATGACAGAATTTTCTCTCCATTCACGTATACGCTCAAAAATAATGTTCCCTTATAATTTTTCAAAAATGTTATTTTTCTTTTTTTTTTTTTTTTTTTTTACAGGTCCCCATTCTCGCTATTAACAAACCATTAACTATGATTTTTGCCTCATTAAACTGATAATTTGCTGGTTATTCATAGTAAGGTAGTTGTTAAGTTTAGGTATTGAGTAGGATTAGGGATATGAATATAGTCATGCAGAATGTGTGTTTTATAAGTTCTAATAAACAGCCAATATGTTAATAATAGGTATGTTAATAAACAAATAGTGAGAATTGGTCCATTACTAAAGTTTTACCAATGTTCTTTGAGGGAAAATGCCTCTTTAAATAATTATTTACTGAAGGATTCTTCTGGGAACCAAAAATGGTTCTTCTATGGCGTTGTTATGAAAACCCACTTTTTGGAATCTATTTTTAAAAGTAATCGGAGAAACAACTGAGATGTTATAGCAATTTCATGTGTGATTTGCTTTGCTTTGAGTTACACAAACATTCAGGCAGGCAGGAAAAAGAGTCTGTGACTGACCCAATCGACTCCATTGTGTGAAATTTGTTTCATATTTCTGGTTATTATAGAGTTAGTCTAAACCTGTCAGACATTGTCTGCTCACCTCGGTTCGGTCTCTCTCTCTCAGCATGTGGTTGAGCGGGCGCTGATGTGGACAGACTTGCGAGTGTGATTACACCGGAGATCATCGCCTAATTCCACAGCACTTCAGCTCACCTGGACAGGCCGGTAATTGCTGGTAGACTCCAAAACTACCTGACCTGCCCATCAGATACAGATCAGCGTCAAACTCGAGACACGTCACACCTCTGCTTGCTGGAATCTCATGTCTTGTTCCTCGAGAAAAGACAGACTCATCACAGAAGAGAGCGAGAGCGATGCCAATGCAGGCAGGTCTTTGATAGCTCAGCAACTACGTGAAAATGGCCTTCTTGGAGGTTTAAAGCGGCAGGTGTCCAGCTCAGGCATGCATTGCGTCATAGTGGAGGACATTAGTATTCAGGATGGTTGGTGCGGATCGCTCCCTTGTTCCCGCAGCAGGCAGGTTTGTATTAGCAGACTGTCGAGAAGCAAACCTCATCTCTGGGGAGCGAGTCGAGACCAGACCCTGCTGGTGCTGCATGTGAAATCAGCCCCGTTCTGCTCCGGATCAGCTATCATCTATCTATGTATTTCTGTCCCTTTTTTTTTTTTTTTTTTTTTTGTTCTTTCCAATCTGAAGTTGGAGTATTGTCAATTATTTATTTTTTTAATTATTGTTCTATCATTCTGTCATTTTATCTGTCTATCTATCTGTATGACTGTCTAGTGCTGTCAAACAATTAATCCCGATTAATCGCATCCACAAAAGTTTTTGTTTACATTATATGTGTGTATAATGTGTATATTTATTATGTATTTATAAATACACACACATACAGCATATGTTTTTAAAATATTTACATGTATATGTTTATATTCATATAATTGATATTATATACATAGTTCTGGCATGAAACTCTAGATGGCGCAGTCCGATAGGTCTAACGCAATCTGACCTAATGACATCATTATCACATGGCACAGCTGATTGGTTCTCTCCTGTATCGGTAGCCAATGAGCTCGTTGCTCAACATTCAAATATATGACTAGTGTTTGCTGCACTTCAGAAACCCTCCACCTTCCCCAGCTCCACCTGTATAGATCTGCTACGAGGTGATTCATGTATGCTATATGGGGGTTATTTCATGTATGTTATATTTGCAGCAGCAATATTTCTTACATGCTCACAGCAGCATGTTGTGGATGTATTAGCAGTAGCAAGTCTCGGTACTTGCTCTGCCGCAGCGTAGCAGATCTATTCCACCAAGACCAAATACATTAACATGCCAATCCCTCTTGTCATGACAGAAATATAAATATTTTAAATGTATAAACTTGACATATATTTTTCTTAAATATATACATGCATGTTTGTGTAATAAATATACAAAGTGCACACATTCATTATGTAAACAAAAGCTTTTATTTAGGATGTGATTAATCATGATTAATCGTTTGACAGCACTATTTGTGTCTATTATTCTCTCTATCCATTCTTTCTATCTCTATCTTTTAGCCACTCTATTTATCATTCTGTCTATCACTCTATTGCAGCCATTCTATCGGTCTATCTGTAAGGACCACAAAAAATGCAAGGCTTTAAAAAAAGGCTAACTTTGCTTTTCTTTCTTTAAAATTAGTTGCATGAATTTCTTCGAACTCTTTGACTTGTTTCCTTACTTTCAAATTGGAATTGCAATTCCGCATCCCGTTTGCGACCTCAGTACAAATACAATTCAAATTCAGCAGTTGAGTTGGGTTGTTAAAGGCATTCTCAGTTCAAAATTAAATGCCACAACCCTGCTGTTTATAAAAGCTACCTGAATAAAAACACATCAGACACTTGAATGAGCTCTGTTGCTCCGTTGAGTATCGAGGTTTGATACCGACCCAGAAACACAAAAACATGTTAATATAGGTACAGCAGGGCTACATGCTTGCAGTGCCTTAGCCAAATATTTGTATTTCTACATTTGCATACTTATGTAGAGTATATCTCTGAACTTAGACGTCAGCTGCAGAATCAATCCCTAATTTAAACTCCAGACGTCAGACAGGGACTCATATTAAAAGATTGAGTTTGAATGTTTTTCATGAAACTATTTTTAAAATCCCAGACTGCCTGGAGAGAACAGTCAATAAATGTTGCGCGTCCATGATTCCCTAAAGAGCACTCACTCTGAACCGTGGATCCCTGCATAGAATAACTCAAAGCAAAACTTCTGCTCAACACCAGTGGACTCATCATTTGGAAAAGCTATGCAAAGCACTGCAAAGTAAAGAATTGGGATTCTGGCTGCATCCCTATTTACATATTTTGACTCACTTAAAAGTATGTACTTCACTGCCTGGAGATGGAGAAGTACATACTTTTTAGTACCCTGCTTTTTTATTCTTTAATATCCTGCTGAAAAAAGCAGCTTCACCAATTTGAAGTGGTTTGATTAAATATGCCAGAGTGGTCCGGTTTGTTGGTTTTTAGAGGGGTTTTAGGCACTTTGCTGACCAACTAAACCAACTTAAAAAAAAAAGCTTGACCACGTTAGGAGACCAGCTAAGATGGTCAAACCACCCTTTTTGCTGGTTTTATTTCACTTTGGTATAAGCATGCAAAAAAAATATCTTTTTGACATTTGACATCCTGTTCTCAATGCGCTAATTTGAAATGCATTGATCTGAATCTCACATACTACTGTTTATAGTACAGATACTTTACTCATTGTGTTTTTTAACTATGAAGCAGGTCTGAAGTCGATGTTCTGCCGTGTTGATCATGGCCTGACATTAAACCGTCTTAAGCTGTAGATCTCTAATTTAAACAATCTTTTGCAGGCACAGAAACTTTGGCTAATCCTCCGCTCGTTGCTGAGAGAGCCGTGTTTCATATTGGTTCTCTCTCACTGGTTTGCTTCATCAGCATTTCAGGGCTCCACTGAGACACGTTCCTCTCAGTCTCTCTGAAATAATTGCCTTCAAGCCCACCGTTTTGTTAAACAGAGAGCACAAGAAATCCAGACTTTAAAACGCCCTCAACCCTCCTGATGGAAAACATACTTTGTGCTGTGCTTTAACGAAGCATTGGCAATTACACTCTTTTCTTCCGTTCAAAAGAAGTCATACTTTTTGCAAGTCAGTTATCTTATTTTTATTCGTGGAATTTGCTAAGTTAGTCGCTAGTACTATTGTTCATACTTGATGTTGGAGTTTCATTCTACTACTAATACCAAATAGCGAAGTTGTTTATGTGGTGCGAGTATCACTGATTTTTGTCACTTGTCGCAGTCTGATGACCCGTATGGATTGGTGGAAGTGATCCGTATTGCTTCAGTTTCTCACTCTGAAAATGAGTGATAACTTTAGCAAACCACTTGTTCTCTCTCTCTGTGTTACTTTCGCTCTCTGTCTTCATGTTGTTCCTCTGAACCTCCAACTGGACTAGACAGGATTACACGTTTTATTCCACGGAATGCAGTTGGTAAACTGGCCGCTCTCTGAAAATGATTTCCGCAGTTAGCAACAGGTGATTTAACTTAGAATAATGAAAATGTGTATATCTTAATGGCTGCAGAATTGTTTAATTCCAATGTCTGATAACTTGGTTTCAAGAGGTGCAAGAAAAGATAGGCATAATGAAAGAAAAGTGAATGGAAGGGTAATAAAAAGCGTCTCATAATGGCGCTCGGATGAGCGTGTGTGGGTGAGAAAGGTCAGTGTTCAATTTTATTATGAAAATTATGACTTTCCATGGCTCCATACCAATAATAATGTGTGTGTGTGTGTGTATATGTGTGGCAAAGGTTCGTTTTTATGAAACTGGCAATATTCTCAGAGCTGAAAGCTAACAGTAAAACAGCTTGAGTTTCAATGACATTGATTTGTCAGAATCGATGGTATCCCGCTATTGTCGGCTCACTGCGATCTCTCACTGCCCTTCACAGCGGTAGTGCAACTCAAAAACAGCCGTGTTGATTTTAAACTCTTCAATAATGCATAGAGTCTGTGTTTGACCAATCGTAGCGCATTGGTTAGCTTCAGTAGTAACCGCATCGTGGCTCCCTCATCTCTCCCAGTTACAAAACTTTTTACTGACTAATAATTGGCAGCATTTAAGTCTCTTGTGTTTCTTCAGTGCTAGCGGCACCAGAGCATCTTGGTCATGCATCACTGCATTAGTGAAAAGTTTGTAAAAATAAGGCCCAATGTTACCATATTATGTGCTTTGCCAGTATTTTAAATCAGGCATTTTTGTAGGAATGAATAAAATGTGGGTAAACTTGACTGAAAATGTTGCCTACTGGTAATTTTCTGCCATGCTGGACATCCTTTTCGCTGTCTTTTTTGTGTAAAAGAGTGAAACTCTCCAGTGCATCCACACTCTAAAAACCCGTAAAAAATATATTGCACAGACATTACATAACATAATATACTAATATAATATTAACCCAGATAGCACATTTACATCTGTAAGATGTCTGTTAAAGATCACTTGATCTGGAAAGCATCTGCTGTGTACAAACATCTGACAGATGTCAGTTTTAGATACATTCTAAATCATAAACATCTTAAAGACATCTAATAGACGTCTATTTGACATAGAAAAGGAAACATCCTTTAGATGTATTGCAGACATCTAATAGATGTTTCCGTGATGTACGTGTGCTTTCAGGGAAGGAATTTTCCTTTTTTATAAATATAATTTTTAACAGGTGTTTGCATTTAGAATTTTGTACTGCAGTTATTTAGACCTATTCTGTTTTATTTATTTAGTTAGATATATTTTAGTAGTAGTAGTAGTAGTATATTATTACTACTTAGTCATTATTACTAATTTCTGATCTCAACTTCTCAAAAGATCCTGAAGACGGCATAAGACAGCAAGTGTTTTAGCATCAAGGTCACTCCTCACTGTTTTCCACAAACTAAAACAAACCTCTGGCTCTCAGACCATCCTGCATTTCAGTAAACACCAGGATGTACACCGATCCCAGCAGAGAACCGATCATTATTTGTGCCGTTTTCCTTTAGTTTAGTTTGAATAGTTTAGAGTCAGGCAGTGAACTATAGTGGCCTTCAGTTGCAGAGCAATCTTCACCCTCAGACACCAGTGAAATAAATAAAAGCCTCCTAACAATCACAAAACCCCTGTTGAATGGTCTGCCTTTTGTTTTGTAGTTTACATGAACAGATTGCAATAGCGGCGATCTTGTTTGCCGGTTCACTTTTGGGAAGTCTCTTTCAAATCAGTGTCTTTTGTTTGCCCGTGTTCTCCGGTCCTCCGGGTCCTCACGTTCCACGGGAACGTTCATGGTGAAGGAAAGTGTATGTCAGAGTTAGCAGTTTGTTCATCTATTGTTCAGACTGAATGGAACCGTGCAGCTTTTGGCTCATTCGGGCTGCAGAGTTTCTCAATGAGGACAAAATGAGATTTTGCAAAGTCATCTTTCCCAGGCACATTCTTCCAATGTGTTTCAGTGTAAAAACGTCTCCGTTCTTTCTACCGCGTAATTAAATCAGACCAAATAAATGTGCGGCCATTTCCGAGATTAGATTGTTATCCTTACAAAACCATTCACATTGAGCAAGGTTTGCTTTGGCGGTCAGTGTTTGCATTTGTACGCATTAGTATGACAAGACTGGAGGTCAGGATGCTCACCAAAATGGACAAACAGTCTCGGGCGGTAAATGGGAATGGCCGCACATAATCTAACAGAGAAACAAACTTAGTGAAACGATATGAATCCATAAAGCCGTGTCCCGCGGTAATGAGGTTTGCTGATGTCTCAGCTTTTATTTCAGCCGATGTGCACGATAGGGGTTATTATCCCCGGAGAGGAATGGAGATTTTATCTCTCTCCATCACGCCGTGCTCGGATGTCCTTGAGTGGTTTTGTTTTAGGGGCGTCCGCGAATATTTTTGGGCTGTGAGGCGATTTAAGATCTTGGCCGCATAACACTGTGACAAAATAATGGCTGTGTTTGGATTGGAATACTACGTTTACTGAATAATGTGCTGTGTGTATACCTCATCACCATTGCACATGAGTAAGCTGAAATAGTTATTTTTGCATCTTTATTTGTGATTTTGTGCACAATGACATAATGTTGGGCTCTGTGATGATAAACAATCCATTTGTCAAAGTCGGGAACTTTAAAATAGCTGTTGATGCCATTTACCGGTTTATTAGTCAAAATTTAAATGCAAGGTGAGTGCTTTTCAATGTGGATGCATTTCATGTGTGATCTGTCCTATAGGCTATTGCACTTTTTGGCAAATAATATTATCAGTGTTTTATGCATACTGAAAATTAGTGCATATTGTGCACAGGAGACACTATGTACTGCAGAAATAATACAAGTAGTATGTTAGGCTATAAGTTATTCTGAACATAGCCATATAAATGTATCTCTGTTCTAAAACCTAATGAGTGTCAGGGTTATGTTTGGTTTGTGTTCTAGTTTTCATTGTGTTTTCAGTTGGCCTGTTCCCCGGTGACCTAGTTTCCTGATTATGTCATTTTGTTCACCTGTGTCTTGTTAATTTACTCATTAGGCCATCTTTGGTTGAATATTTATAGCCCTGCCTTTCCACAGTTTCTTTGTCCTGATTCACGTTGTGTTAAGAGGTTGTGTTCATTTGTTTGCCCATGTGGATTTATTAAAGACTCTGTTCGTTTGACTATCTGCCTCCTATGTACTCCTTCGAGCTCCTTTCCCCTGGCAACCTGTGACAATGTGCTTCCTTGCTGTCTACAGAGCTGGGTAGATTACATGTAAATTGTAGTCCATTTCTGATCCCAAATTACATGACACAAATTGTAGTTAGTAAAGTAATCCATTTCATTCAGGTAATGTAATTAGACTACTTTTTGATTAAGTTTGATCTAATACATTTATCACATTATCCCGTTGTTAACAACAACAGCAGTCAAACAATCAATCAATTTTCTGTGTAATTATAGCCACCTGATTAAGCCACCGAATGTCCATAAAACTGGAAGACTTTCTGAATCTATATAAGCGGTAGGCTATTTAAGAAAGGAAGTTTTAAAAGATGAAAAGGAAGAGAATTAAAGAAAATCAATCAATTATGAATAATGTGAAAAATATGTAATATTGTAATGAAAAGTAACTGTAGTCTGATTACAAGTATTTTAAACTGTAATGTAATCAAATTAAAAGTACTTACGATTTTTGTAATCTGATCCAGATTACATGTAATCAGTTACTACCCAGCTCTGCATGTCTATGATGCCTTACTGTCTATGTAGCAGATCACTAGGTTTGAAGTTAGTGAACTGTCAGAAAAAAAAATACATTGGGGCAGTACCCTCAAAAGTACACATTTGCGTCTTGTTTACCCCTACAGGGTGCATATTAATTTCTTGAGGGTAAGAGTTAGTATGCATAATACCGTATGCAACCTACAGGTAGAAACTGTGAGGGTACTGCTTTAGTGACAAGGTAAAGATAAAATATTCACACTTTTCTTTTCTTTCTGAGAGTGCTTTTTTTAGTAAAACAAGATGTTGCTTGTACTTCTACCTATTTTCATTGCAGAAACACTGGATTTACATCAAAAGGCAGGTATGTATGTGTTTTATTATTATATAAATTGCCAATTAAATTCAACAGTTGTGCGATTGGAATGAGAGCCAAATCAGTCGAGTCAGATGATGCATTATAATTCTGGAAAAAAACAAGTAAATACTGAAGAATAGGCTGCTTTTCAACAAAACCAGTGGAAATGTGTCCTTATCCGAGACGGACAGCCTCTGCTCAGGCACAGAGGAAACTTTATCTTCACCTTCCGAGAGAGAGTTGTGCTGGTGAAGAGAAAACGACAATGACAGAAACACACAAATGACTGTCAAGCTGTCAGGAGAGAAGCGCATTCATTAAAATATCTGACGAGGAATGCAGCGTTAATTCTCACCTTAATGATTGACGTAGGGAACAATAGACGGTGCTCGGATGCATTAATTGTTTTCTTTTGAATGATAATGAGTGACATTCTGTACGTTTGTGGCTTGTGGAAGTTGTTTGGGATTCTGCCGTGTGTGATTTCTGGCAGTGTTACACGGAGGGAGTTTAGACAAACGCTTTCCAAACTTTTAATCAGTCCGGTTGCACATAAGTCTCTCTCTTGTTGTCTTTTTACTTTAACAGATTAACTTTGCCTAGGTGTTGGATGTTTCTAATAGATTGCATTAGAACAAAACAAGCAAGACACATCCTTTAAAGTGTGTTTGCTCGCATTTCCTCAGAGCCATTTATTGGGAAGTTTTGACTAAAATGTTTTCTGACTCAAACTCAGGTTCACTGAAAGTTTCACTTTTCAGTTTAACAAGCAGTTTTCGCTAAATGTAATACTGATATACGAAACAATGAGGAAACACAATTAGATGTTCATTATTATTCATGACTATTACAATTGCTAATAATTAGGGTTAGTGATTTGAATAAAACCCTGTTTTAAATGTCAGCATGCAAATTGTATCCTGCACGTAAGGAATTGGGCTGTGCATGTTGAATGATTGATTGTGCACTAAAATCACACAGATTTACACTGAAGAAGGGAGACAAGTCATATATAGACACATGGACCAGTAAGAAACTCCATAGCTACCACATAGCAACATTTATATAGTTTTTATTGTTTATTAAATAATTTATTTTGAATTAGCATTTATTTTTATACTTTGATCATTATAATATGATTATTTTCTATAATTAGATTTTACTATTTTACTGTTTATAAAACTGTATATATTATATTTAAAAAATATTACCGTACATCTTTATGTATATATAAAAGTCGTTATAATTTTAGAATTATCTAATATAATGTAAAAGAAAGAAATATATATTTAGTAAGAATTCTCGTATGCGCACAAAGGCTAATTCAGAAATGCCGTAAAAACAGTAATATTGTGAAATAGTGTTGCAATTTAAAATAACTTTTTAATTTGGATATATTTTAAAATGTCATTTATTTTTGTGATGTAATGCTGAATTTTCAGAATCATTACTCCAGTCTTTAGTGTCTAATGTACTGATTTGTTGCTCAAGAAAAAACTATGATTATTATCACTGTTGAAAACAGTTGTGCTGCTTCATATTTTTGCCGAAACCATGATACAATATATTTTTCAGTATTCTTTGATAAATAGAAAGTATGAAAGAGCAACGTTCATTAGATTTATATATCTTTTTGTAACATTATAAATGCCTTTACTGTAACTTGTAATCAATAATGCATCCTTACTGAATAAGAGAATCCGTTTCTCACAAACAAACAAAAAATCATTCTGACCGCAAACTTTTGAGTTGCAGTGTATCATGTGTTTGTTCATATCAGAGTAGCATGTCGGCATTGAAGTGTCAGTTGCGTCATGTGTGCAGTTGCTTCCTATGTAGTGTCCCAAACACTGCCGCTTGTGTAGTCAACATTCAGCTCGCTGGGTTCTGGAACGGAACGAGAGAAAGTTGGTGAGATGTTTTGTGTCTTCATGGGGTCTGGAGCAGCGAGTCTATGAACTCCCTGAGGGAAAAAAAACACTACAGCTTCAGTAAACAAGCCATTTACAGTAGGAATGAGGGAGGTGAGGTGTGTCGACTGAGAGCCAGGGACAGAAACCCAGAATGAAGAATGCTATTGATAGAGACAGAGATGGCATGTAATGCTGCTCTCTCTCTCTCTCCTGTGGTGTGAACCTGGGAATAATGTATGATGTGACCCTTTAAAGGGTTAATTCACCCCAAAATAAAAATTCTGTCATTAATTACTCACCCCCATTTCGTTCCTAATCCGTAAGACCTTCGTTCATTTTCGGAACACAGATTAAGATATTTTTTGATGAAATGTGAGAGCTCTCAGACCCTGCATAGACAGCAACGCAACTGTAATGTTCCCAGGTACAGAAACGTAGTAAGGATATCGGTAAAATAGTCCATGTGATATCAGTGGCTCAACTTCAGTATTGCGAAGCTACGAGAATACTTTGAGCGCAAAGAAAACAAAAATAACAATTTATTCAACAGTTCCTCTCCCCTGAGTTACATCTCACAATTGTTTTTTTTTTTTATGGTATAAGATTTTACATAAGGATTTGTTTATATATTTATTTTGTCATTAGCAGTGCTGTTGAGATACTATAGTTAATATTTTTAAAATATTAAAACTAAATCATTTTAATTTTAAAGTTTTGTTTTAGTTATAACTAAAAGAAAATGAAAAAAAAAATGTTGCCTTGATTGGAAACTAGCCGAAATAAAATAAGTTTAAGGACTATTTTATTTTATTTTAGTCAGTGTTTATTTCACGTAATGCAATGTTTTTTTTTCTTTTCCTTTTATTTTAGTTAATTATAATAAACCTGGTGATTAGTTTTTAAACATGGGTCAAAAAGTGAGTGTTTTTCGTTTATTATTTTGTGTATTTTAAATGAAATAAACACATTAATTCTGTTGGCTTGAGGAAGTATGCAACAAATTAATTGGTGTTAATTTAGGTCTAATTTGCAGAGCAGCAAGAGATTGTGAAAGTTTGTAATATTTAAAAAGTGGTCATGTACCTTTAAAAACCTGCAAAGCTTCCTGAAAAACTATGCGCAAGTGCACCTACGGCAAAAAGGATGGTCACACCAAAAGTTGATTTAATTTAGTTCATAGAGGTTAATTGATAAAGAAAATCTATTTATGACATTATTTTTGACAGCATCCTCATTGTAGCAAAATTTTTTTTTACACAAGTTGTCTAAAACTTTTCACGTTCTTAAAAATAAAGGTTCCAAAAGGGTGTTTTTAATGTGATGCCATAGAAGAACCATTTTTGTTCCACAAAGAACCATTCAGTCAAAAGGTTCTTTAAAGAACCATCTCTTAACTTTTTGTAATCTGAAGAACCTACTTTCACCACAAAAAACCTTTTGCGAAACAGAAAGGTTCTTCAGATGTTAAAAAAATTCTTTATGGAACCATTTAGACAAAAAGGTTCTTCTATGGCATCGTGAAGCACCTTTATTTTTAAGAGTGTACTGTAGCTTTGCAGGTAGGTTTCTTTAAGCATCTTGGAGACGTTGCCACAGTTCTTCTGGCTTTAGGGGGCTTTCACACTAGCACTTTTGGTGCGCAACCGGGTTCGATTGACGTCAGAGTTCGGGGTCGTTTGGATGATGCGAGGACGCTGCTCCGAACGCGGAACGTACCCGAGTTCGCTTTGAAAAGGGTGTCTGGGTACGCGTTCCTGCTGATGGTGAACGCAAATCGTACAAGTATCAGTGAACCGCTATTAATGACGTATTTATTTGATAAAAATGTGTGTTTGTGTGTGTGTTTCACTCACTTTCCTGACGAGTGTGACTGACGTGAGCTGGATATCTCATTTCTGTTCCCCTTTAGCATTGTTTAGAGGCATTGCTAGTACATGCAGTAAGACTAAGACAGACGTAAGTTTGCCGTTAGTACAGAAGCTTTGGAACACAAAAGAACGGTTTCCAAAACGTACATATATAAAAGTGCAGAGAGGCAATGTTATTTGCATTTGCCGCCCTTCTCCCTAAGCAACGGGGTAAACTGCTGCTGGCTTGATGACGCAAACGAACCGCTCGGACCCAAATGAAATGAAACGGAGTCCAGCGGGGGCAGGGGGAGGGGGGGAGCAATCGAAATCTGGTTTGGACCAGGCAAGCGAACCAAGTGTGAAAGCACTCAAGTCTGTCTCAGTTTGTTCTATTTCTTCATGTCATTCTAGACAGACTGGATGATGATGTGATTCAGGGTGCGAGCTAGGGGGAGCTCGGCTCCCCTTAATAAGACATGGGCTCCCCTGAAAACGTGATTTGTGAAATTTTGGGGGGTTTCAAAAAATATTGACAATGTGTTATTTTGACGTGCAATTTCAGTTTTGTGTAATGTGATCATCGTGGATTATTATGTGTAAAATTTGCAAAAAATATTCATTCATGCATGACGGCGATTTAAACCTAATTCACTTCAAAAAAAGATAACTATACATGCTATTCTTGACACGAGCATCAAGGTGTGAGGGCGTTGCGGTGCAAATTCCACTCATGTTTAGTACATGTTAACAAAGATTCGTAGAAAAAATATAAACATTGGACTCTGTGGTCGATTCTGTGTTAAGGTAAGGCATGTTATTCGCAATTATGTGTTGTGGCTGGGTTGTTATAGGTCTGCGTGACTCTCGATGTCTTAGCCCTAATTGAATGGAGGAATTATGGTATTCTTCTGTAGCCTGACGACAAGTAACTTTAACCGTTGTTCATTTGAACTCAAAGACAGCCTGATGCTTTATAGACTATTTGTGGGTGGCTGTTTGATGTTTCACCTATCAATTTGTGTTAATAAAGTATAATAGGGTAAATCCTGTATAGTGATTTATCCTATATAGTGCATACACTTGTAGCTGTTATGTATCTTTGTAAGTCATTGTAAGTCCTTTTTTGAGGCACGCGCAAGCGCACGAATCCACCCCCTTATTAAAAAAAAAAAAGTAGGCTCCCCCAAAGTCTACGGTATAGTTCTGATGTGATTAATTATTACAATTATTGGCAAAATGAATGTTTGGAAATGTAAACCTGTAGAGGACATAGGGACTTTAAAAAGTCCTGTTTTAAAAAAAAATAGAAAGACATGAATAGACATGAAAAGGCAGAAACAGTGGGATTTTTGTTTTAATCAGGAATCAATTTTCATTTTTTTTATACCAAACTTTATATAAAAATGATTCTCAACTATGTTATAAAAGAATGATTTGATATACCATTTTTCTATATGCAAAATGTGTGTAAAATGTCCATAAACAGGTTTTCTCATTATATACAATGTATCTATAAACTGTATCTAATTTGCATATCAATGTGTTTTTGGGGCAACATAGAATGAACAAATAAGTGCAATAATGGGAGTAATAATTAGCAAGATTTTCATAATAATATTTAATAGGAATATTGATATATCATTTTTTCTCTATTCATTTGTTGTGTCTCCCAAAATGTGTAATAAACATCCTTTAAGTCCTGGTGTCCTCTAAAGTGGGGCATATGCAGGAAAATCATGTCCTGTGTCATAAAAGAAGGTCATATTTTGATTTGAAACCCATAACATTTCTGAGATGTTGTTTTATGACAAACAATTAGTCATATTTAAATGATGATTACAAAATCTTATCATATTTCCATTAGGGTGTTACATTTCATCACTAAATGAATGTCCGCCATTTTTAAAGAGCAAAGAGAGGGAGGTGAAACATCCAATCATTCGGTATCTCTGAAAAGCCCTGAATGTGCTCTGTACAGGGACATCCAGAATTAAGAAATGTGAATGTAACGTCTCAGAGAAATCACTAAAACATAATGCCCTCTACAGTGGACAAAACTCCATAGCTGGTAGTCAGGAGGATATCGTAATGCTATTTGAGTTTTCCCCCTAACTTTTATAAATGAATTATTAAAATACCATGCATGTGAAATGCAGTTATTCTCCCAGTTCTAAATAGTCTAACAAGAAATATTTCCCCCAAAATTAAAATGAGATTTTTATTCTCCAATGTCCAATCAGGTCTGCCATAAAGTGTTTGGGCAAATGCTCTTCTGTGTTGTAATTTCATAGGTATGCAGTGTAACGTCTCTCTGGAGTGTGCACTCTTAAAAATAAAGGTGCTTCAAAAGGTTCTTCAAGCGATGCCATAGAAGAACCATTTTTGGTTCCACAAAGAACCATTCAGTCAAAGGTTCTTTAAAGAACCATCTCTTTCTTACCTTTTTATAATCTGAAGAACCTTCTTTCGCCACAAAGAACCTTTTGTGAAACAGAAAGGTTCTTCAGATGTTAAAGGTTCTTTATGGAACCATTTAGACAAAAAGGTTCTTCTATGGCATCGTGAAGCACCTTTTTTTTTAAGAGTGTAGTGGATCCGACTGCGGCCTACATGAACTCTTCATTGATTCAGTAACGAGGAAACGGTTGTGAGTGTTTTCGGTGATTCAGAGGATGATAGACGATCCCACCGTGTTCCTGTCACTGTATGTGTTTACAGGACACCGCTGACTCTGTTCTGTAATATGAGATCATGTGATTTAACCTGTGATCTCATCCTGCAGGTGTAATCTGAAGATGTGATTCACACAAACACGCTCACGCTGCAGGTGAATCCAGACGTCACTTCTCTTCAGCGCTTCGTTTTGTTCTGTACACACAGTTCGGCTATTAAAGGGGCAACAATGAGGTTTTTACTACATTTTGGTACCACGTTAACATTAAAACTAAAAACAAGTTGTAAAAGTGACAAAACTGGGAAAGTGAGGACGCAATATTGTATGATTAATAATTTAGTATTTAGTATTACTTAGTTAAATCACGTTTTAGAATATAATTTACCAAGAAAATCTTTTAGTCTTCTGGTGCGCAGAGTTATCATTAATATCCAGACACTTCAGTGGTTATGTAAGAAATTGAACGACGGTTATTTTTGTTAAAGCCATACAAAATAAAAAAAACATTACTTGAAGTAAAATAAACATTAACTGAAATAAAAAAAAAAACTTATTTTCATTTAGTTTTGAAGAATAAAATAACTAAAATGTAATAAACTGAAACCAATAAACATACTAATGATTAAAAACGAATGAAAATGACAAATACACAAAATTAAATATAAAATGTTGACAAAGATTGTTCAAAGTGCTAGAATAGTCATCAATGATACAACTAACACTGAATGAATATCTCTTTAGGCAAAAGAAAAAGAATGAGAGCTATACACTCTTAAAAATAAAGGTGCTTCACGATGCCATAGAAGAACCTTTTTGTCTAAATGGTTCCATAAAGAACCTTTAACATCTGAAGAACCTTTCTGTTTCACAAAAGATTCTTTGTGATCTTTGTTTCTTTGTGGCGAAAGAAGGTTCTTTAGATTATAAAAAGGTAAGAAAGAGATTGAATGGATTTGAATGAATGGTTCTTTGTGGAACCAAAAATGGTTCTCCTATGGCATCACTTGAAGAACCTTTTGAAGCACCTTTATTTTTAAGAGTGTATACTTATGAGGTGGCAACCAGTGGTTGACTCTTTCACTTTACTGTAATGTTTCTTACAACTTTATTCTTAGAATATTATGACTTTAGTTTCATATTTTTGATTCAAATCTCAAAATTTTTAATCTTTTAATTTTGTACCCTTTTTTAAAAAACCTGTCTGGCTTTATTCTTGTAAAAGACCAGTTTTGGGATTGGTCTCAATTAGCGATTAGCGACACTTTTCAATTTGTCGTCTTAAGTATGTTTAGTTGTAGCTCTATGGACATTAGTTTAGAATTTTTCTCTCAATTGTTTTTCCCCAGTACATTTAGGTTTTCATTTTTAATGCTTTAATACTAATATTTTTATTTAATACTAATAAGTGTGTTAAATGTTTTGCTTTAAAATCAAAGTTTCTAGTAATCCTGAAGAGCTTGATTAGCTGGATCGGGTGTGTTTGATTAGGGTTGGAGCAAAACCGCAGAGCTGTGGCCCTTCAGGAATTGAGTTTGAGACCAATGTGTTAAAGCATCTCTTGCTGGCACCACCAACAACTAGTTGAACTTTTCACACTCTTTCGACTTGAAATCCCATTGCAAACAATAAAGGTAAAAATTAATATAGAAACTCAGTAGTCTAGCAAACAAACGTAGAAGTTAACTCTCCTGCCCCGTCTGTAGTTCCGCGTCTCTCAGGTGGATGTTTGTACATTCATGTGGATGGATGGTGCTTGTTTTTCTCTCTATAATGGGACATGATGCTGTAATGGTCTGACTGCACTAGTGTTGGGGTGGAGAGAGACGAGCGCCGCAATAATGGCTCCTCTGCTTGCCTCTGCTCATTATTTTACCGCCGATGAGTCCGCAGAGAGTCCAGCGTTTCTGCTCCGCTGCAGCCCAAATGCGTCCAGCATACATCACTGATCCGTGTGTGTGTGTGTGTGTGTGTGAGAGAGAGATTTAGGGACTTGAAGTCCAGGAGTAAGATGTGTGTGTGTAATGAATGGCTGGAGATGAAGCCGGTATGTGTGTGTGTGTGTGTGAGTGTGAGTGAGAGAGAGAGAGAGTGTTTTGGGCTCTCTGGGGCGTTTGCTGTGTCCTGTTCTCATGATGAGACTGGCAGATTAAATGGAAATTGATTATAAATTGTTAATGGATGTTCAGGAGTTTTTGGACTGCATCATCATATGAACCCTTTGCTCACACATACACACAGAGTCTCACACACATACATAATGAGCAGGTTTTCATATTAACATCTGAAATCTCACAACATAATAATTGTCTAGTGGAGGGTCTATGATTTTATATTGATAAGTGTCAGTTTTATGAAGCACAAAGAAGGTAAAATGTAAAAATACTTAGCTTTTATATATGTTTTATTATACTTTTTTTTGTCTTTAATGCACATGATCTGTCAAGTTTGTTTGTTTATTTATTTATTCAACTGTGTGCGCTGCAAACAACATATTTTATTTATATTATTTTATTATTATTGTATTCAAATTTATTTTTGTGCTTCACGTGATCTGTCTATTTACTTCTTATATTATTCTCTCTCTTATTATTATATTATATTCAAAGTTGTGATCTGTGATCTGTCTATTTTACCTTTGACATGATCTGTTTACTTTATTATTAATTGGTAAACTTTTGTTTTTGTGCTGTTTTGTTTTTTGGAGGCTGCACGGGTCTGTCAGTGTAATTTAATAATTATTTTTTTTATTATTTAATAAGTTATTATTTATATTAATATTATTGTCTACCACTTTATCTGACATTTTTTTAATTCATGTTTTTTATTATTTTATTTAATGTTTGTATATGCTGCACGTGATCTTTGTTCATTTTGCTTTATATTGTTATTGTTTTATTCTAATATTTTAGTTGACTTTTTGTGTGTGCTTGTGAGTCAGTTTTGATGTCTAGCAGTTCTGACGTCAAGTCAGTTGATCATTTTTGTAATTTAAACCTGCATTTACTCAGCAAAGCTTGGATCGTGAATCCATTGCTTATGAACTTGGCCAGTCAATTTATGTTTCTGCTCAACATCATCTTTTTATGTTTCATAGATGAACGACACAACGGTGAGTAAATAAAACATTTTCTGTGAGAACTAATACTTTAAGTTCAATGCTTTTATAGATCAAGTTTAGAGAAAGATCACTACTTTTACTTGGATGGATTATCTTAAAAGTAGTTTTAAAGTTGTGCTGTAGCTTTACATGAAGAAAACGTAAACAAAACCTGAATCTGTTGAAAGCCTAAGAGAGATGAGATACATTTGGCGATGCGGTCTCTGTTTGTGGCTGAAGGTGAGAGATAATTGCATGTTAATTGGTGTGAGTTCTCGTTAATGTGTGTTGTGACCTGTGTTAACGAGAACTACAGGCGTGACAGGATGTGGACATGGTGGATATTTCATTCAGTGGATGAATGTTACGCTGTTTATGGACACAGAACATCTTGACGTTGAAGTAATCTCCACTTGGCAGCTACCGTGACCCATCCGAGAAAGAAAAGGCTAATTTAAAACTCCCACATAAACTCATTTGTGCTCCAGTCCAGATATGAATGATTCCTCAAATCGAGATCAGACGAAACATTTTCACCTGGTAGATGATATAAAACAAGTGAAAAAAAGGCATTGAATGAGGGACCCGAGCCACATCGACAGACCCGAATTGAGACATTTGATTTGGAACTATAAGTAGCCACATAAAAACACCCTAGCAACCACCTAGAACGTCTTAGCAACCAATAAACATTTAGATATTTGCAGCAGTTTTCCTTTTCATGGTAACTGTCTTTTCTTATTGGTGCACTTCTTTGAATAGGAAGATGTGGGAATAATGCTCTGTTCATGTAAGTTCTTCAGGTTTACGTTCAATTAGTTTTCAATATGTTGAAAATGTTAAGAAACAGTTTGTATAAAAATACATCATTGTTACTTAAAGCTGCAGTCCATAACTTTTTTTGGTTAAAAATGATCTGAAATCAATATTTGAGCAAGTACATAACCAGCCAGTGTTCAAAACTATCGCCTTACTTTAGCCCGATTCACAACGGTTAGTTTATAATAATGTTTTCTCATTTGAGTGGTATGGGTAGGTTTTCGCTGGAAATTCGAGCATGGCACTGCGTCTGTAAACATGAAGAAGTTGTCCCGGGTAGTAGGCTATCGCATGCGAGGATCCAGCAGGTGGAGAATCATTTATAGCCTTTTCTCACAGCAGCCAGAATAATTAAATGTATCATTTTGATGGCGGATTGTAATTCAGAAAGGATTGTGTGTTTATGAAACACATGTGACTGAAATTAAATTATATTCCAGTTATAAATGTGCTTCTGATTACAGATAGCCTGGGATTACACATAATTTGTATTTTTAAGACAACCAGTGTGAAGGCAGCATAATTAGCTTTTTGGGGTTAAAATAATTTCTTAATATGAAATTCGAATGGTATGACAATTAGATTAGACTGTGCAGAAATTGAAATCTACACACTAAAACACACTATAGGCAATGCTGATGTTGTTAACATTAATAATTTGAGAATAAAGTATAACTATAATAATAATTTGCATGGTTTGATGTGATATGAGCTAACCGATCTTTAGATTTAATCACCATTGGTAGCGCGATTTATTGTAATACTTTTTTCTTCAGTTGGTCAGAACAAACGTGGCAGACTTGTTACTTGCTTGTTCAGATGACAATATCCGGTGAAAATTCTTATTTGAGTCATATATTCCAAGACGTAGGCTAGAATCTGGGATTGCGAAGTACAGTAAATATCCACACCGGTGCGGTGACTGACTGCCATACACACTCCTCAAAACATTAGATTCATCTGCGCTGGAGCCATGCCGACGCAAAACCTACGCAAGCGAGATAATTCCGCAAACAGCAATTGCAGGTTTTCAAACAGAGATGGCGACAAAGAGGAAAAACTTATGAACTGCAGCTTTAATATTAGCCATTGTTATTGTTAAACATATCGATACCATTTTGAAGGTGGAAGTGGCATTTTGACACCAAGAAGTAGCATGAGATGTGCTAAGCTAACAGTGTCACAGAAACATTATAACCTCAAAATGAAGGAACCTAACCTTCTGACAAACACTTTGATGCTGAAATGGTTTTTTGCTAGATTTAAAGACTTTTCAGACAGAGGACCTATCATCAAATTTAGTGACTTTACAGCTAAATATAGCCCAAATCACAGCACAGCTGTTGTCTTTAATGTGTGATTTTGACAGATGACGTGGCGTTTATAAATCAGGACTTTAGTGTTGAGCAGCAGCTTGGAAGTGATTGCTGGTTAGCATGTAATCTTAATGGGCCACATTGTAGTCAGTATTTCACACTTGTTCTGTTGTCTGAAAACAGAAACGTCAAAATATGTAAATGACAGCAGCTTTATTGAGAAATCAGCTGTATAAAATACAGCATGTGAGCACAGAAAGAAAGAAGCGATGTAATGGGCTGACTCTTAGGCTGAAAGCAATAGGTTGTGATTGTCATAAATATGCTAATTAACACATGATGTCAACTAGCATCATTTACCAACTTTTCAAACAGGCTTTAGCTACTTTTTGAAAGGAGTTGGCAACAGTGGTGAGTTGGAGTTTAGAGTTCTTTTTTCCCGCCCTTTTGTTTTTTAAATCTGTAACTGTCAAAAATTCTGTGACTGGTTTTCTTCAAACTAGATGGACTGTCAACACGCTCACATTTAATATCCTTATTGAAATGTCTATACATTTTTAAAAAACGTTAAATTGTAACTAGCTTCATATACTTACTGTACACTATACTGTTTTTTAATCTTAATTTTTCAACAGAACACGTAAGTGTGACCAGTTCTGTTAATTCAGGATACTTCTCTCTTCTCAACTGAGCAAGTAAGTTATAGAGATATTGAATTTATGATCCATATTGTTAGAGTTTACAGTTATTACTTGGGTTTATGCATAAAAAATGTCTGGTACATTAAACGTTAAAGCTATCCCATGATCAAATTACTTTTTTTCTGTTAAACACTGGTTCACATACTGTCTGCCCCAACACAATCTTAAACAATTCATAGCCATTGTTGAGGAATGATACTTTTAAAAGTAATGCATTACAATATTGCCTTACTCCATAAAAAAAAGTAACTAATTGTGTAACTTAGTTACTTTTTATTGAAAATAATGCATTACTTTTTAAATATTTTGTTGTAAATTTAAAAGTAATGCGTTACTTTACTAGATATTTCCCAAAAGTAATCTGGTTATGAAACTTGCGTTACTTGTAATGTGTTATCCGAACACTGTTTGTAGCTATTTTACATTTTGGTGAATTTGAGGCTAATTTTTATGAATTTGTATGATCTCATTTGTACATTTTCGCAAGATCTGCTCATGCCCCAGTGGTGGTTATATTCATGCTTACTTTTTTTTTTCGAAATCACACAAATTCATGTGAAATCATAAAATAGTGAAGTTTTCATCCACATTGGATTTCTTTTGGCCTTCATAAACACTTTCTTTCATGTAAAATTACTTTTTTTTGCTATGCTAACAATGTCTCAATTTGCTTACAGTCTTCATTATTATAGTAAGTGTAAATCATTTGGCTATTTAACATTAAAAAGACAAAATCCTGGCCTCTACAGAAGCATATACCATCATTTAACAACCTCAGAGCTCGTGGTGGGTCTGTTCAGAAAGGTTTATACATTATCACACAAAAGAATCAATTTCTCTATGGAGAAAATGAATAGGACTTTTACTTCCCGAACCCGACTGTCGTGCTCAGGGCTGGCAAACACACAACAAGCCTCCAAAGTTTAAAGATACGCTATATCAGTTAATTAAACAGTAAGTCTTCCTCTTCCGTCAGGGGTTTTAATTCATTCTTATCACTAGTGTCATGTCAGGACATGAATAACACTGGTTCTTATAATTTTGTCTCATCAGTAAAACACAGGGGTTCGCTTTCAGCTCGCCGGTGATTTCTCTCAGACAGGCGCTGGCTGCTAACGACAGCTGAGTGAATGCAAGGCATGAATCAAAACGGCAGAAAAGCTTTCCAGCGCCGACAGGTTATCACCCGCATGACAAATGTGTTGGGAAACCCTCTGTCTCCAGAACATTCATTTAGTCAAGGTCTCATATAAACACACATAAACACATTCATTCATTCAGAGCAAGGGCAGGAGAGATGCGTTTCTTTTCAGCTCTAGACACAATGCAGCACTCTTTCCGGTTAGAGCAACTCAATTGTGAAAAGGTATTGATATTTTTTAACTGTGGTTAGTTCACAATAGCGACAGAAAATAACTTTTGCATTAAGGGACAATATTTGGCACCTTAACCATGTAGTTTTTATTTGTACTTTTTAAAAACTTTTTAGTTACATTTTAATCTACATAGCTAACGATGAATTTTTTTTTATTTCATTTATCAATTAATTTTTTAACAATTTCACTATATTATGATATTATTTACATCTTTAATTTTTTATTGAATTGTATGACATTACTCCCATGTGCTAATTTAATGTAATTTTTATTATATTTATTTTATTATAACATTACTCTTTTTTGTATTTTTAACACATTTTGGACTTAATATTTTCTTAAATTTTACTTTATAAATTTAATAAATTAATTTTGAATTTAATATTAATATTAATAAATTACTTTATGAGAGTATTTCTTGTGCATGTGCATTTTTCTGAGCAAAATTCTCTACAAATATTGAAAACATACCAATATTTTCATTCCATTTATACATGTACGTGTATGTAATTATATTATCTGTATATAAAATGCTACTTTTCTCAAAGTTGCTGATAACCTAACCTCCAAATCTAGTGGAATGTTGTGCAAATGTTTTGTCTTTTGCTGGGTTCTTATCAAAAACCATGAATTTATTGTGTTCTTTGGAGATCCTTGATGTTTCTTTATAGGTTATTCAGATTATTGTTTTGGTTTCTGGGTTCATTAAAAGCATCACATTATAGATGGCTGTCTAAAGAACTAGTGAATAAAGAGTTATTTGGGTAAATTAAATTGTTGTTCTTTGAGATCAGACTGTAAAACCCTTTTTGGTTCCTACTGGAACCTTCATTGTTAAGATTGTAGACCTTGTTGTTTTCAACATGGAAGAATCAGAATATGAATGTGAAAAACTATGTTTGAATGACAGTGTGTGTAACGCCAGGCCAATATGCCCTTTGGTGGTTGTGTAGTTTAGGTAGTTTAGATAGTTTAGTGTGTGTATGTATCAGGTCTTTCTCAAGGGCAGGGAAAGCTGTCTTGGGAGTTGTGGCTCTGTGTGTGTCATGGCTGTAGGATGTAATAAGGGCATGAGACAGATACTTATTTCCCCCAGGAAACAATCACTCTTATAACACCACGTGTGTGTGGCGTGTGTGTGTGTGTGTGTGTGTGTGTGTGTGTTCGTTCTCCATGCAAGGAGACTCCAGTAGAAAATCCTCTTCTCATACTTCATATTAAAAGAGTCATGCTGTATATGTTCTCTGGATGAGAGTGTTATCATGTCTGATTTAAACCAAATCTCAAGATTACGATCATATTCTGACTTCAAGTCTCTCAACATCAGTAGAATTTGTTTTGAAGAAACCACTGGTGACAACACTGAAAAAAAATTGGCATTAAAATCATTTTCAATTAGAAATTGCTAGTAAATTTCACAAATAAGTTTAAAGAAAAAACAAGTAACATTTATTTTTCTTGTAAAATGTGTTCCAATAATGTTAGCTTTATTTACAACTAGGTTGGTTTTTTTTGTTTACAAATTTTTGACAGTGTAGATTACCCTAGAATTTAACATAATCGTCAACAATTAAACACTAATTAGTGGTGTTTTAGCTCTTTGACTTAACATCGTAGAAATGACCAAGAACACCCTAGCAACACCCTGACAACCTCCAACATTTTTTTTTAGCATTTTGGTGGAAACTTCGATTTGCCTAGATTTAATACAACAGTTGCCAATTTAACACTAATTGGTGTCGTTTTGTCTCTTTGCCTTGGAAATGCCCTATAAACAACCCATAACACCCTAGCAACTGCACAGCAATGCCCTGGAAGCCGCCAACAACACTCCAGCTTTGCTAAATAATAAATAAAATTATTTTCTTCAGAAATCGAAACATCTTTTTTTTTCTTGTTTATATTTATTGCTGCATATTTATATTGTGTATGATATGAATAATAATCATGCAAGTACAGTAATTTACTTCAGAAATTTCCATTTTCATCATTCTGACCGCTGTGCTCCAGTTGCTGTGGCAACCCAAGATAACCTGTCTCCACGACAACTGGTCATGTCAGTCAAATCCCAGCCCCCGCCAGAGCCATGGGTCGACTTGCTGTACATTAAATAGAATCAATTTCAGAGACGTCAATGTAGAAAAGGTCTCTGTTGTTTGGAAGACAAGGTTAAATGGTTGAAGCCTCATCTGACCAGAGTTCAGCATGAGGACAAAACTGAAGAAATATTGTAAACAAACAAAAACGGATTACTCCGTCATCTCTGCTGTTTTCGTGTTTATCTATTTGCCATTTTGGTAAATTATGGCGCAATGTAGATATGAAGCAAAGATGATTTGTATATGATTTGCGGATTTTTATGAAGCATGCCTTTTTAATTCCAAATTTCAACTTTCAGATGCCAAATCTGGATGTCTTTAATTCAAAATTTCTACCCTCAGATCCTAAATTTGGACATTTCTTCTTCCAAATACCAACATTCAGATCGATCCCAAATTTGAACTTTTTAAATTCCAAATCCCAACTCTCAGATACCAAATATGGCTGTTTATAATTCCAAATTCCAACTTTCAGATTTCAAACTTGGATGTTTTAAATTCCGAACTCCAACTTACAGAGACAAAATTGTTTTTTTTTTCAATTCCAAATACCAACAATCAGATCCCAAATTTCAACTTTTTAAATGCAAAATCCAACTCTCATATTCCAAATATGGCTGCTTTTAGTTCCAAATTCCAACTTTCACAATCCAAATTTAGATGTTTTAATTTCCAAGCTCCAACTCTCAGATCCCAAATTTGGACATTTCTTCTCCAAAATACCAACATTCAGATCCCATTTATTTATATATTTTTTTTTATTCCAAATGCCAATTTTCAGATACCAAATATGACTGTTTATAATTCCAAATTTCAACTTTAAGATTCCAAATTTAGATGCAAACCATTTATATCTAAAAGCTTTAATAATATGAAGCTTTCTGTGATATTCCAATGTTGTTGTTTTTTTGGACAGTGTACCTAGTAAATTAATAAGTTAATTATTTAGTACCATGATATATATCAAACACTTAATTGAATAAACACTTTAATATCCTCAATGTACTGTGGTATTTCCACGAAAGCATAAGGTTTGTACAGGTTACGACATTCTTGGTGTGTTATTGTAAAATTTCCCTGCAATTGTCAGCATTTCTGCCTTTGAGGATGGACATTTGGGAAATGTACTGTAGACTAGGATATCAAGGAAGAGATATGGTTCTCTTATATATTGTGTTGTGTGGAAATGTCTCATAAGTGCCTGAACCGGAAGCCTAAACCTACAGGATCTAACGTTAGCATTAGCTTGGGACTTCACTAGGTAATTTAAAAGCATATAATGCTAGAAGTTCAAACTTTTCCTGATAAGATTCTGACAGTAATGCAGTAGTTTGAATGAAAGTGTTTGTCAGACAAATAACAGAAAGTCTGCCATGCAAAAGGCATTTTTACTGCAGATGCTAATTAGTGACCGGTTTGGTGTATTAATATTTAAGAGCCGAACCGGCGGTTCGAGGGGCGTCTGGCCTTTACTTAAACAAAGCACTCAAAGGACATGGTGGACACGTCTGTCTGCGTCATTTGCCGCCATCCCTCCAGGTTCTGGGACAGAAAGCAGAGGTCAGTGGTTGATCTTTCACACAAATAGTGACTCTTTTTCTCTTTCATGATTTATTTACTTGCTCTTCTTACACAGTTGCATCGGCTCAGACAATGTCCCATGACAACTCTCATGATACTTCACAACAAGTGATGACGACATGTGCCTCGGAATCCAGCAACACTCTGAATGGAATCCTGTGGGATTAATGGACAGAGGAATCAGAGACGAATCCTCATCCATACCTGACATGTGTGTCGTGGTCCAGCAGGTGCGGTGGATCTTGATCTGCAGGTTTAAGGTGTGTTCAAAGTGAAAAAACAAGAGTTTGCACTTAAATTTAAATGTTTATCTATCTATCTATCTATCTATCTATCTATCTATCTATCTGTCTGTCTGTCTGTCTGTCTGTCTGTCTGTCTGTCTGTCTGTCTGTCTCTGTCTCTGTCTCTGTCTCTGTCCTATCTGTCGTCTGTCTGTCTGTCTGTCTGTCCTCTGTCTGTCTGTCTGTCTGTCTGTCTGTCTGTCTGTCTGTCTATCTGTCTCTGTCTATCTATCTGTCTGTCTGTCTGTTTTGAAAAAAAGTATCTTTTGCTCATCAAGTCTGCATTTATTTGATCTAAAATACAGTAAAACAGTACTATTATGAAATATTATTCGTATTATAGTTCGTTCTGGTTCTCAAATCTGATTGGTTGAGAACCGTGAGATATTGTACTGGTATCGCTACTGGAACGCCCTTTCACAATTTTGTATCACTCAAGTCCAAAAGATATTCTTTATAAAAATTTCAGAGTCAGCCACGCCTACCTAAAACGGCTCGTTTAAACACGCCTCCACATGTCTACGTCACTATGTGGGAAGATTTGCATAACGCCGCCCAAATGTTCACGCAAAGAAAGAAGGCATAACTTTTATTCTCACTGTAGTATTGTTGTTGCAGCCAGTGGCGGCTCGTCGGGGGAGGCAGGGGAGGCACAGCCTCCCCATAATTATGAGGTGAAAATGGGAGGAGGACGATTTAATGTTAATAAAATTCACAATTCATTTCAGTTCATGTCTCAGAATGTGTATTTTTTGTTTGTAATTTCTGTCTGTCTGTCTGTCTGTCCCTGTCTATCCTGTCTCGGTCGTCTGTCCTGTCGTCTTTCTGTCTGCTATCTTTCTGTCGTCTGCTGTCTGTCTGTCGGTTCTGTCTAATCTGTCTGTCTTCCTGTTTTGAAAAAAAGTCTCTTATGCTCACAATGGCTGTATTTATTTGATCTAAAATACAGTAAAACAGTACTATTATGAAATATTATTCGTATTATAGTTCGTTCTGGTTCTCAAATCTGATTGGTTGAGAACCGTGAGATATTGTACTGGTATCGCTACAGGAACGCCCTTTCACAATTTTGTATCACTCCGCTTGTTCTAGCCGGGTCTATGCTTTTTTGTAATTATTCACTGAGCTAATCGTAGAGTACATTAGTTAATATAAGAAGAAACATCTAGCTTCACAGTCTCTCTCTCTCTCATTTGGATGCATGTCTTGCCGCATTGTTTCTCTCTTATAACCTCATTATTTCTCACTAATAACTGAAGCAGCACATGCCCTTGATACGAATTCTAAAAGTGACGTATGTTTAACTGTCAACTTGAGCTTTGAATCCGTGGCGGAAGGAAGTAGTTCCGCACAAAAGAGGGTTTTATTAGGCACTCCGTTGTTTCTTGTTTAATTACACACATGTTCCGTCGAACTGTTGTATAAATGCAATATCACTCTCGTACTCGAGCGATACCGGCTCTATATCAGCGGCTGTGATTGCCTGCGGCCTCGTGCCTCCGGCCTAATCACAGCGGCTGATATAGAGCCAGTATCGCTCTCATACTCGAGTGATATTGCTCATATAGACTATGTAAATTATACTGTAATATAGTAGTGTTATATAAAGTGTAATATTCATAATATAATATTATAAGATGATTATGACATATTTATGCATTATGTCATTAATTATATGCATTTTAGATTTTAACAGATTTTATTTATAAAATCTATCAGAGAGAAAGATCATATCATTTCCCAAAATTCATTTCTTTAAATTGAATTTGAATCAGTTGAATCAGTAGTTAAATCTTAATTTATTAATTGTGCAATATTATTGTTAAACTGCAAAAAAAATATTATTCTTACTCTGTATTTCCATAATTTTTTTTCCTGTAAAATATCTGATTGTTAAATCAAAATAGGTACATGTAGGCCTACTTAAGAAGCAGGCCCGGATTGGCTAATCGGGAGCACCGGGAGGATTCCCGGTAGGCCGGTCTATTTTTTGGCTGCGAGGGCCGGTGTTGTCATGCAACTGGGTTGAAATATGGATGCTGTCCCTAGACTGCCTACACTCATAGCAGCCCCACTCTTTTCATTTATTATTTTCTCGCAGACCATATTATTATTTTCACCAGATCATATCAGAAACAAATTCTCAGTTGATAACTAAAATATACTGTGATAACTAATCATTATTTTTGCGCAAATCGTTGTTTTATTTGTGAACATAGGCGTTTGAGGAAGGCTTTAAGTCGTGGGAAGGGGAAGTCGTGGGAAGGGGAAGTCGTGGCCTAATGGTTAGAGAGTCGGACTCGTAACCCAAAGGTTGTGGGTTCGAGTCTCGTACCGGCAGGGATTGTAGGTGGGGGGAGTGAATGTACAGCGCTCTCTTCTACCTTCAATACCCACGACTGAGGTGCCCTTGAGCAAGACCGAACCGAACCGAACCCCCAACTGCTCCCCGGGCAGCCGCAGCAAAAAAATGGCTGCCCACTGCTCTGGGTGTGTGTTCACGGTGTGTGTGTGCACTTTGGATGGGATAAATGCAGAGCACTAATTCCGAGTAATGGGGGTCACCTACTTGCCCCATGTCCCAATGGGTCACTTAAGAACCACGCGTATTCCTCTGCTTGCTGCTCCCGCGTTACTCGCGCCTAACTGCACCCTTCGCTTTTTTATTTTTACAAAATCAGTTTGGGGGCGAAATGCAAACACTTATTGATCAGAGCCCGAACTCCAGCAACGCAGGAAAACATTTTCGAAAGGAAGACTTCTTTCATGGTAGTTAATGCTGTTTAATAGGAGGGAGGGAAAAAAGTATTACAAAAAATAAACAATTCTTCTTCTAGGCTATTCTTAACTTGGACCCTCTTACTGAGTAAAAAATCCAAGCACCAGAAGCTCCCACACTCTCTTGAAGGGGTCAATGAGCGATTTTTCAATTTTTTTCCTGTTCTTTGGAGTTTACAAAGCTTGGGGGCATAAAGGACGATCTTAAAGTTGCAAAGACTAAAGTCAAAACCGAAGAGATATTCTTTATCAAAGTTCAGAGTCAGCCACGCCTACCTAAAATGGGCTCGTTCTAACACACCCCCACATAACTACCTCACTATGTGGAAATATTAGCATAACACCACCGCCCAATTTCACCGCAAAAAGAAGTCATAACTTGTTATTCTCACCTAGATTTTGTCAGTGGCGGCTCGTCGGGGGAGGCAGGGGAGGTACAGCTTCCCCAAAATTTTTAAGGTTAAAATGGGAGGACGATTTAATGTTAATAATATTCACAGTTCATTTCAGTTCATGTCTCCGAATGTGTATTTTTTGTTTGTCATTTGTTGTTTGTAATTTCACAGTTATACTATAATGTGAACGCGCCGCTTTTCTATCGCGAATGTGCAGAATCTGCTGATGTAATTACAACCACAAAATGATAGAGAAGGGGAGGGGGAGGCAGCTGAGCTCTCGTGCCTCCGTTGGTAAAAAATTAGCCAATCACTATCGAGTGTTCACTTTCAGCGCTGAGAAGTGATGAGAAAAAAAACCTCGCAGGGGAGGCTAGCCTCCCTTCTGATATCAACCAATCATTAGAGACGACTTAGCGTGATGTTAGTTTGAACGTCTGCTGCTGCTCTGATAATGTACCAAGTACTTATGAGTAGAGATATTGAATATTTGATCGCCAACAAATTTACCAAGATGTCATTCAAATAGTATATATACAAATTTAGGGAAAACGGCCTAAGCTGGATATAGGCTACAGCAGTCGGCTTAATTAAATGGCGCAACAGGCAGCTCTCTTTAACACAGACTTTTAAGAAGGGATGGAGGTTTGTTTCAAGTGTTAGGCCAGGTAAGTGAAATTATATTATGTTGCTGTATGTGTGTCGTTTTCTTTATTTTTTTTTCTGACTAAAAGCAACCAAAAAGCCATTTTAAAGGAGTTAAGCAAATAATAATAATCGACAGGGATCCCAGACCAATACAATTAGTGTGCCTCCTCTATTTTAAAACCCACGATCCGCCACTGGTTGCAGCCACCCCGCCATGTCGTGAAGATGCTGTGTTTTTCGTTGTGAAAGCTAAACTACTTTTTTGGTCTTCCAAAAGAGGACGATATCTGTTCGTCATGCCTGGAGCTGATCTGTGCTGGTCGCAGAGGGATACATCAACTTAGTCCTGTGGATCGCCGGATCGGCTTTCACCGTGGACGAAGCGGAGTCCGCCCTGGGCCGTCACATGGGGTTGCCGCAAGCCCTCCAGACGCTCCTTCGTCGAATCCGCTGGCCGTGCCGTTCTCAAGCCCGCCGCCTCCGCTCACTCAAGCCGGCCTCCACTCACTCAAGCCCACCGTGTGTGCTGCTGTGTTTTTTTGTTGTGAAAGCGAAACTACTTTGTTGTTTCAAAACTGGACACGACTAGAAATCAGTGGTTAAGTTGTTTTTACAACACTGTTCCAGAACAGTTTCAACCCAAATATTTAGATGGTCCAGCGCATTTTATTGGAGGACTGTTTCCTGATCCTGGAAGAGTAGACAACAATGCCGGCTTTTCTGACTCACAGACTGTAAGTAAGTTTTTTAATTTAAAGTTTTCATTTATATATTAAAGCGAGTTTTTTGGGCAGTGTAGAGTAGTGTTTGTTGTTTGTCGTTTCTCCGATCACAAATGCAGATTTGGTTTTATGTTTATGCGGCGCGATGAAACGCAACGTGTAAAAAGACAGTATAAGCCAAGGGGTCATTATAATCTAGTTATGTCCCCACTGGATAAAAACAATCATCGTTTATATGGGTTTTAATGTTTTTGTCTCATCACACCGGGACACAGCATCACAATATGGTAAAGGGCGTAACATTTCCGTCACACGCTTGATGTATTCTGGTATTCGGCCAATCACAACGCATTGGATATCTGGCCAATCACAGCACACATCGCTTTTTCAGACCATGAGCTTTGTAAAAATCGACGCGTTTTCAGAAAGGCGGCACTTTAGTACCCATGGCTCTCCTCTTTTTGAGCCAATAGCCCCTTTGAAGCCCTCTCTGCTGCTTCTGGTGCTGCGTATAGCTCCCTCCTGCTCGCTCCCGTCAATGCCCACTCTTTAGGCTCTGGCCAAGGACTTGCGCCAACCCCCTACAAACATCCAACTTCAAGCAACTGGGAGGCACCTCAACTCTCCATCCTGCCTTCTTTCCGCGCTGACGAGTCACTTATACTTGAGGCTTCCTTTCCAAAAGCTTCTTCCAATCGATCTTCCCAAGGGATGGTGCAGTTCCATCATCACACCTTGTTTTTGGTGGATTCCGATACATATGATGATGTCTGGTCGCAGAGTGGTACTACAATATGATGGGGAACTTCATATGTGTTCTAGTCCACTAGCAGTGCCAGTCCCTTGCAGAGGCCATATGCCTGCGATTACACCAACTACACAAAAAATGTTCTTTAGGCAACATCTATACCTCTCTAAGTTGTCTTTAATTGAAAAATATGCATTTTCATTCATTCAAAGGCTATAGTTGCAATAATATTTTAGATCAAAACTTTAAGTGCCATTGTTTAAAAAATGCTTGATTGACTGACGTTTCATAGACCTTCAGTTGTTGCATTTTCAAATTTCATGCCATTTGTAATTTCACAGTATTTTCACCTCCTAAATTATACACTTGTGATTTGTGAAGTCACAATTCTATATTGGTACAATTTACTCAGGCCGATGAAATTTTTTGTATGACGTTTAAAATTATTTTTAGAATAATTGTACACAAACACGTTAAGCAAATCGATTGTGATTATTTCTGAGAACTTTTTAACTGCAGGCAGACTTAGGCCTACATTATGGTACAGTACAAATATTTGGAACGTCCCTTATTCTGTCCCTTATTTTCTTAATGAATAAACACTTATTTTCTACAAGAATAAACATTATTTTCTTAAAGAATAAGATAAAGAATCACAATTGTCCCTTATTTTCCATTTCTTATGTTAATTGGCAATGATGACGTAATTATCTTTTGACTCCCCTGACAGCGGAACCTTGCTCGAACTTAAATACACAGGGAAACGAGGATGATAACTAGACACACCTGGAACACATTGGAAACAATTAGGACAGAAACAGGAAGGACCAAATATGGGCATAAACACTGGGACACTGGGAGCACATGGGGAACAAAACACAATACAAGCCTGACAATAAGTAATTTCACATCTCATGTAAATGTATCTTGATTTAAGCATGTGTAGATATTTAGAAAACAAGACAAGAATACGGTCTACAAAATCATTTTTTGTGTGTTGTATTTCAATAACAAAATGCCTATTTGTGCCTGTTTTTCTGGTCTAAAATGAAGTTTGACTCCAGAATAAACTTTCCAGCTTTGTCAAACAACAAAGACCTTTGGAAAGTGTAAATAAGTCTTTATTTGTTGCGGCTTCATGCACTTTTTCTCCCGGCAGCTAATTTTTCGGTGTGACTGCTCCCGTGGACCCCACAGCAAACGTGTCTGCCGTCGACGGGACGCCAGAGGTGAGCGGGAAATATTCATGACAGTGTAAATAAAGCCTCTCGCTGACATTTCTCTTGATGCATGCGTCCTGTTGTGGAGCTGTGTGCCGTGATAAATGGTGCCTGTTTTATATTTAATAAGCTTTTGGGAGTAATGAGATGAGGTCTGTGATAGGCTGGATTGTACGCGTGGGACGCCGCCCCCCCACCGACCGTCTGTCACTTTAATCTGGCAAGATGAATTTTGTCAGTAGTTATTGATGTGTCCGGCGCTGAGACATTGATGCAGCACAGAGTTATAATCAACAGTCATAAATCAGCAGAGATTCAACACACACATCGTTTTATACTGCAGAGTCTGCAGATAGATTCAGTTTTCCTGTTATGCTGCTGTGTGACAGCTGTACATTCATATCTGTTTCACAGACATAATTCAGATCACAAAGCAGAATATGTACAGCTTTTTAATATTAGATGTCACGAAAATTGCAGCGATTAGTTCAATGTTGAACCCTGATATTATAAGTCAACCAGTTAATTTGAAGTTTGCAGTGTTATTTTTGTGTGTAATATTCAGATGGTAAGTTAATGGACTGTGTCGCAAAAAATGATTTTCTTTCTCTGTATTTTTGTCTTGTTTTCAGACATTATTAAATGAAGATGCAATTACTTGGAAAGCAAAATGACATTAGATATAAAGTCTTGATATTTTCTGAAAGAAATATCAAAATTAATTGATAAACATCAGTCAATGGGTTAAAAAATATAATAAGTTTATATTTCTAACCTCATTGACAGATTTTTTTTATTGTTTTATGTATAAACTCACTTAATTTTATACACTTTTAAGAAAAAAACGTAATATTTTTTTTTTTTGAGCTTTTTAAACCTAATTCGTGTTAAAATATTTAAAAATTAATTTTTAAATTATCAATTAAAAATAAAAAAAAATTTTTAAAGATTTAACTTGCATTTTGCTAATAACTTTTTTGTTTCAAATTAAAGTTTTAATATTGCAATAGATATATCTTATTTTCTGAAGAATTAAACACTAAGGCTTTTGCTTAAAACAAGATCAAATATCTGCCAAAGGGGTTAAACAAATAAACTTGTTTTCCCTTATTAATATACAGTTATGTTTATTTTTCTGACCTTATTGGCAGATAGTTTTGTACTTGTTTTAAGAATAAACTCATATTAATTTTTATATATTTTTCAGAAAACAATACTTAAAAAACCTAGTAATTTTGCACCTAAAGTAAATGTATCTTATTTTAAGAAATTTTAGATACAGTGGGGCAAAAAAGTATTTAGCCACCAATTGTGCAAGTTCTCCCAATAAAAAAGATGAGAGAGGCCTGTAATATTCAACATAGGTATACCTCAACTATGAGAAAATCACATTGTAGGATTTTTAAAGATTAATTGGTAAATTCCTCGGTACAATAAGTATTTGGTCACCTACAAACAAGCAAGATTTCTGGCTCTCACAGACCTGTAACTTCTTCTTTAAGAGGCTCCTCTGTCCTCCACTGGTTACCTGTATTAATGGCATCTGTTTGAACTCGTTATCAGTATAAAGACCACTGTCCACAACCTCAAACAGTCACACACCAAACACCACCATGGCCAAGACCAAAGAGCTGAAAAAAAGGACACCAGAAACAAAATTGTACACCTGCACCAGGCTGGGAAGACTGAAACTGCAATAGGTAAGCAGCTTGGTGTGAAAAAAAAAAACTGTGGGAGCAATTATTAGAAAATGGAAACATACAAGACCACTGATAATCTCCTCGATCTGGGGCTCCACGCAAGATCTCACCCTTTGGGGTCAAAATTATCACAAGAACTGTGAGCAAAAATCCAGAACCACACGGGGGGACCTAGTGAATGGCCTGCAGAGAGCTGGGACTAAAGTAACAAAGGCTACCATCAGTAAGACACTGCGCCGCCAGGGACTGAAATCTTGCAGTGCCAGACGTGTCCCCTGCTTAAGCCTGTACATGTCCAGGCCTGTCTGAAGTTTGCTTGAGAGCATTTGGATGATCCAGAAGAGTATTGGGAGAATGTTATATGGTCAGATGAAACCAAAATAGAGCTTTTTGGTCAAAACTCAACTTGCGTGTTTGGAGGAGAAAGAATGCTGAGTTGCATCCAAAAACACCATACCTACTGTGAAGCATGGGGTTGGAAACATCATGCTTTGGGGCTGTTCTTCTGCAAAGGGACCAGGACGACTGATCCGTGTAAATGAAAGAATGAATGGGGCCGTGTATCGTGAGTTTTTGAGTGAAAACCTCCTTCCATCAGCCAGGGCATTGAAGATGAAACGTGGCTGGGTCTTTCAGCATGCCAATGATCCCAAACACACCGCCCAGGCAACAAAGGAGTGGCTTCGTAAGAAGCATTTCAAGGTCCTGGAGTGGCCTAGCCAGTCTCTAGATCTCAACCCCATAGAAAATCTTTTGAGGGAGTTGAAAATCCGTGTTGTCCAGCGATAGCCCCAAAACATTACTGCTCTAGAGGAAATCTGCATGGAGGAATGGACCAAAATACCAGCAACAGTGTGTGAAAACTTGTGAAGACTTACAGAAAACGTTTTACCTCTGTCATTGCCAACAAAGGGTATATAACAAATTATTGAGATTAAATTTTGTTATTGACCAAATATTTATTTTCCACCATATTTTGCAAATAAATTCTTTAAAAATCCTACAGTGTGATTTTCTGGATTTTTTTTCTTCTGATTTTTTTTCTCTCATAGTTGAGGTATACCTATTTTGAAAATTACAGGCCTCTCTCATCTTTGTAAGTGGGAGAACTTGCACAATTGTGGCTGACTAAATACTTTTTTTTTCCCCCACTGTAGTTTGTAATGGAAACGAGTCAAAATCTGAGTAAGCAAAACACTTTTTGCGGTGTATTCAGTCTGTGGGCGGACATCAGAGATCGGACACAAAAAAATTTATGATATAATAACTATATAAATAAATATATAAATACAGAAATAATCACCTACCAAAGTGGCAAATTAGATTTATTATTATTTATTTGTTTGTTTAACCCAATACTCATTAAAATGAATTAAATTATAAAGTAATAATGAATAAATATTTTTAAATGGCATTTGCTAATAGATATTTTCCTTCAAATTAAAATTTGTAATATTGTGATTCATCTCCGAGCTGATTAGTTTGGTTCAAGGCTCAAAACTCTCTTAATTAAAGAAAGAAATTAAAGTTTTGAAGTCCCAACAGATCAAATATTTGAGAAATACTTCAGAAATGAAGGCTGCTGAAAAGTGGGGGTCACAGTTGATCTTTATTGCTTTTTATCTCTTTGTCATTTTGTCAGTGTTTTTTAATGTTATTAGTTGATGGTTGTGAATGTAACATGAAGTGTACTGTATGTTACATTACTGTATGCACTTTATTATTTAAACACATGGCTGCCAAATGTGGATCATATTAATACACTTTATTTACAGTATATATGCATTCATTTCTTACTCCCAGAGCTATTTATGCATTTATTTATGTTTCTCCTATAGTATTAGCAGATTTTGAATTGAATCCTTGTTGAGGTGGGATGCATAAAAATGACTTTTTGTAATGTGATTCCTGAAGGAAAAGAAGAGAAACACTTCTTTAGTTCAATATTTAATGCCTGGTGAGTCTACTGCGATGAACACAGACGTATTTGTTTGATTTTGTGTTAAATAAGGACGAGATCTTTCTGTCTGCAGGTAAAATGCTGCTCTGAAAGTGACAGCTTGAGTTTTTTCAAGTCTGGAAGTATGTGTGTGTGTGTGTGTGTCTGAGTAACTTCTGTTGTTGCTCCTGTAGAAAAGGACAAGCATCTGCTCCAGCAACTGCTGAGAGTGTCAGAGAGAGAGAGCGAGAGACGAGCACAGAATCAGAAGACTGATGAAAACTGAAGAGACGCAGATGCTGATAGGTGTTGATGAGAACCAGGTAGAACTAATGTGCTTAGCGTAAATATGCAGTATTAATAGTATCAATATGCATTCTGTGCAATACTAGGTGTGCAAAACTTAACCTATTTTCTTCAGTTGTGTAGAGGTTTTGAAACTAGAGGCCGTAAGAAGGTGTTAAGGGGTTCACAAAAAATCGGAGAAAAAAAAATTAAAGGTCTTTTAACAGTAAGAAATAAAAAAAGCGAATATACATATAGTTTTCTTTAAAAATAAAATCAATATTTTCATTTTTCCTTGCAACAGTGTTTTTATTGTTTAATTCTTTATTCTTATGTATTTACAGTTATTTTATTTAGCATGTTTATCAACTATTTTGTTGTTTTATTATTACATTAAAATATTAATTATTATATTATGCTCGCTCACATCCAGTTGAATTGAGATGACAAAATGAATCGTGTTTATTGTTTATGATTTTATTTTATTTTTTATGTGTCAATTATATTTATATTATTGGATGGCTTAGTTTAGTTTTACAACTAATATATAATAAATTACATATTATTTAATTTTGTAACAATACATTGATTTACACATGGATTTATACAAATACATTTGAATCTAATTTATGTTATCTAATATTTTGTAAAAAAACAAAAAAAAAAATTAATTAATTTTGTACTATTTTTCCTCAAACATCCTAAATTATCTATCTATCTATCGTTCCTAATCCTTCTATCGTTCTTTCTGATCTCTCTTCTATCTATCGATCTACTATCTATCTTCGATCTATCTATCTATCGTTCTTTGATCTATCTATCTATCTATCCTAATCGTTCTTTTGATCTATCTATCTATCTATTCTACTGTCCGTCCGTTCGTCGTCCGTCATCCTCCAGCCATCCATCCATCTCTATCTATCGTTCTTTTGTTCATCTATCTATCGATCTATCTCGCTATCCGTCTAGTCTATCTATCTATCTATCTATCGTTCTTTTGATCTATCTATCTATCTATCGATTCTTTGATCTATCTATCTATCTATCTATCGTTCTTTTGATCTATCTATCTATCTGTCCGTCCGTCCATCCGTCTGTCCGTCCATCCATCCATCTATCTATCTATCTATCTGTCTTCTATCTATCTATCTTCTATCTATCTTCATCTATCTATCTTCTATCTTCTATCTATCTCTCGTTCTTCGTTCTATCGTTCCTTTTGTCTATCTATCGATTCTATCTATCTATCGTTCTAATTTGTTTCTTTTGATCTACTATCTATCTATCATTCTATCTAACTATCTACGTATCTTTTTATCTATCATCTATCTGTCCATCCGTACCGTACCGTCCGGTGCCATTCATCCATCTTCTATCGTTCTATCTATCGTTCTTTTGTTCTATCTATCTATCTATCTATAATCTATAATCTATCTATCTATCTATCATCTATCATTCTATCGTTTCTATCATTCTATCTATCTATTGTTCTATCGTTCATTCTATCGTTCTATCGTTCATTCTATCTATCGTTCTATCATTCTATCGTCTTTATTCTAATCTATCTATCTGTCTGTCTGTCCGTTCTATCTGTCTGTCTGTCTTTCTGTTTGTCTGTCTATCTATCTATCTATTTATCTGTCCGTCCGTCCATCCGTCCCCCCGTCCGTCCTGGGCCTTTAATATAGTTTTTATATTTTACAAAGGGAATCTTATTTTGGGGATCCCTGGCATTATGGGTATAATACAGGATAGCAATAATAATAATATACTATAATAGTAGTAGTAGCTTATTGCTATTATATCACAATACTTCAAGCAACTTTATGATTTATCATATTCATTGCGTTTCATTGTGAATTGTCCTGTAATTGAAGTGGTTTTGCATTGCTTGTGGTTTTTCGTAAGCAGTTCCCATAATTCCTCAGGCTCATTCAGCACAGCTAATCCAAACTCAGTTCCTGATTCAGTCCACTGCGCTTACTTCACTTCAGTCCTGCGATCAGAGACAAGCAGAGAAAGCCGTGCGTGACCCGAGCCACGTGCTTTCCCTCACAGATATCACAGCTTTGGGAAGTTCTATTTCCGAGCGGGAAGCCAACAGGTTTGATACCTGCGAGGCATAAAACAGGCCACTGCACTTCATTTGAGATGTGGATTTACAACACCAGTCTTCACTTTACAATGTGAGACATGAAAGAGATCCGTTATTAAAGACCTGAGCTGAACTCTCAGAGCAGTACTGTATCATGCAACCGTTTTCATGCAGAAATGACAGATTCTTTTCTCCTTGCTGAAAACAAAATGCTGCCACCGACTTTGATGTGGTGAAGCGAGTCATTTTTATTTGGATGAGTGAAGAGAGAGATATTCCTTTAAAACTGAGAAGAATAAAAATAGCCCTATGGAAGTGGGTTACAGTTCTCTGAAAATAGCACTGTGTGTATAAAAGATGCTGTACGATGGAAGGAGGTCCTCGTCTGGGGCCGGATTCATGAAAATATTCTTAAGTAAGAAGTAAAACCAATTCTAAAGTTTGTGAGAATGGTGCTGAGTGCAACTCTTTAAAAACATATATATATACACACACACACAAAATATACCCAAGTTTACTAAGTTAGAAAATAAAAAGCAGTTGAATAGCAGTTATATACACTTAAAAATAAAGGTGCTTCACGATGCCATAGAAGAACCTTTTTGTCTAAATGGTTCCATAAAGAACCTTTAACATCTGAAGAACCTTTTTGTTTCACAAAAGCTTCTTTGAGGTGAAATAAGGTTCTTCAGATTATAAAAAGGTAAGAAAGAGATGGTTCTTTAAAGAACCTTTGACTGAATGGTTCTTTGTGGAACCAAAAATGGTTCTTCTATGGCATCATTGCAAAAATTATTTTTGAACCTTTATTTTTAAGAGTGTGTATATATATAAATATAATTTAATTTCAACTTTCTTAAGAACGTTTTGTCTTTGGAACAGTATTAAGAAAAAGTAAAAATTTGATATAAATAGATTTTTAAAGTTAGAAAATATGGGAAGAAAATGGCAGTTATAAACATTTGCAAGAAATGTTGTTTGGAAAAACAACAATATTCTTACATTTGTTACATTTTTAAATGTACCTTTTTAATACAAAACATTATTAAATGTATTCATAAGAAGAAGAACATAGCAGTTCAAATATTACTCTTAAGAAAGCTGTGTCTTTAGAACAATTGTAATAAAACAAAAATCTAATGTTTTTTTAAAACAAAATATTCTTAATGTATCATTTAATTCTTAAGAATATTTTGTGAATTAAATTAAAAGTAGTTTATAAAGCAAACTAAATAAAGAGATTTCATCTTCATCTTTTCAAACATCTGAATACATTCATATTCTGTGTCATAAATGATGCATCTTCACTGTTCTGAAGTCATCATTCTCATATGTAAATCACAATGGCACAATTCCTCTGACAGTCTGGAAGTTTCCTGTCACTGCACACTTACAGCATCACTGGCCATACAGCACACGCCATCCACTGACCCCATCGGCATGGGAACAGCTGCACTGATGCACTGTCCTGTGATTGGTCCGTCCTTAAACGGTAAGTTTGTTCTTCATTTCATGCTTTTGGTGATGTTGGAGATATAAGTTGTGTCCCAAATAATGTAATATACACTATGCACTATGAACACTACCATATAGCATGTGGGTTTTTTGCACTGTCATCTGAGTCTGATGATGTGGAAGTTACTGCCTTCTGCCTTGGTGTGACTTCTCACTTTTTGCAGACAATGCAAAGGCAGAGTACAGTAACTTCAAAATAGGGGGTAAAAAAAAATCAAGTTTGAGCTCACAATGTTTTAATGTACACTGTAAAAATAAGTGTAATTTTAACTGTAACATTTTGTAAAAACGCTATGGAAAAAAACTGTTAATAGGTTAAATACAGGGAAAAACGGTAAAATATCTAACCAGACGTTTCATGTAATTTTACAGTAAAATGCTGTTAATTTTACAGTTTTTAGAAGTAAAAATAACAGATCAATGTATAATTTACAGTCAAAAACTGTAAACTAATATTCCCAGAATTCCCTGCATGACACTCCACATTTGAAAGTATTTTGTTTAAATAATCATGTTTTTTAAAAAGTTTTTGTTATTAGTTATGTATATTTGGGCTTTATGTTACATCTTCTGTTTAATGAAAGTTGAATGCATTATTTAAGTATCGTGTGTTACCATGATGGTGTTTTGTGTTTGCATTAATGACTCTGTGCACCTTCTATATATTAGTATATACTTTTGCTTGTGGCGAAGCTACTTGTGATGAGCTTTGATTCTTCATGTGGCTTTCTCTTTTACCACCTGCATTATTATGGTGGTTGTCAATATGTTAAAGGTACAAAACAGATTTTAATAGCAGTGTGCATTGTTGAATTTACTGGTTTACATTCAAATTTTCTTGTTTGTAAATTACAGTTTTATACTGTAAAATTTACAGTTTTGGGCCGTAAATGTGTTTACAGTTTTTCTGTATTTTTTACAAAATTATTCTGGCAACCACAGCTGCCAATTATTTTGTAAATACTACAGAATTTTTTTTTACAGTGTATATGATTTTCATTACTAAAACATCTAACTGTCAAATTTTCAGTGTCCTACCTATAATTAATTTGTCTGAACAAATAAAAATCTTAAGTCATTTTTCTCAGTTTCACACTCTAGCGAGTTCAGGTCTTTTGCCTTTGTAGGGCAGAATATTTATACTAAAGATGGCATATAACAGTGCATAAGAATGTGAATTGGCACAATGTACAAAATTCATGTAAAACATTTGGTGAGATGTAATGTTTAGAAAACAAATATATTTTTTTTATTAGCTTTTCTCGTACATTTACAAATGGCTAAATAAATCAGTTGTTTTCATTTTTAAAACTGGTTAGTGATTCAAAAATTGACGCTTGAAATCAAATGTTTGTAGAGATTTTAGTGGTGTTTACAGCAACCAGCATTATTATTGCTTGTGGTTAAGGATATGAACAAATCCCAAACCCTGATAATTAAATTTTGATCCATAATTCATCTATTTGTGCTTCGGACCCTAAATATGTCCATTTAAAAAAATCTAAAAGAGAATAAAAAAAAAAAATCATGTAGTGACCTGAGCCAAATGTATAGTCCAGAATATCATAAAGTCTTTAATATAGCCTCCAAATATCATGTGTGATGAGTTGCATTTGTTCCTTTAATGCAAGTTGCTTTGGATAAAAGCTAAAATGCATAAATGCAAATGTAAACGTGTAATTTGACTGGTTTATAACTAGTGACCGTTGCATCAAGAATGCTGAATTATAAATTGCTTTTGTATTGCATGTAACTTGGTGGGCAGGTTATGTAGGAATGTTGTCAGTTACATCATCCTGCACTACTGACTTCTATAGTAAGTCAATGGGAAGGTGGGCTGATTTTGCAGGTTCACAGCTAAAAACTGCATTCTGGTGGAAAAGACGGCTTATTTGGATTCGGACCAATCAGAAACTACAGAGCAACCAATGTGTCTAAACCACTGAGGGCACCTTAGCATCTATAGCGGCACCCTGGCATCCAACTCCATTCATATTTCCTTCATAAAATGTAAGAATCACGTTTTTCCTTATGTCTTTTGTGTTTGTATGGTGTAGAGCTTAATCAAAGATCACAGTCTAGGCTGTTATTTTAGGCTCTTTTCTTTTAGCTAATTGTGCCGGGTTGTTTCCGCCTCCTCTAACATGTCGTTCATTCACAGCTCGGCTGACTCACGCCAATGACCTGTGGGAAGCCTGTTTCTTCATCCTGTAGTACTCCACCTCCACTGACAGCCGGAGAGATGAGGCAAGCCTTTGTGTGTTGGTGTTTCATGAATGATAAAGAAAACAGGCTCTCTCTCCATCCATCAGGCTTCAGGAGAAGCACAAAACAGCAGCCAAACACATGAAAGTTCACGCGCGGAATGAAAGGTTTTTAGCCGGGACTGTGTTAACCAATTCATATCTCTCACGTCCACGCTTTACAGGAGCAGCGGCTGAAGAAAGCGCATGCAACCCTCGCCTCCGCGCCGACAGGAAATGAGGACGTTTCCGAACAGGTGCCGCTGATGCTGAGGCTTACAGCAAACCTGTCAGTCTCCAGAATCAGCCAGAGAAAGTTTCCCTCCTACACTCTTAAAAATAAAGCTTACAAAAGAGGGTTTTGTAGAAGATCCTCTAAAGAACCTTTCAGTGAATAGTTTTTTCTTACAGTGGAAAAACCTTTTTAAAGAACCTTTTTCCACTTGAATGGAATGGAAAGGTTCCATGGATGTTAAAGGTTCTTCAAGGAACCATCGATGCCAGTGAATTAGACCGTTTTTTTCTTGTGTACAAGAAGCTGTTTTCTGTATTTCTGCCATCAGGTGTTAAAACACACACTTCCAAATTGTATATTTACATCCACTTACACTGCTGCTTTTTACACTATTAGAGGAATGGCTTTCCTTGGCACAGTTTTTGGACATTTACCATGGTACTGCTTTGGGTTTTTGTGTATGCACTAAAAATAAAAGTACCAAGAAGCATTGTACTATAACAGTGATGATATCAGATGGTAATACCATGGTACTTTGATATATACCATGCTACTGAAATTCATGCCTCATTTAGGTATGTAGATAACTTCAGTTTCCCTCTAAGAGTATACAGTATCTCACAGTAGTGAGTACACCCCTCACATTTTTGTAAATATTTTATTATATATTTTCATGTGACAATACTGAAGAAATTACACTTTGCTACAATGTAAAGTAGTGAGTGTACAGCTTGTATAACAGTGTAAATTTTCTGTCCCCTAAAATTACTCAACACACAGCCATTAATGTCTAAACCGCTGGCCACAAAAGTGAGTACACCCCTAAATGAACATGTCCAAAGTGTCAATATTTTGTGTGGCCACCATTATTTTCCAGCACTGCCTTAACCCTCTTGGGCATGGAGTTCACCAGAGCTTCACAGGTTGCCACTGGAGTCTGCTTCCACTCATGATGACATCACGGAGTTGGTGGATGTTAGAGACCTTGAGATGCTCAATAGAGTTTAGGTCTGGAGACATGCTTGGCCAATCCATCACCTTTACCCTCAGCTTCTTTAGCAAGGCAGTGGTCGTCTTGGAGGTGTGTTTGGGGTCGTTATCATGTTGGAATACTGCCCTGCGGACCAGTCTCAGAAGGGATGGGATCATGCTCTGCTTCAGTATGTCACAGTACATGTTGGCATTCATGGTTCCCTCAATGAACTGTAGCTCCCCAGTGCCGGCAGCACTCATGCAGCCGCAGACCATGACACTCCCACCTCCATGCTTGACTGTAGGTAAGATACACTTGTCTTTGTACTCCTCACCTGGTTGCCGCCACACACGCTTGACACCATCTGAAAAAAATAAGTTTATCTTGGTCTCATCAGACCACAGGACATGGTTCCAGTAATCCATGTCCTTAGTCTGCTTGTCTTCAGCAAACTGTTTGCGGGCTTTCTTGTGTTTGCGTGCTTCATCTTTAGAAGAGGCTTCCTTCTGGGACGACAGCCGTGCAGATCAATTTGATGCAGTGTGTGGTGTATGGTCGGAGCACTGACAGGCTGGCCCCCCACCCCTTCAACCTCTGCAGCAATGCGCAGCACTCATACGTCTATTTCCCAAACACAACCTCTGGATATGACGCTGAGCACGTGCACTCAACTTCTTTGGTCGACCATGGCGAGGCCTGTTCTGAGTGGAACCTGTCCTGTTAAACCGCTGTATGGTCTTGGCCACCGTGCTGCAGCTCAGTTTCAGGGTCTTGGCAATCTTCTTATAGCCTACGCCATCTTTATGTAGAGCAACAATTCTTTTTTTCAGATCCTCAGAGAGTTCTTTGCCATGAGGTGCCATGTTGAACTTCCAGTGACCAGTATGAGAGAGTGAGAGCGATAACACCAAATTTAACACACCTGCTCCCCATTCACATCTGAGACTTTGTAACACTAATGAGTCACATGACACCGGGGAGAGAAAATGGCTAATTGGGCAATATTTGGACATTTTCACTTAGGGGTGTACTCACTTTTGTGGCCAGTTGTTTAGACATTATGGCTGTGTGTTGAGTTATTTTGAGGGGGGGGGGGGGGGAAGGGTGGGGGGGGGGGGGGGGGGGGAAAGGGGGGGGAGGGGGGGGGACAGCACATGTACACACTGTTATACAAGCTGTAAACTCACTACTTTACATTGTAGCATAGTGTAATTTCTTCAGTGTTGTCACATGAAAAGATATAATAAAATATTTACAAAAATGTGAGGGGTGTACTCACTTCTGTGAGATACTGTATATATATACAGTAGGGCCAGTTTTACTAACAGCTTGCGACAGCGTCTTTTGGTGTTAAAATTGTACTGTCATGATTTACTAAAGACGCACAGTGACAAATTAGCTCTGAAAAGGCGTGGACACAGTTATTTTTGCGCCTATGCATTTTTTAGGAGTTTCCCTTTCAGACGCAAAAGTTATGGGAGGAGAGTATTCAAATGAATCACACAACGTGTTTTACTAACTGCGCTCGTCAAATTACTGGCATTTGTGCCACTATTTAGCGCCCCAAAAAAGCATGTCTTAAACTATTTTGCGCTTGAAATGACTGCAGTTATTGTTGCTAGGAGGAAGCACCACAGAGAGAGTGCGTTAAGGGAGAGGATTTTTTTAAACTTGTATTAATTTATTTTGAATGCCAGAAGAACACATTATATCGTTTGCCAAGCCATGTTGTTTTTATTTCAGGAAATAAAAGACGACTTGGAACTTTCAACTAGGAGTCACGCAATACCAGGTCTATCAAAACTTTAGCAAACCTTCATTTTTGGCTTCTGGTTCTTTTCAACGTACTGTGGCTTCTTTTTTTCTTTATTTATTTGCGACTACGCTAATTTGCGCTGTGCTTGGTATATTGCGTTGGTCGATATGTAAATGAGATGTTGCGTCTTTGTTATCTAATTTGCGCATTGTTAGTAAATCACCCGCAGAAATTTCCCCTCCCATCGGCGCTGTTTTGGAATTGTGCTCTCGCACTAATTTGCCCTGTTTAGTAATACTGGTCCTTAGTATATAATTTTAGTATGCAATTTGAACATGTTATCGTCATGATCAGGTGAGGTCAATCTGGCTAATGTACTTCCACCTGTTCTTATTTCTCTGTGTTTCTTTGAGTGTGTGTGTGATTTGCAGGTTTACTTGAAGGCGTATCCTCTGTCGTCCCCCAAATTCAACCATAAACTCATGTAAAGTGTGATGAACCACATATACAACATTAAACGCACTGAAGACGGCAGGTAATTAACACGTTATATCCTCAAGAAATACTGAGGGATCATTCAGACGGACACTGGGAGAAACGAGAAAATGAAAGGAGGACCAGACATGATGGGATGAAGTTCCACCCCATTTGTGTTCCAGACGTAAATGATTCCTCAAATGATGTGTGAGGAGTGTGCTGTTACTTTGCTAATGCCGAGTTCACACTGCACGGTTTAAGCCCGATTTTTCACTCGCCGACAGGTTTTGCGAAATCGCCGACAAATGCCCGAAATCAGAGGCAAATCGGTGCTCGTTCACGCGAGTGACAATCACACCGTGTGAATTATCAAAGACGTGATCTGAGGGAATCGCCGACGCGTCGCTGACTAATCCCGTGAAATATTTGGCGTGCTAAATAATCTGGAGCTGTCGGCGATCACCAATCACGCTGTGTTGAAGAGTAGGTAAATGAAACTAGTTTGCGGACAGTGTTTCCAAATTCCACGATGCAGCCGGTTGTTTTTGATGTCTGTGGGTTGAAGCGACCCCAATAACGTGAAATTTAGGCCCTGGAATGTGAATTGTACCAGGAGAACCCCGCCAAAAAAATGTGTATATGTGTACCGAACGCGATTTTTTATTGGGGGACCCTCTCGATAGCAATTGGGCTATTTTCAGACTAGTTTTGAGTAGTAATTGGACGGGTTTTGTAGCGAAAACCTGCCAACCCTGCACCAGACAGAACTGTCGCGATTCTTCCTATTGTGAAGTCATGCAATGTGAAACCCTCTGTCGCCGATCCATCGTGCAATGTAAACACAGCAGCAACTGAATGCTACCCCAGAGAGTCGTGCAGTGTGAAAACAACGGCGATCTGACGAGCTTGAAAATCGTGCAGTGTGAACTCGGCATTAGTGATCAGACGCACCATAAAACAGGTGAAAAATCCCACAGATGCACAGTGAAGGAGGAACCCAAGCCATATATACAGAAAATGCAGATTTTTCCCCTTCGAAAGAAAGAAATGTACACATTTTATACATTCATTACTTTTAACAGTAGCCTAGTGTAAGCAACACTGCAAATAAACATTTAAAATATAATTCCATGTGCAACTGATGTAATACAATCGCTCATTTATGTAGTTATAAGCAATGTTTAAACTCATGTTTTAGTAAAGTTTAGTGTATGTTCCTAATTCTAGGTTTGTAAGATCTAACAGCTTTAGATTATTTATTTAGATTACTTGTTAAATTACTCAGCATTTAAATAGCAGATTTTCTCTGATGTGCTCTCAGAAATAATTTGTGAGCATTGCATACATTTTTAATAGAGTTTCATGTGGAACATTTCCATTTGTACCAATCCTTGGAATCAAGAGATTTTAACCATTTCACTTATTTGTGTCCAAAAAGACAAAGCAGTAGCAGCAGCTTTGAATCAGTGAAAGATTTATCTTTCATTCCTCCATGTGCAGCATAACCAGAAAACTGTGCATTTATTATAGAAAGTCCATGACTTTTACCCTTTCAAATATTTCCCCTGATATTTCCAGATTTTGTCATCACCAACCCTGTGCTGTATTTCTATATATATTTTCCCTCCAGTTCTATCGTTGTTGAACCTTTTTGTGCATATGGTGAATAAAACACCGACACGTCACAAGGGTTCAGAGTGACCTATGCTAGCATTCATGCTGCAGAAATCCTCCATTCATTCAGAGATGCGGCATGTGTGAGTCACATCTGAATTGAGCATGTGTCACTAGAAGAGCGTTTCACCCTGTGGTCAGACACAAAAAAGTCTCACTTATTACGTCGCATGGATTTCCTTTCTGAAGGCTAAATGGTTTTCCTGCCATCTGCCTCTGATATTTTCATAGAGAAACATCCTCTTCTGGCCCTACACTCGTAGCCTGATTAGCAACCGCACCATATTTAGCGTTAATTTCCATTCTGGTCCGACTAAGTGGTATTGGCTATCATGTGTTCTCGGCTAATGATCAGCTAGCTTGTGCTTTTCATTCAGTGGCTCCTCAGTAATTGATTTTGTTGGAGGATGAACATCAGATAGATAATCCACGCTTCGGCGACCATGATGGACCTTTCCATAGTCGACCGCTTTTCAGTTTCTTTCATATGGAAAAGGTAATTAATTCTGCGGTAAATGAATGGCGGTCTGGTCTGTGTTCGGTCATTGTGTTGAATGTAAAGCTGCTACGATCCTTTAATTAAGAACATAAAGCGGCGCTCAGGTGTGCTTTAATGGTATGTATAGCCGTACAGACGAGCTGAAGTTCAATTGCTTTTGAATTAAAACGTTTCGCGCACCATTAATATTGTATTTTTTTGAGCTGCTTGTTACCTTGCTAGGGTGTTGTAGCGTCTGGACCAATCAAAAACACCATTTTTCATTTGATTTAACAAATCAGTTATTCATTAGATTAACAAATCGTCACAGTCCCCTCACCCAATAAACTGGGTGCCAGGAGTCTGCACGACACCAGGCCCCCCTGGTCCCCATGGCAACTAATGCTGATATCACTGGTTTTATGACCCACAGGAATGTAAGTAGGGAAAATCACTGCATGTTCCATAGCAAGAGGCAAATGCACAGTAGAAATTGACTTTTCTACTAATTAATTCATAGGAAGACCTTTCTTTGAATGAACACACATATCCTTCAGGTCATGGTGTATGTTGTCTTTGATATTTTTAGACTATTCTATGCATGCTTATGATGGAATCCATTCCTATCATCTTGCCATATGTAACCCTACCATGTTTAGTATCTATGAATTCGCCTTCTGATGATCGAAACGAGCATGTATATTATATGTTGGTACATAGGCAATATATTAGTGTCCTGAGAATCTGTAGTAATTTCGATTCAAGTTCCATTTGCAAATTACCATGCTTCCACACAAAGAGTCATAAAACTCCCCAGTATCTCAAAACTCCCACTTGGGATACCGGCCTTTCTCATTGGACAAGCCCATCTTGAGAGGCATGAATCTTCTCAGACCTTAAAGGCCTCACATCATGTGACCCGCCCACAGTCGGTGGTTTGTTTGAATTCTGAGAAGATGTGAGCTACAATGCTCCAGGACATCCTTAAGTACGTGCCAGGCTTCGGCCTTGATCTTTCCATTCATCAAGATTATTTGATGCAAACTGGTTCTTTTTCATCTACCAACTTCAGCAAAGATCAACTTGAACTGTTGGACTGCATCAAGCTTTTCTTTCAGACAGACGAGACATGCAAGTATCCAAACTTGTCTTATTAATTGATACATTAGGTATCATTTGCACCTTTTTACAAAGGTGTGTTTGAACTAAGAATCTGATGTTCCCTTCAGGCTGTAAATCTGCTGAATATGCAAATGGTTCCATAACTTCATATTCTTATTTCTCTTCTCTTTACTGTTTAAATGTCCCAGGGCATGCAAATTTCACTTTATGAGTTTTTACATAATATGAGTTCCCCTAGCCTGCTATGGTCCCCAGTGGCTAGAATGGCTAAGTTACACCGAGCCTGGGTATCCCCTGCTTCGCCTTGAGAAATGAAAGCTCAGATGGCCCAATCTTAATCTTTCCCTTTAATGTCGTCAACGGGGAAAGGTTTACCCCCCTTTCTCTGCTTTCCCGCCCATATCATTTGCCCGCCTATAGAAAAATGAGCTACTACCGGTGCGAGGCAATCGCAATATATTTTTTTTCTCGAGACAATCAGGCTTGCAACGAGGCAGCCGGCAGTTTGCCCCGCCTCTCTCCTTCCTCCTTAGCATTAAAGCTACAGCCACAGAAATGGCCCCATCTAAGGAAGCTCATTGTAGGACTGGCTCTTATGGCGAAATGCTGCCCAAGGCTTAATTTCGGAAAAGACTCAGTACAGTACTAGGCCACTTAGGCCTAGATAAAAGCTCAAAAGCAGCATGTCATGGGCCTTTAAGCTTTAACCCTTTCCTATACAAACTGTATGTGTGTGTGTTGTGTGTTGTGTGTGTGTGTGTTAGACCCGTTACGTGTGTTTCTGTAGTATGTTGGACTAGTTTAAGTGTTTATATAGTTAATAAAGTCTTACTTGTATCACACTTGAACGTTGTTCATTGTTTGCTCGTAACTGGAGTCACTTAATCATGCAGATTATGCTATACAAGCTTTTGTAGAATTGTACAGTAGAAAAGTTATTTCCCTTAACCAGGAAATTAACGTTCTTAGAATTGACAGACAGTTGACCCTGAGAGGTCAGCTAAATATCTACAGCGGATCTAAATATTTATAATTAATTATAACTAGTTATGATTAATTATTCATATTTCCCATGAGCTGATTCGCTACAAGTTTTTTGGTAGGTTTGCTAGTGTAGCCTTGGTGGTTGCAAGGAGGTTTGCTATGGGTGTGCTAGGGTGTTACTATGTGGTTGCTTGGTGCGCATCTGTTGTTTTATTATTATTATTAGTATTATTATTATTATATTAGTTGTGATTATCAATTAATGATTTATTGGTAGAACCTATTATCTATTGTATGAATGTCACATCAGTGATGAGGTCAGTTGATTTGCTCTCCAATCACGAACATTTGACTTTTGAGTTTGGTTTCCACCTGAGGGCGGGGTTTGTGCTTGAGTCCTTATGACTTATGAATAATTAATGAGGTTGTGTTTTACCCTTTCAACCTCTCAATCCATAGAGAAACTACTCATTATCCATTTTTGTTTATCTCCTCCCACACACACAATCAGAGTCAACATAATCAATCAGCGTCTGAAGTGCTGTAAGAGTGTGTCTGAGTGAGTGTAGTGTTTAGTTTTCTCTCATAAGAAGAAACGGCTGGATGTCATGTCTCCAAATGCAAATGTTGTAAGTATTTAAATGTATTTATTCTTTCTTTCTCTCCTTTATTTTCTTGTCTGAACCATATTCTTCCAAAATAGATGATTGATTGATTTAAATAACATTTTAAACTGACTATAATCTTGGACATGTCAAGCTCAAATGTATCAAGCAACTACAACTCAAAAGCTTCCTGTTTTTCAGGTTTTTATTGAAGTAAAACTGCACAATGTGACCATAACCGGGGGGGGGGGGGGGGGGGGGGGGGGGTGCTAGTATGATTGACATTGTCTTGTTTCACTTATGATGGAGGCCTGAAATACCTTTATTTTGTTGAAATAACAGATCTAGTCGGAAAATGCTACAGCTTTTAGTCAACAGTGGAGAAAGATGCTTTTTTTGCATCCATAATATTTGAGTTACAGTATCTACAGAGAAACCACCTAAACCTAAAAAAATAACCTTTCACTTTCATAGTACGAAAAACTGCAGCCTGAACATTCTGCTAAGCGTCTCATTTTGTGTTCCACAGATGAAAGACTTCGTAAAGGTTTGGAGTGATGTTATGGTGAGTTTTCATTTTACTGGGATTTAAAAAAAAATTTCTGATGCTGTCTTATTGGTGCATTTAAGTGAAATGTAGGTCTGTCAAGAGGGAGTCTGAACAGCTCTGAAGGTAAAACTCATCGCAATGATGCTTTATCACCAATGATGCACAAAAATCTTTCTTCAGATCCCAGCAAACATCGGTCACACGCTATTTAAGCCCAATGGGAAGCTGCAGGTTCATTACCGCTAATGAAGGTGATTATTCTGGTTGGAAATCGCATTTGGCCGCCGCACAGCTCTTTTAACTTGTAGATTTGATCATAAAATCAATACACGAATTGCCCACATAAAATGAAGTAAGTACAGTTTTGTGAACCAACAACAATCATGAAGGTCCCCTGGGATTTTTTTCATGTTCGTTGTAAACATAAAAGTACAACACGCCAGAAATACAAACACATTCCCAAGCTTTCGTTCAGCTTTCCTGTCCTTGAGCCCTGTGGATGGGAACCAAACACCCGGAGGCAATAACACACACAATCAATAGCCAATCAGACCATCAGCGTTTTCTGTTCTTCAGTAATTACCTGTGCCATTTTCCCCCAAAGCTCTTTGATAAAGCACTTGTTTGTGTGTGATTTGTGTCACTGAGGTCATTTCCTCATGACAACAAATTTACATGCCAGTGCCTTTATCTTTCACTCGTTTATTTTTGGCTTTCAATATAGCAAGTTATATATAGGGTACTGCATCTGCTATTCACTGTTATATTGTGAATCAGTGTAGATTCTCTATTCATGCCACATGATGAGAGCCTCATGAATATGCAATGCTATGCAGATTCAGACAACAAACTTGTTAACTGAGAATGTTTTGTTTCATGCAGTGTCTGTGAAGTGAACACAAAGCCCCTCTGTATGTTTCGGTTGTTGTGAAATCCTCATTTAATCAGGTTGTTTCTTTGTTCTTTTGTCAGACTTTTTAATAATTAATTAATAATTAACATAGCACAGATATCTGTTTCTCAAAGGTAATGTTCGCAGATTCATTTGAAACATTTAACACAAATAAATTACTTGCATTTTTCCCCAGCTGTTGAGAACATGATAGTATAGCATGTACTATTTAAATAATTAATCGTTGCATATTTGCATGCTGTCTTGTGCCATTTTAAAAAACTATACAGTATGCTGTACAGTTTATACTCTGTGCACAAAGATTGTAATACAAATGTAAAAGACATTTATTTTTCACATGATATCTGGATGTCGCTTGTTGATTTAAGGCAGGGGTCTCCAAACTCGGTCCTGGAGGGCCGGTGTCCTGCAGAGTTTAGCTCCAACTTTTTTTTTTGCCCTCAACATCCGCCCTGGAAGTGTTTTAGCTTGCCTAGTAATACCTTGATTAGTTGGTTCAGGTGTGCTTGATTAGGGTTGGAGCAAAACTCTGCAGGACACCGACCCTCCAGGACTGAGTTTGGAGACCCCTGATTTAAGGCAAGACACTAGAAGGTGAACAGGGTAAAAAAAATAATAACTTAGAGATATCACTATATCTCCCCCAGTTTCTTAATCACAATACATTAAGAGAACTGTTTTGTATTACAAGTTTTCTGAAATGTTATTTTAAATATGCAAATGAGGCATTACCTATTTAAATATGACTATAACGTTTCATGACAGAAATGTGAACATTGAATTGGATTATTGTTACATTTCGTTGACATATTAAAACACACATTTTACAGAGGGGATTTGTATCTCTTTTTTATCATACTCCTAACTCCGAAAATATTGTCAACAGCCAGAACATAATTTGCAACCATGCTTTACCGAATAAATTTTTATATAAACCCGACAATGATCACAACGCCTCTGTAAAAACCTCGAATAAGACGAATAACCTCATCCAAACTTCCTTATTAGGTCTCTCCGCACAACCCTTATGCTCTCTAAATACTTGTATGTACAAAAATTTGATAAATTTAAGTCCCGCCTGTTGTTGAATCGTGATTTTTTGCACTTGTTAGTGACATTAAAAAACGTGAAATTCACCAGCACAACCCTGTGGGGTGTGAAAGTGGGTAAAGGACAATCTCAGGGTGTGTCTCATGTCCTCAGGTTCTTCACCAGACTCAAGACTGAAGAGGAAGAAGCACCTCCAAATCAATGGCACCGAGCGCTCCCCCCCCCCAGCCAGCAGGGTGTCCTATTTATGATTTCAGGGCACTGGGGGGGGTAGCATTGCTCTCTGTCTGACTGTTCTGAACACTGGCACCTGATCTAGAATCAGCCCACAGTACTGGATGAGAGTGTTCAGCCCCCATTCACGCTGCTGTCAATAAGGTCCAATAATATACATATGCATTAAATGTTAAATGGATAGAGCAAGACTAAATGAAAGTTAAATGTTTGAAGTTAAAAACATCTTAATAATGTATATGTTTCTTACAAACATGCAGCTTTTCTTTTCACAAGATGTTAACTGATGGACTGGAGTGGTGTGGATTATTGTGATGTTTTTATCAGCTGTTTGGACTCTCATTCTGACGGCACCCATTCACTGCAGAGGATCCATTGCTGAGAAAGTGATGTAATGCTACATTTCTCCTAATCTGTTCTGATGCAGAAACAAACTACTCTACTTCTTGGATGGACTGAGAGTGGGTGTATTTTCAGCAATTTTTCATTTTTGGATGAGCTATGCCTTTAAGAGTCTGAACTTTCTGTTTTATAAGATCTGTTTCTGTGTTTGAGTTTTTTTTTTTTTCAGATTCTAAAACGGAGGGGAAGAAGTTATCATATGACTTGTAATAAAGTGCATGAGTTGTATGAACTTTAATGATATTTTCATGTTGCTGCTTTGTCTTTTTTGTTGTTTGACAGGCTATGGTCACTGGTTGTGGTCATTTAATTCTACTAAACAGATGTTTTGTGCTCAACAGGAGAAACAAAGTCATACAGGTTAAGAATGACATGAGGGTGAGTAAATACAATTTTCACTTTTGTCTGAATAATTCCCCCTTACGCAGGTGTAATTATCCTATGATCTCAAAATTCAGCAAAAAAAATATTCGCTAAAAGTTTTGTACATCTTGCATGCCACTTTGCATGTCAACTGAGCATGTGAATTTTATATGCTGTGAGATGTCATTTGGACATTTTTGGATTGTGATTTATTGTTTTTAGTCTTTGTCAAGTTCCATTTCCCTTTCTCTTTCACTTGTGAAAGTGTCAGGCAAGTGTTGGGTAGGGCTGCATTAATAAGAACAAAGTGTTGGTGCTCTCTCAGACTGGTGGAGAGGGACCCTTGGGGGCGGCGGGCCGACTGGCATGGGTTGATTCTTTAATTACGTGAAGGGTTCACAAAAGCCGCCGAGCAGAGAGCAGAAACAGAGTCTCTGAACTTTATTAGAAAGAAATGAAAGAAGAGAGCCAGAATGTCAGCCATCCGAATTACATCACACATTGAACACACTCTCTCTCACACACACACAACACCAACCACCACACAGCAAACCACACACACACACACAACACACACACAACACACACACATTTAGGACAGAAAGTTTCTAATGAACACAACCCACTGTGAACCCCCCCCCCCCCGAACATTCTGCACTATGCTATATTTTTTCTCTTCATTTTCTCGCTCGGCTACTGTTAGGAAAACCTCCAACAAAATGCTTTGCTTGAATTAAGAGGGCAAAGCAATAATATCCCGTTGTTCATCGCATGATTATATTTGACATGCCACATGCCATTTTTGTTTAACAACACCTTTGTTGTTCTGTCAAAACATGTTTGACATATTCATTAAGTAACTCCAGCAAAGGCTTTTACCTTCAGAAAGTTTATAATATTGGCATCTACTATACTCTTGGGTTATTCGTTTACTTTTAAAAGCATTTAAGAGATGTATTGTATTCATCTAGAAAACCATTAATGATTTATACTTCCTTTACCTGATTTTCTATTCTAGGCATTCCAACTGTAAAATGCATCAATTCATCCCCCCATTACCTATTATTTTAAGCTATTTATAATGTTTTAATGCTGTATTTTATGGTATAATATATTTCATGTATGTGTGTATAAGCATATACTGTATTATAACATAAAATTATATTATTATACATTTTTATAACACTGAATTGCTTAAATGATAATAAAAAGATAACAAGGGTGGATTTTGTGTGCGAGTGTGTGATACCATAAGGGGTTAAAGTACCATAAAGGCTTAAAGAGGCAATGGAAGGGTTAAAGAAGGTGTCACTTAGGGTTAATTTTGATTACAGCTAATAATCTTTAATAATAATACGCTTTAGCAATTATGCACAACAATGCCCGCTGGTGATGTCATCATACGTTTTTACGAGAATCTCTCTGTGTCTGTACACTAAACTACAGTGTGAGTGTTTGAGGTTGATCGAGGACTGTGAGTTTTTTTGCGTGTCTCTCTTGGTTTAGTAATGCGCCCCACTTTAACGGCGGACTGAATTCTCCTCTCTAGAAGTTCAGGAAGACACCCGATATCTCTTTCTTTCTCTCCCTCTTTCTCAGTAACTGTCTTTCTCTCTTTCTTTACTTTCTTGTCATTTTCTGCCTGAGTCTCCTACTCTGTTTCTTTCTTTGCTTCATTTATCTGCTATGTGTGGAGTGTGATAAGGAGGTGTGTGTGTGTGTGTTTAGAGTATGGCAGTTTAAGAGATGATATGTAGGTTTGCTCCTCAGAGGCGCAGACATGCACCGCACTAGCCCAGATTCACCCATGTGTGTGTGTGTGTGTGTACATGCATATGCATGTAAATTCATGTCTAATGTGCTTGCATGACTTTCAGTCATACTTGTGAAATAATTTTTTGTTTTAATTATCGTAAGTGGCTAATTCATCTGTGAAAATGTGTACACACCCACACACACACACACACACACACACTCCTTTGCTCCACACAAGGTCACACTGTTCTCTGCAGCTCTAGAGAAATCTATCTTTAATCTTTATTAGGGACATAGTGAAGGTCATAAATACAGACACAATATAGATCATTCTACTGTACCTGCGGACACAGATTCACAGCAGATCAGATCAGATCTCACACAGATTGTCGTTAATGATACTGTCAGTTTATCTGTCTGCTGCCTTTAATTTATGACTTTCAGCATCAAGGAGTATCACTTAAAAACACAATGAAATAATAATAGCTTATTACAATACATTTTAAAAAAGCAAAAATTATTTTTAATATACTGTGTATATGTTTGTTTCAAAATGTTTAAACATGAATTTTATTTTATTTACATTTTTAAATAATTAAAAAAATTGATTTAATAACTGATAATTAATTAATTGAGAGAATATGGTATTAATTGTCTAATCACAAAAAAAATCACACAAAGTAGATGTATTTCAAAACCTAGTCCGCTGCCTAGACTGGTTGTCAGGGCATTGCTATATAGTTGCCAATGTGTTCCGAGTGGTTGTTCTATGGATTCTATGGTGTTCTAAGGGGTTACTAGGCAGTTTCTATGGAGTTCTAAGTATCTCTAACGTGTTCTTAAGTGGTTTGTAGGGGTCATTAGGCAGTTACTATGGAGTTTTACATGTTCCTAAGGTGTTTTGAGTGGTTTGTAGGGGTCGCTGGGCAGTTACTACAGAGTTCTATGTGTTTCTAAGGTGTTATAAAGGGTCGCTAGGCAGTTACTATGGAGTTCTAGTTGTCTCTAAGGGGTTTCCAGGAGTCAGTATGTAGTTACTATGGAGTTTTACGTGTTCTAAGGTGTTCTGAGTTGTTGCTAGGGGTCACTGGGCAGTTACTACAGAGTTCTGTGTTTCTAAGGTGTTATAAAGGGTCGCTAGGCAGTTACTATGGAGTTCTAGTTGTCTCTAAGGGGTTTCCAGGAGTCAGTATGTAGTTACTATGGCGTTTTACGTGTTCTGAGGTGTTCTGAGTTGTTGCTAGGGGTCACTGGGCAATTACTACAGAGTTATATTTGTTTCTAAGGTGTTATAAGGGGTTGCTAGGCAGTTACTATGGAGTTCTAGTTGTCTCTAAGGGGTTTCCAGGAGTCAGTATGTAGTTACTATGGCGTTTTACGTGTTCTGAGGTGTTCTGAGTTGTTGCTAGGGGTCACTGGGCAGTTACTACAGAGTTCTATGTGTTTCTAAGGTGTTATAAAGGGTCGCTAGGCAGTTACTATGGAGTTCTAGTTGTCTCTAAGGGGTTTCCAGGAGTCAGTATGTAGTTACTATGGAGTTTTACGTGTTTCTAAGGTGTTCTGAGTTGTTGCTAGGGGTCACTGGGCAGTTACTACAGAGTTCTATGTGTTTCTAAGGTGTTATAAAGGGTCGCTAGGCAGTTACTATGGAGTTCTAGTTGTCTCTAAGGGGTTTCCAGGAGTCAGTATGTAGTTACTATGGCGTTTTACGTGTTTCTGAGGTGTTCTGAGTTGTTGCTAGGGGTCACTGGGCAATTACTACAGAGTTATATTTGTTTCTAAGGTGTTATAAGGGGTTGCTAGGCAGTTACTATGGAGTTCTAGTTGTCTCTAAGGGGATTCTAGGAGTCAGTATGTAGTTACTATGGCGTTTTAGTTGTTTCTAAGGGGGTTGCTATAGGTCGCTAGGCTGTTACTAGGGAGTTTTAGGTGTTTCTAAGGTGTTCTGAGTGGTTTTAGGGATCGCTAGGCAGTTCCTACAGATTTCTAGGCTTTTCTAAGATGTTATAAGAGGTCAATAGGCAGTTATTTCAGGTGTTATTATGTTCCAAGTGGTTGCAGGCAGTTACTATGGAGTTCAGGTATTTCTAAGGTGTTTCTAGGAGTCACTACGTAATTACTATGGAGTATTAGGTGTTTCTAAGGTGTTCTAAGTGGTTACTAGGGGTCACTAGGGATCTACTATGGAGTTCTAGGTGTTTGTTTAATGGCTCATAATGTTTCAGAGATGTCATGGTGTTGTTTGTATGAGTGATGGATCTTGGAGGACTTTAGTGAGCAGATGTCCACTCACAAAAGAAACCGATGCCCTAGAACTCAGATCACCTTGAGAAAGACCACACTTCCCCTCTTTCACACTCAGAGCTCTAATGGTGTGTGTGTGTGTGTGTGTGTGTGTGTGTGTGTGTGTTTGGTGTGTGTGTTGATCGGGGCAGCGCAACAGCTATAGCTAATTGCCTGACCCCAATTAATAGCGTGACAAAAGGTGTCTTAACAGGAAAAAAGAAAACTGTCTGTCTAGAGACGATACGAGCCCTGACGGAGAAAAACCACATGTATGACATTAATGTGCACATAAATAAAAGACTACCAAAATAGATAGCCAATTATTATACTTATATAAAAGAGCAGGAAAGAAATACATGTTTATTAGAAGTTCATATTGATAAAACAGTCTATATGAAATCAAAACTGACCATATTTACTATAATTCAACAGTGCATGTTATTTTTAAAGTGTTCTGAGTGACGTTAGTGTGTTGCTATGCAGTCGCTATCTGATTGAATTTTAGTGTGTTACTATGCGGTTGCTGGGGTGTTCTGAGCTTGAAGCATGAATTAAAGGTTTTGGGTGAGTAACTACATTTTGCAGACATGCAATAGAGTTCTGATGTTCCAGCGAACAGTTGTGACAACTGCACTTACAGTTTAGAGAACGCTAAGCCTGATTCAAAAAATGTGCTAAAACGATTGAGCAAAACTGTAAAATAGTCTTCATAAGTGATGATGCATCAGGATCAGGATGCATTATTGGATCACCAGCCTGACATTTGTCATTTGAGGAAACAAATCCATTTCAAATAATTTGTAAAGAAATGGAAAGCTCTATTCCATCCAACATCTACTCACTTATGTGTAGAGGATTTCATCTTCCACTCCTTTATTATGACAGGTTTATGTACAGTATGACTCTGTCATAGAGTATCCATTAATATTTTAGCTACATTCAAAAGTTTCTCTCCATCTATGTTTTTCCCCTATTTTTATTTATTTATTAATTCTCTCTACACCTGTTTCTTTTACCACAATCAGGCTTAATGATGCACTAAAGTGATACTAAAAGCTAATTGGTTTGAAAGGTTACTCTGATAATGATGTTATTTATGCAGAAGGAGACACATTTTATCTCTTCTCTCTTTCGACTTATTCTGACCCATTTTTGCTGGAAACAAATGATGTTACTCCATTTTCATGTCCAGTGTGATTGGTCAATTTAAGCATCAGAGGAGTGTTTAGGCTGTCAGCCTCCTCTGGAGTTTATTAAGTAATTTCGCTCACTCAGAAAGATTCAAATACAATACACCTTTACAGCACAGTAGTAAGAAATGGAGTAAAACATGAGTTGTTTTATCACTAATTTACCTTTTTTGAGGAAGCCACACTGGCTTTCTCTGATGATCCGCCAATGCCATCCATCCATGTTTTATTTCCTTTCCACCCTTTACTCCTTTCAAAAGAGACAAAGTGCTTTGAAATCGTATACTGAGCTAGAAAAACAGAACAGAAATCACCTGTTGCGCTTAAAACGTCCAGTTTTGCCTGGTGGGCTATTAAACCCTCTTGCCTGCGTGAATGTAATATCAACAGGCGTCTTTCCTGTGAATAGTGTTGAATAAGACTGAATGAATTATGAGCTCTGAACCCTGCAGAGCCGAACACACTTTCCCTCCCAGTACAGAACAAACATCTGTTGTGTGCTGAATAAAGCAATGTTTTATAAAAGTATATTTCAGATATACACCTCTGCACCCTTCCTTCCCAGCCACCACACACACACACACCGGCAAATCATGGTTGCTAAATGCTTTCTAGGTGTTAAGCTGACAGAGATGACAGTGCCCTTGTGCAATTATTCAGAGTTATAAAAAGACACACTTGTTCCTTGACACTCACTCGTTTCTCATTGACCCCGCTAAGGTCTGCGCTCTCGCACTCCCCCATTTCACCTGCTGACCTTTTGACGGCTCTCGCAGCAGTTTTCATCCATTCACTCTCTTCTGACAGCGCATAAAACGTGAGCTCAACCCTGACATCTCTGAAAGCTGCCCTTCAAACGGCATGACCCAGACTCAATTAACAGTCACAAATAAGCTCTGCCTTGCTTACCACATATATAGTGCGTTCTCATAATAATTAGAAATGTTTCTTGACATTAAATCAGCATATTAGAATGATTTCTGAAGGATCATGTGACACTGAAGACTGGCGTAATGATTCTGAAAATTCAGCTTTGCCATTATTGTAGTAAATTACATTTTAAAATGCATTGAAATAGAAAACAGTTATTTTAAATTGTAATAATATTTCACGCTATTAATCACTATTACTGTAGTTATTGCTGTATTTTACTGTTTTGTTCTTTTATTTTTCTGTTATTATTTTTCAGTACTGAATCAGCCGTACGATTATTTATGAAGTTGCTCTTGACTCATCCATGTTGGATTTATCTACTTTTGTAGTTATGAGAATTCTCTTTTAAGCAAAAAATATGGAGGCAGCATAATTAAGTTGAAACAGCCAGAAAAATGCTGCCTCTGTAGGCAGATCAATAGGTTTTGGATCAGAGCAATAGACTTTACCTGAGCCATTGGTACTCGTACAGTAACATGTTTTTTTTTTTTGTTGTTGTTGTTGTTGTAAATGTACACTCTATAATTACTGTAGTAAAAATAATTATTGAATATAATTAACATGTTTGGCATTGTGGTTTTTTACGATTGTGATGTTTTGCTCTGTTCTGTGTACAAAAGGGAAAGGCCTCAATTTTGAGCTGTTGTTAGATGGAGTCAAGATTCTAAAACTAATGAAATCAAATTATAAATTGAAATAAAATAATTATTTGTTGCATTAAATAATTTAAATGGAAATGGCAAAATAAAATGAGACTACATGAAAGACATTTACAGGCAAAATGGATGGAGATGCCAAAAAAGGTTATTGATTCCTGTATGTATTATTACTAAAAATAGACTAAAATGTTCAAAATATATTTTTAAAGAAATAAATACTTTTATTAATGATGCATTTAATTGGTCAATATCTGAAAAACCAGCTTGCATCACAGGAATACTTTAGATTTGAAAATACATTAGTATAGAAATTTGCAGAATAGTACAGTTTTTAACGTTTTTTCAATCAAATAATGCAGCCTTTATGACATAGAGAAAATACATCTTTAAAAATCTTACTGACCCCCAAAGAAAAACCTTTTAAATGGTTTGAAAATAAAAATTACATAGTGCATAAATTAAAAACTACCATCAAAAACCCATGGGCAGAACTAACAAAAAGTCCTCTGAAATGCAAAATAAATTTGAAAAAGCATTTCTCGCAGTCACCATGGAATAATCATTCTTTCTTCTATTTTTAAACACCAGACACTTGCTAGCAGTGCCACCTAACCTGGTCCATATGGACCTTTCGGCATTGCTAAATTTCATGTTAATTAGAATCGGAGAGGGATAATGAGGATAATGTGTACTAGGATTTCACTCTCATGCTTTTAAGGGATCAGTGTTCTTTGAAAACAATTAGGGGAACACATCCTGTTATTCCTGCCCTCAGAATTAGGTTCAGTTTAACATGACTGCTCAGCACACACATTTTCGTCTGCCGTGTGAGATGGGGGAAGGGAAAGAGAGAGCGAGAAAGAATTCTGAAGGTGAACAATGGATAACAGAGGTGAGAGAAAAGACTAGAAGGCATGTTCAGTGGTAGTCCTGGATGATTTAGGAATCTGAGGTGTTTGGAATAATTTGGTGTTGGTAGACCCCGTCTGACTGGCCCACCTGGAGGCCACATGTGGCGGCCCTAGAGAGCGATAGACTGGAAAAGCTACAGTCATCATTAAAGTGAAGGGTGTGGGGGCTCATTAAAACATTATTTATGTGAGCTGTGATATTTTATTGCCACCATACGATTTCATAGTGCTCTGTAAGGGCATGTTCAGCAGAGAGAAGAATAACTTATTGTTAGGCTTCCTGAGACGCCCGTCGTTAAAAAGAGAAGTTGGGGTGTGAGGCCGTGCTGTTCCCAGTGCACACGAGAGTGCAAAATTCTCCATCTTGTTAACACCTGTTTCTGTTGCTGTTTGTTTATGAACTGTTTGGGGAATGAACTCGCTTACATTTAAATGTTGACAGGTTATGTGAGCTCGCTGTGTAAGGTTTACAAATATTCTGCCTCAATGTTGTTTATCTGGATTTCTGGACCAATTTTATATTATTATATTTTAATATTACATTGTTTTTTATGAAGTACACTAAAGGTTTATACAGATAAATTTGATTAGATAATTCGTTTATATTTAAATGATATTAAAATGTATTTTTTAATAATTGTCAAGTATTCTATGTATTTTATGTAAATAAATGAATATAAATGCATTTTATGTTTAAACACATATAATACAATATCCTTATCCTTACAATCCTTACTTTTAAATATATTTTAAAAAGAAAAAAAAGTCATTTTAAATTGTAAAATTTCACAATATTAAATTTTCTTTTATTTTGATCAAATTGAGCATAAGAAACTACTAGCTTAGAAAAAATAACAATGCCCAAGTATTTTTGTCTTCCAATTTTGAAGAGTAGAGTAAATTTTTAATTGTACTAAAAAAAAAAAAAAAGGTACCTCTATATATTAAATACTTTATCAGAGATTGTGCATAGATTGTATGTTTATTTATGAACTGGCTTGTGGGCCCACAACCCATGCATGCGATCTATTTATTATTTTAGTTGAATACTTTTGGGATAAATATTTATACATAAGGCTAGAGATTACATGCTAACAATGAGAATCATGACTGAAATGGGGTGTAAAATACTAATACTTATTATTATTATTGGTAGTAGTGAATATTATTATATTATGAGGTAGTATACAAATAATTATTATTAATAATAATAATAATACATTATTATTATTATTATTATTAATAGACCGTTATTAACAAATATGCGAGTCATTCATTAATTCATTTATTATAAAGATAATAATATATTAATTATATCTTGGGTATGAAAGAATAAATCGTATATAACAGATAATAAGATTGCAAATGCCTTAAGATAAATTCTTAATTTAATAATAAGAAATAAATAAATGCAGCTATTGAAGGTATTGCGAGATGTATGTGTTTGGTCTCTGTATGCCTAGAGGGGCCATATGTCTGTCTGACACTTCCACCACAGAGCTCTTGTAGCTCTTGCTTATCCAGCTGCACCCACCTGCTGTCCTTCACTTCCCAAACGCATGTTTATTTTCTTGATTCAGATACTTTAGGGAAAATAAGGGTCCACACTGGTGTGGTTGTATTGTGTGTCCAGGTGCTGCTCGCCCCCATCTGTTTGGGTGAGAGGGGACAGGAAGTTGTGGTGACTCTATAGAAGGTGAATTCATGCAGAAGTTTGTGGTGAAATCTGCCCTTGCAGTTTAGCAGATGGTGAGGGTTAGGATCAGGGCTGAGTCGTCGCTGGCATTATTTCGGGATATTTTAGGAAAAACATCAGTAAGTCGGACTTCTCTTTCTCTAAATACATTATCTGCTAAATAAAACTGTTGTGAGGCAGCCTGACAAATGATCAGACTCATTTAGATTTCCTAGGCATGCCTAAATCTCTCTCCTGGCAGTGTTAGCATGACCCAGTGCTAACATCCAATAATCTAGTGCCGTTATGAAGAGATTTTTATGTCACCTGCAAGAATATTTTATTAGTTAGGAAACTGTATCATTATATATACTACTGTTGAGTAGTAAGGTTCGTTTGAAAAAAAATTTTTTTGAAGATGAGTCTCTTACTGCTCACCAGGGACTGTATGCTTTTGATTCAAAACTAGGGCTAAAAACATGTACTATTGTGGTGCATATATTATCAATTTAATGTGACTGTTTTTTATTTTTTATTTTTAATGTTTTAAAATGTCTTTTTTTTCCTGTGATGGCAAAGCTGAACTTTTAGCAAGCTACACCATTACTCTAGTTTTGCAGTTAGTGTCACAGATCCTTCCTTGCAGAAATCATTCTAGATATGCTTAATTTTCTGGCTCGAGAAATCATTTCTCTATTATTATCAATGCGAAAAGAGTTCATATTTTGTGGAATCATGACTTAAGTGTTTCAGGATTCTTTGATGAATAGAAATTTTAGAAGAACAGCATTTATTTGAAATATTGTATTGTTTCAATCAATGTAATGCAACCTTCCTGAATAAAAGTTTTCATTTAATTAAAAAAAATAAAAACTCAAAACTTTTGAATGATCGTGTTCGTGTATATAATATATAATATAATGCATGCAGAGTGCAGAAATTGATCAATTTCATAATCAGTTGCAAAAAAAAAGCAAGTAACATTAAATTAAATTAAAGTAACATAACATTTTTACTGTGTGAGGTCTTATGTTGTCTTAGGCCACATTTACTTTGTGTATAGGCAAAAACTGTGGAAACATTCTTTTGCAGAAGAAAGCAATATAGGATTGGAATGACATGAGAATAAATGGTCACACTTTATTTTAAGGTACAATTCTCACCATTAACAAACAATTGACTATGACTTTTGCCTCAATAAACAAATAAATTAACAGTTAGTAAGGTAGTTAAGTTAAGTTTAAGTATTGAGTAGGATTAGGGATGTAGAATATAGTCATACAGAATATGTGCTTTATAAGTACTAACAAATAGCCATGTATATAATACTAGTTGCTGCAAATAAGCAACTAGTTAACTTGAAGAACTGGTCCATATACTAACGTGTTGAGCCGCGAAAAATTTAAATAATAATGACAAAATCTTCATTTTTGAGTGAACTATCCTGAATGCCACATTCGCCAAGAAAGGGCCAAATTGGCCTCTATCAACAATACTATTTCACACCCAACACATACACACCATGGTTCACAGGGGTCCCCGAGATCTGTATATGTGCTATATCGATACGCCAGTGAGTGCTTCATTTAAACACTGTTATTCTACCCAAAAGTGCACTTAGTACAGCTCGGTTAGGTCTCTACAGTTCAGAAGGTGACCCAATGTAACCTAACTTGAGTGCAATAACACAGCTGCTCAAACCAAAACAAGGTCTTGTCTGGTACTTAAGTGACTGCTGCTAGCCCAGCGCATGGCCCTCGCTGCTTACAAACACATATGAAGAGTGATGCTCTCAGCGGAACACTAGACATCTGCTACGGGTAGGAAACTGCTCACAGATGGACCGCCCTGTTTGTCTAGGGGGGGGGGGGTATAGGGTTGACATCAGACAAATACTACAGTAAGAGTGCTGTGCACGAGTTTAAAGGCCAGAGTGTAAGATCAGGGCCTTGTAATGATTTTGTTGTGAATGTTAATGTCAGTTCGATAATTATGTTCCCATATTTACAGTTTTTGATGCAAGACGAGATGTTTTACTAGAAATAAGGACCTGTGTTTTGTTTTAATGAAGCTTGTTGTTTTGCATGCACACTGTAAACACCTGGTCTAAAAGAAGTCTGTATATCATTACTGTATGCACATTCTGAAGGTGTTGAAAATAAGCGACCACTGCTAGCTGCATAATTAGCTGAATTTCTGCTCAAACCTTTTAACGAGCAAAATATCCTGTAGATTTTTAATGAACCAGACAGGAAGAGCCGATCCTTAGGGTTTTACTCAGATTATGTGGATTTGTGTAATTCACCTGACACTGTCTGAAATTAGCTCTAAGGCTGACAGCCCAAGTCAAATGGACGTCAGGCTGTTATAGTTTGCATACTACTTCAGTGCACTAACAAAAAGTACAGTGAGTATTTTTGTACAGTATGCACCCTCTTTGCTGGAGATGGGGAAAGTAGATAGTTTTGAATGCGTGATAAGACAAGTTTTTGTCAGCTTCTGTTTGTGTTAATGCATATCAACTTAATTCATTCTTGTGTATATTCATGCGTTTAGTTTTTGTGAAAATGCTTTCTCTAATTCCAGGTTTTGCTATAAGCTATTCATACGTTGATTTGCCTGAAAAGTGGTCTGTTTAGGTTTGGTTTGGTATTGTTTGTTTAGCATCCCAACCACATAGCAACACTGGCTCAACCAATGGTGTGAGTTTGGGGCAGAGCTTTCTGTTTATCCAAACAATGGCAGTAGAGTCTTTAGGAAGTCTTTTTAGGGAAACAGGAAGTCAGGTTTTATTTTTTTTGTATATTAATTTGGTGATTGCCTAATGATGACATTTAGAATTCCATTTTATTCTTTAAAGCCTTTAATTTATGAGTTTAAAAACATTCTCACATTCTTCTCTCATAGGCATTTTTATGAGCAAAAAATTCTGTAGATTGCTAAAGATTTAGTGCAAGCAAAAATTAAGTCTGTCATTAATTTCCTTATGGTACTTTCCTGAACGGAGTTGTTCAAAGCCATGCTACGGAAGAGAAGACATGTGAACTAAAGTCATTATTTTGTTTCTTGCACAGCAAAATGGTAATTCTCAGTAGCTTGCAAAATAAAATTACGGTTGAACCCTGATGTACAGCATGGACTATGTGTAACGATGTCGCTTAACTACGGCTTTTTCTGGGCCTTGAACATGGTGGTTGTGTTGCTGTCTATGGAGGGTCAGAAATAGGGTTGCCACCCGTCCCGTACGGAATCATCCCATATTTAAAGGTAAAATGATGCGTCCCATGTCAGATCAATACAGGACACGATTTGTCCCGTATTTTACAAAGGCCAACTAGGGCTGTAAAAATCAAGCTATCGATTATTTTGTTAATCGAGTATTCTACACGATATATTCGCATTGATTTCCAATCGAGTAATCAGATAAGAGTTATTTTAATTTATTAAACGAGCTATCCTAATATACACAGAGAATAGATAGATCTCTTAAATAAACAAGCAAATTTTTCATTTAGAAAATTTAAATTTTATGGGCTGAATTGCATATCATATATAGAGTCCGTGAAAACTAAACCGTATAACGCATTTATGTATTTGCATTGCCAATTACACTTTAAAATGCAATTCAAATATATCAACTAATAACTAAAATAAAAATAAATACATAAATAAAA
>JADLZN010005639.1:0-12097 GCA_018155175.1 Sinocyclocheilus anophthalmus
CTTCCCCCCCCCCTTTTTTTTTTTTTTTTTTTTTTTTGTCAAATAATGCTTAATGTCAACAGCCTTATCTAAAATCCTTTTCCCCTCCTTACTCCCTTCTAATCTTTTTATAAATAAATCCTCCCCTGCAAAAAAAAAATTGGTTGAAGCATCCAGTTCTCTCTTTACCCAGCAATTACTGCCATTCCTATATATGAGGTGCAACCTCATGTTATAAAACTCGCAAAAGTTAGGGACGGGGGGGGTTTCTCTCCCAACTGATCATTGCTTTTTTTTCCCTACTTATTAGAAATGTTGTGTAATAATCTGTCATATCTCGAAAATGATGCAGTAAAATGGTTTTATAGGAGGTGTGCATATTGTATGGGATGTCCCATATACAAACGGATTATTGGTTTTCTCTACTTATTAGAAATGGGGTCTTTATAGCCCTCCAAAATGTATTCAGGTCTCATATCTCACAAATGCTGCAGTAAAATGCTCACCTTATATGGAACTATTTTACTGCAGCGTTTTCGAGATATGGGTCATTATTACACGTTAGAATCCAACTAAGAACCCATTTTTGATAACTAAAGAAAAGCAATGATCAGTTCATATATGGGATGTCCCATGCTATATACATACCTCATATGAAACAGCTTGCTGCAGCATTTTAAAGATATATAATATTATTAGACTTTAGAGGGCTATAAAGACCATATTTTGGCTAAGTAGAAGTAATGAATGAGAATTTTGCTGAGGCATTTTAGAAAAATGTACCATTATTTTACTTCAGAGACTTATAGAGAGGTGTAACCTTCTAAATAAAAAAAAGTTGATTCTTATAAGTCATTTACCGTCTTCTATACATACATCAAAGGAAAATATTTTACCGTATCATTTTTAAGGAGTATGCTATTATTTCACTTATAGAGTCATAAAACTGTAAAATGAAGCATTCTAATAAGTAAAAAATCAACAACTAATTCTTATAAGGGACCTCCTATATACTATGTGCACCGATCAGGAATAACGTCATGACCACTGACAGGTGAAGTGAATAACACTGAACATCTCTTCATCACGGCTCCTGTTAGTTTATGAGATATATTAGGCAGCAAGTGAAAATTTTGTCCTCAGAGTTGATGTGTTAGAAGCAGAAAAAATGGGCAAGCTATGGATTTGACAAGGGCCACATTGTGATTGCTAGATGACTGAGTCAGAGCATCTCCAAAACTGCAGCTATTGTGGGGTGTTCCCGGTCTGCAGTGGTCAGTATCTATCAAATGTGGTCCAAGGAAGGAAAAGTGGTGAACCGGCAACAGGCTCATTGATACACATGGGGAGCGAAGGCTGGCCCGTGTGGTCCGATCCAACAGACGAGCTACTGTATCTCAAATTGCTCAAGAAGTTAATATTGATTTTGATGGAAAGGTGTCAGAATACACAGTGCATCGCACAAGTTTGTTGCGTATGGGGCTGCTTAGCTGCAGACCAATCAGGGTGCCCATGCTGACCCCGGTCCACCGCTGAAAGCACCAACAGTGGGCATGTGAGCATCAGAACTGAACCACGGAGCAATGAAAGAAGGTGGCCTGGTCTGATGAATCACATTTCTTTTACATCACGTGGATGGCCGGGTGCGTGTGCATCGCTTACCTGGGGAACACATGGGAAGCCAAAAAAAGGGGGGGGGCACTTCCTACTCTATAAGCAAATATGAAGTCACACACACTTCAGAACTGTCACCTCACAGAACTGTCTGAACGCCTAATATGGAGTCTTTGCTCTGTGAAAGTTTAGAGTAGCATGCATCTGATGGATGCATGGATGGATGGATCATAGTGTATGCCCAGTCTTGCTTCTGGAGATCTCACTAAAAGTTCAGCTAAAAACCTAATCTAATTAAGAGTCAGGAACAATAGATAGTTACAGATAGGTTTGCTGGAACAGGACTGACACTGAACTCTGGAAGAAGGTAGATCTCCTGAAACAGGATTGGGTATACTTCATATTTTATGTGCCTTTTAAAAATTGTCAGTGTTTCTACTTATGTGGTTAAATAGTGTTTTGTTGTATTAGGATACATGTTACTCCAAACTGCCACAGTACACAGACTTCATTTTAGCTGTGCTGATAGGAGTAGGAGGTGCCTTGTATGAAATGGACACCGCACGCATTACGTTTTTCGGCTACTTAATGCGGGGTGACATTTTGAAGTTTTCAATGGAATCGTGCGTCAAAATTGGTAGGAAATTACATAGGCGAATTTTTGGTCTCAGAATTTTCTTGACTCTGAATGCATGCAACTCCAAATTGCTACACTAAAATGTTTTTATATAAAGGTTTCACATATTAGGTTGGATCGGGTAGCAACCCTTAGCCTGAGTGGAATAGTTTTTCTAAAATTTAAAATTTATTATTTATGGAATGGATAAATGTACAGTTTTATTACTCTATATGTGAAATAATTGCATGCTCCTAAAAAAATCATACAGTAAAATGTTTTCCATTGATTTACTCATAGATTTTAGAAAACAATTATTTTTTTACTTACTAATTTATACTTCTCTATGAGCCTCTGAAGTGAAATAATGGTGCATTTTTCTAAATTGCCTCAGTAAAATGGCTTCATATAAAGTGTGCAAATGATATGAAATGTCCGATTTAAGAACTGACATTTTATGTCTTCTTCTTTACAGAAATGAGGTCCTAATGGCCTTCTAAAGTCTAATAAAGTCCCATATCTCGAAAACGCACAGTAAAATGGTTTGATATGAGGTGTGCATATAGTATGGGACGTCCCTTATAAGAACCGACCATTGTTTATTTCTACTTATGAGAAATGTATTCTTTATAGCTCTTTAAAATGTAATAATGTCTGATTTCTCAAAAATGCTGCAGTAAAATGGTTTCGTATTAGGTGTGCATATAGTATGGGACATCCTGTATAAGAACCAACCATTGTTTTTTCTACTTACTAGAAATGGGATCTTTACACCCCTCTAAAATGAGATAATGTCCCTTATCTCCAAAACGCTGCAGTAAAATGGTTTGATATGAGGTGTGTATATAGTATGGGATGTCCCTTATAAGAACCGACCATTGTTTTTTTCTACTTATTAGAACTGTATTCTTTATAGCACTTTAAAGTGTAATAAGTGTCTGATTTGTATTCAAAATGATGCAGTGTTAAATTGTAAAATAAAATGGTTTGATTGACGGTGTGACATATAGTATCCCCCGCATGTCCCTTATAAGAACTGACCATTGTTTTTTTCTACTTATTATAAATGTGTTCTTTATAGCCCTTTAAAATGAGATAATGTCCCTTATCTCGAAAATGCTGCAGTAAAATGGTTTTATATGAGATTTGCATATAGTATGGGACATCCCTTATTAGAACCGACCATTGTTTTTTTTCTACTTTTTAGAAATGTGTTCTTTATAGCCCTTAAAAGTGTAATAGTGTCCCGTATCCCAAAGCTGCAGGAAAATGAAGTTTGAGATGAGCGTGTGCATATAGTAGGGACATCCCTGTATCAAGCAACAACATTGTTTTTTTCTATCTTATTAGAAGAAATGTGTGCTTTTACAGACCTTCTAAAATAGATAATGTCCCTAATCTCAAAACGCTGCCCCCAGTAAATGGTTTGATAGAGGGTGTGATATAGTATGGGAATCATGTATAAGACACCAATATGCCACATTGGCTTTTCTTTACTTATAGAAATGGCTTTCCTTTTACCAGCCCTTTAAAATGCGGATACATGTCCTTTATCTCCAACACGATGCAGTAAACCATTTCGTTTTTGATCACTTGAGGTGTGCATATAGTATGGGACTTCCCTTATAAGAACCGACCATTGTTTTTTTCTACTTATTAGCAATGTGTTCTTTATTGCCCTGTAAAGTGTAATAATGTGCTTGATTTCTCCCAAAATGCTGCAGTAAAATGGGTTGATATGAGGTGTGCATATAGTATGGAATGTCCCTTATAAGAACCAACCATTGTTTTTTTCTACTTATTAGAAATTTATTCTTTATAGCCCTTTAAAGTGTAATAATGTCCCTTATCTCCAAAACGCTGCAGTAAAATGGTTTGATATGAGGTGTGCATATAGTATGGGACGTCCCGTAAAAGAACCAACATTGTTTTTTTTTACCTTAGTCGAATTTTTTTTTTTTTTCATTTTTTTTTTTTTTCTGGAAATTCTATTCCTTTATAGCCTTTAAAGTGTAATAATGTACGATATCTCCAAAACCCTGCAGTAAAATGGTTTGATATGAGGTTTGCATATAGTATGGGACGTCCCTTATAAAAACCAACCATTGTTTTTTTCTACTTAATAGAAATGAGGTCTTTATAGCCCTTTAAAATGTAATAATGTCCGATTTCTCCAAATCGCTGCAGTAAAATGGTGTGATATGAGTTGTTGATCAAGTCTTTGATTTTGGGACGTTCCTTATAAGAACCGACTATTGTTTTTTTCTACTTATTAGAAATGTTTTCTTTATAGCCCTTTAAAGTGTAATATTTTCCTTTAAAAAGTATAGTAATACAGAACAGTCAAAGACAACAATAAATCACACAAATATTAAAGCAGATGGGCAAAAAAAAAATCCTAAAAAATGTAATTCTCGATCTTTAGATGCTGGGCGTTCCATTTTGACATTCCTGCTTATTACATAATATAATAAGAACCAGTGCACACCATAATTTCACTCGCGGCTGGCTTGACCGCAGTGGTATGGCGGTTAGGACACTGTGTCATTACACGGATGACCCGGGTTCGATACATGCTTCAAATAGTTTTGAAAAGAAAGTGGAAAATAACACAGGTAAGACAAAAAAAAAAGTGATTCTTTCCATTTACATATTAAACTGTTGGTAAGCCGACAAGAAAAGTTATTTAGTGATTTTTTTAGTTATTGCATTTAAGACTGCTATACCATGTGCAGCATAAAAAATAAAAAATTAATGCAGCCTATCTCCCAATGTGGCTATAAGCAAATGTCGATCAAATGAGCACATGATCGAATGACATCACTTCAGGGCACGCAGCATGCAGCTTTTGCTGTATCCTGGCCGCTCAGCTGCTTAGTGAAAGTTAATGGTCCTCGGCTGATTCTCAGACGGCTGAGTTTTCGCTTTCGTTGGTCGAAGGTATATATACTTTTCATTTGTAGAGTAACCACTGTGTATTCATAATGCGTACATTTATGAAAAGGTTACGTTCTTCAAACGTTTTGCTGAAGCTGTCCAGTACGGTTGCTGACGTTAGCCTCTGGCAAACACTTCCAAGCTAACGTTAGCCCATGTAAAGCCTGAAATGATATCAACCTGTACTCACTTAATATTTACAATATTGAATTTCATATGGTTAAAAAACCACACATAATCGCCCATATGCGGCATCACATATGCCCTATGTGTGCTAAAATCTCCTTTTGCGTGTACCACTTGGTCTAAATCCAAATGTGTCATTTCTCGTTGTTTTACCCCGCGTTCGGTTGAAAACCAATGGGAAGAATTGCCCCATCGTGACTATGCACCAACCCCCAGCTGACAAGCAGAGACGCCACAAAACACAACGAACAAGAGCGCACAGCCCAAATTTACAATTGTTCTTAATTAATCACATAACGCCTACTTTTTGCTCCCCATACAATGTGTCTGTTGTCTTTGATTAGCCTAAAAGTAAAATAAAATTACATTCAGAGGACTTAAAGCGAAGGTCCCCTAAACGTCCCGAATGGCTGCTGTACGTCCTGTGAACGCCCCCTTGAACGTCCGGAGGACATCTTCACGAATGTCCGCTCGACGTCAAGGGGACCCTACACGCTGACGTCCGGGGGCCGTTCGCAGAGGCCATTTAGGGCACGTCCTGGGGATCCTTTTTTGTTAGCTGGGTATGGACTTCGAGTGATGAATACAAGATAGGAAGATACGCGTCAAAACTTGTGGAATAACTAAAAGATAATCACATGTCCCGTACATGTAAGTCAGAAGCTTTCTCAGTTGTTTAAACTAAGAGGAGTTATTGCAAGTGCGCACTTTACAGCACGTTAGAGGAAGACCATGCATGCAAAGTCAGAAGGTCTCGTTTGTTGTGGACAAACAACGTCACGCAGTATTGTGTTCAATGGAGTTATGAACGAAGGGAGATCGATCATCTTACTGCTTGCAAGAAGTGTTAATGAGCAGCTTCGATCGTAAGTGAACTTTCATGCTTTGAAGTTTCACAAATGGCGGACAACAAAGACGACGACGATGATGCTATTACGCGGTCTGAACGAAAGGAGGCGCCAACTGACAAGAGTTTGGAAGAGAAGCCCCACAACAAGATACACGCCAGAAGAGGCAAGTTGAGGCAGTTAACTATCGCGCTGCGTGTTTTCAAAATGCCTCATTTCCAAACCCTTTCTGCTAGTGGCCACGCTTGGGGTCAATCTGCTCTCCTCCTTATCGCTCTATGCCGCCTGGGTTTGCAACTTGAGTGACGTTGAAAACAAGCAGTTTAAAGTCTACAAATGGCTGTTTGAAGAATTTGTTGAAAGTAATGCATCAGTGTTGCTGTATTTAAAAGATGAAGTGCATGATGCCGATCAGGATTTCTGGTTTCAGCCTTAATTAATATGCTGCTAAAAATTCATGGAAAAAGTGGAGTTGTGGATTGATGAAGCCAAGATCATTAAGATTCGCAAATTGGTGACAATGAAGTCTCACCAAAGACATGGGCGTTCAATGTGTCGGCCAACGATCACTTGCGAAGAAGTCCGGAAGTGGACAACACTGTGGCCAAAAAACTTTCCCATCTATGGTAGTGAGCTATCCTCAATATCCAAAGTATCCTCAGTTCGTCTTAAGGAAGAAGCTAATAGAGCAGCTTTGTTGGCTAAAGCAGCCACTTTGAAGGAAAGGCAGGCATTGGAAATGAAAGAAGCAAAGTTAAAGGCTGAAATTGAAAAGCTGGAAATAGAAACAGCTCTTGCAATGTCTAATGCCAAAATTAAAGTGTATCAAGATTGTGAAGAACAACAACAGTATGCAAGTCAAAATGGGGCTATCCAAGCAGCTGATCTATGCATTCCAAAACAGGAGCATTATGAACATTATGAATATAGTGTATCATCAAATCACGGCAAAAAGTCATTGCATCCTGAAGTAATTCACTCAAGTATACCTGCAAGTGTCAGACCTAAGAAAACAAACACTGCTAAGGAATGGTTAGCAACAGTCAATAAAGTATCTGGCCGTAATAATGATACATCAGAACTTCAAAGAGTGATGCAACGTCAGACATATATCACAGCAATGCTCGTGAAGAATCAACGGATGTCTTGTCTACCTCAACGTGATGTTCCTTTGTTTCATGGAGATCAGGTCTTTTATGAAAGTGTTCAAACATGCTGTTGACTCCAGAGCTGACAGTAGTGCTGACAAGTTGTACTTCCTGGAGCAGTATACTAGAGGTGAGCCTAGAGACCTTGTAAAAAGTTGTCAGCATGTGCCAGATGATCATGGTTACGCAGAAGCAATGAGACTCTTGCACGAGAAGTTTGGAAATGAAATGAAAATTGCAACAGCCTTAATGCAAAAGACATTCACATGGCCTGAAATAAAGTCAGAGGATGGAAAGTCTTTAAGTGCATTTTTATTGTTCCTAGTCACTTGCCTCAATGTAATGGAGGACATTGAATATATGGATGAGTTGGATAATCCTACCAACATGAGGATTATTATCTCAAAGCTGCCCTACAAGTTGCGTGAAAGATGGAGAGCCCATGCTTACGAGTATGAGGAGCACAACAGAAGAAGAGCCAAGTTCATTCAGTTGGTGGAGTTTGTTGATCGCCAAGCAAAGGTAATATCAAACCCACTGTTTGGAGATCTGGATGCTTTGGCAGGTGATAAAAAACACACCAACAAGTCTCTTCAAGGAACCAAGCTGAAAAGAGAAGGAAAAAGAAGCAGCAGTTTCGTAAATGACGTCAAACAGGTTGGTGAAACTAAAAAAGAACTGACTAGGATGAAAATCAACAGTACATCAGTCACCAGTGCCTTCACAAAACCTTGTGCATTCTGAGAGAAAGGCAATACCTTGGAGCAATGTTACCAGTTCGGTGCTAAGTCATATAAAGACAATTTTGACTTTTTTAGAAAGAGTGGATTTTGCTTTGGATGCTTAGTGAAAGGACACTTAAGCAAAGACTGTAACAGAAGAAGCACATGTCAGCTGTGCTCAAAGAAACATCCTAGCATGTTACACTTAACCACACAAGACAAGATTCCTGAGAAGGAAATGTTAAAAGTTGAAAAGACTGAAGTTACCACTTTACCTGCCACAGTGAGTCATGAGACAAGTGCCTGCACCGGGTCTGGAGACAACTGTGTTCTTGCCATAGTACCTGTCAAGATAAAGTCCAAAAAGAGTGATAAGTGTGTGGAAGTGTATGCCTTTATGGACCCAGGTAGCTCTGCCACCTTTTGTACTGATGCACTAGCAAGACAGTTGAATGTCCAGGGTAGAAAGATTGACATGATGCTAAGCACCATGAACTCAAAGAAACGAGTGGAAAGTTATGTGCTCACCGACTTGGAAGTGAGTGGATTGGAAGAGAACAACTTCATTGAACTTCCCAAAGTGTTTACACAAATGAGCATACCAGTAATTAATAGTAAGCACAATGGGCCGTATGCAGTGAAGACTGCCCTTGGATGGATTTTGAACGGACCTCTTAGGGAACCTGTTGAAGAAAGCATGCATGGAGATGCACAAACAAACATTACAGTCAACAGAATCTCCATTGAGAGTGTGGAACAGATGCTGATACAACAGTACAACCACGATTTTCCTGAAAGAAATTGAGATGACAAAGCTGAATTGTCGCAGATGGATCACCAGGTTTTGGAATCTGTGTCTGATTCAGTGCAGTTTTCCGATGGTCACTATTACGTTGACCTTCCTATCAAGAAAACGGTTGTCCAAATGCCTAACAATCGAAGAGCTACTGAGTGTCTGCTGTCCAGCGAGCTCTAAATATCAAGAAGAAATTTCAGAAAAATCGCTCCTTTCATGAAGAGTACACAAACTTCATGACTAACATGCTAAGCAAAGGTTACGCAGTCAAGGTGACTACATCACACTTAAGTCGTCAAGATGGTCAAGTTTGGTATATACCTCACCATGGGGTATACCATCCTCAGAAGAAGAAACTGAGAGTAGTGTTTGATTGTGCTGCCAGTTTCCAAGGAATGTCTTTAAATAGTGAGCTCCTACAGGGTTCAAACATGACAAATTCACTCATTGGAGTGCTCACTCGCTTCAGACAAGAGTCAGTTGCCATAATTGCAGATATTGAAGCTATGTACTACCAGGTAAGTGTTCCTGAAAAAGACAGTGACATGCTCCGCTTCCTATGGTGGCCAGATGGAGATGTAAATCAGAACTTGGATGAGTACAAGATGGTTGTCCATATCTTCGGAACTAAGTCATCTCCAAGTGTAGCCAATTTTGCCCTTAGGAAAACAGCAGAAGACAATCGGAGCAAGTCATCAGTTGAAGCAGTCAATACAGTTATCAAGAACTTTTATGTAGACGACTGTTTAAAGTCTGTTTCAAGCTCTGCTCAAGCAGTTGCCTTGCACGATGATCTCACAAAACTTTGTGCGAGTGGAGGATTTCGTCTTACAAAATGGGCAAGCAACAGTCGTGCATTGTTGGCCTCTATTCCGGAAAGTGAAAGAATTGCAGATGTCAGAGACTTGGATTTGCGCAAAGATGCACTTCCTGCAGAGAGAGCATTAGGGGTGTTATGGTGTGTCCATTCAGATGTGTTCAAATTCAAGATCAATTTGAAAGAAAAACCTGTAAACAGAAGAGGAATCCTGTCAGTCACAAGCTCCATCTATGACCCCCTGGGCTTTCTCACACCTGTAATATTGCCATCAAAGATTCTAATGCAACAGTAGTGCAGAGAAAAACTTGCATGGGATGATGACATTCCAGAACAGAGTGCAGAAAAGTGGATTTTCTGGTTACGCGGGCTAAATCAGTTGGCTGACTTCAGTGTACCAAGGTGTATAAAACGCTGATGGACTCGCACATTGTGCCTTTATGATGGGGAAGTCTCATGTTGTGCCATTGAAGCAGATCACCATTCCACGTATGGAGTTGACTGCTGCAGTTGTTGCTGTTAAAACAGACAAGATGCTGAAAGATGAACTGGAACTAGAATTGCATGAATCTGTATTCTGGACTGACAGCACCACTGTTTTGAGATATATTGACAATGAAGGTCTTCATTTCAAAACATTTATTGCCCACAGAATTGCCATTATACAAGGGTCAACTAGACCACAACAGTGGAGGTACGTCAATACCTCAATGAACCCTGCTGATTGTGCATCCAGGGGACTTACTTGTGAAAGGTTCATGAAAAATGTGAGCTGGATCAATGGTCATTCTTTTCTCAAAGAACCAGAAAGCAAGTGGCCTGAGACAAATCATGACCTATTAACAAATGTGGATGACAGTGAGGTTAAACACTCAACCTCAGTAAATCTTGTGTGTGCAGTGGATGGCACAGATGCTGTGAACAAATTGATCAATTACTACTCCGATTGGTACAAATTAAAGAGAACCGTGGCATGGATCCTTCGTTTTAAAGACATGGTTATACAGCGCAGCAATCAAATAACAGTCAAAAACAGAGAAGTTCGGAGTTGTAAAACAAATTCCACAGCAGAAAACTGCAAGGCTCTAACAATGTAGGACTTAAGAAGGGCTGAAAATGAGATCATAAAGTTCACTCAAAGTCAAAGATTCAAAGAAGAAATATCCATGTTGCAAAAAGGTAATCCATCTGTGAAAAAGAACAGTTGCCTTTCTAAAATGGATCCAACTCTTCAGGATGGATTGCTAAGAGTTGGAGGTCGTCTTGGATGATCTGCAATGTCTGAGCATGTAAAGCATCCCATCATTATACCCAAAGACTCACATGTCACAACTTTAATCTTAAGAGACATTCATGAGAGAATTGGACATTGCAGAAGGAACTACAGGTGCATGTCAATAAATTAGAATGTCGTGGAAAAGTTCATTTATTTCAGTAATTCAACTCAAATTGTGAAACTCGTGTATTAAATAAATTCAATGCACACAGACTGAAGTAGTTTAAGTCTTTGGTTCTTTTAATTGTGATGATTTTGGCTCACATTTAACAAAAACCCACCAATTCATTATCTCAAAAAATTAGAATACTTCATAAGAATAAATAAAAAACAAAACATTTTTAGTGAATTGTTGGCCTTCTGGAAAGTATGTTAATTTACTGTACATGTACTCAATACTTGGTAGGGGCTTATTTTGCTTTAATTACTGCCTCAATTGGAGGTGATCAGTTTGTGGCACTGCTTAGGTGGTTTGGAAGCCCAGGTTTCTTTGACAGTGCCTTCAGCTCATCTGCATTTTTTGGACTCTTGTTTCTCATTTTCCTCTTGACAATACGCCATAGATGTCTATGGGGTTTTAAGATTCTCTATGGTGTTCAGGTCTGGTGAGTTTGCTGACCAGTCAAGCACACCAACACCATGGTCATTTAACCAAAATCCTGCTGGAAAATGAAATCAGCATCTTCAAAAAGCTGGTCAGCAGAAGGAAGCATGAAGTGCTCCAAAATTTCTAGGTAAACGGGTGCAGTGTTGGTTTTCAAAAAACACAATGGACTAACACCAGCAGATGACATTGCACCCCAAATAATCACAGACTGTGGAAACTTAACACTGGTTTTCAAGCAACTTGGGCTATGAGCTTCTCGGCCCTTCCTGCAGACTCTAGGACCTTGGTTTCCAAATGAAATACAAAACTTGCTCTCTGAAAAGAGGACTTTGGACCACTGGGCAACAGTCCAGTTCTTCTTCTCCTTAGCCCAGGTCCTTTGATGTTGTCTGTGGTTCAGGAGTGGTTTAACAAGAGGAATATGACAACTGTAGCAAAATTCCTTGGCACGTCTGTGTGTGGGTGGCTCTTGATGCCTTGACCCCAGCAGCCTCAGTCCATTCCTTGTGAAGTTCAAATTCTTGAATCGATTTTGCTTGACAATCCTCATA
>JADLZN010005640.1:0-32464 GCA_018155175.1 Sinocyclocheilus anophthalmus
GGAAATGTAGTCTGTGGTGACGCTAAACAGTCTGTGTAGTCAATATGATGGACGAGTGACCTCTGGTGGCGATCAGACAGAAGTCCATGGACAGGATTCGTAATAGAAAGAAAGAAAGAAAGAAATGCACTGACCCCAAACTTTTGAACTGTGTTGTATATTATTACAAAAGACTAAAAAATGCTGCTACTTTTTTACTTTTTATTATAAAATATTAAGCAGCACAGCTGTTTCCAACATTGACAATAAATCAGCATATTAGAATGATTTCTGGAGGATCTTGTGACACTGAAGACTGGAGTGATGATGATGGAAATTCAGCTTTGCATCAAAGAAATAAATTATATTTAAAGGATATAAAAATAGAAACCATTATTTTATATTAATATAACACATCAAATGTTTCTGTATTCTTGATCAATAATGCAGCCTGATAAGCATAAGAAGACTTTCGTTAAAAACATTAAAAGATTATGACCCAACTTTGAACAGCAGTGTAATTTTATGTTTGCCACAAAAATGTTTTTCTGTTTTTCTTTTTCTGTTTTCAACATTTACAATAATAAATGTTTCAACATATTGCAAAGGATGGCTGCAGAAAAATCAGCTTTATAACAAAATAAAATGAAAATAGAATAAAAAAAAAACTATTAGAATTGGGGGGGGTGATTTACAATATTACTGTTTTCACTGTATTTTGACCAAATAATTGCAGCCTTGGTGAGCATAAAAGACTTTAAACATTTCCAAAACCTTAAAAATCTTACAGCCCCCAATAGCAGTATATATATACAGTGGGTACGGAAAGTATTCACCCCCCCTTAAATTTTTCACTCTTTGTTATATTGCAGCCATTTGCTAAAATTATTTAAGTTAATTTTTTTTCCTCATTATGTACACACAGCACCCCATATTGACAGAAAAACACAGAATTGTTGACATTTTTGCAGATTTATTAAAAAAGAAAAACTGAAATATCACATGGTCCTAAGTATTCAGACCCTTTGCTCAGTATTTAGTAGAAGCACCCTTTTGATCTAATACAGCCATGAGTCTTTTTGGGAAAGATGCAACAAGTTTTTCACACCTGGATTTGGGGATCCTCTGCCATTCCTCCTTGCAGATCCTCTCCAGTTCTGTCAGGTTGGATGGTAAACGTTGGTGGACAGCCATTTTTAGGTCTCTCCAGAGATGCTCAATTGGGTTTAAGTCAGGGCTCTGGCTGGGCCATTCAAGAACAGTCACAGAGTTGTTGTGAAGCCACTCCTTCGTTATTTTAGCTGTGTGCTTAGGGTCATTGTCTTGTTGGAAGGTAAACCTTCGGCCCAGTCTGAGGTCCTGAGCACTCTGGAGAAGGTTTTCGTCCAGGATATCCCTGTACTTGGCCGCATTCATCTTTCCCTCGATTGCAACCAGTCGTCCTGTCCCTGCAGCTGAAAAACACCCCCACAGCATGATGCTGCCACCACCATGCGTCACTGTTGGGACTGTATTGGACAGGTGATGAGCAGTGCCTGGTTTTCTCCACACATACCACTTAGAATTAAGGCCAAAAAGTTCTCATCAGACCAGAGAATCTTATTTCTCACCATCTTGGATTCCTTCAGGTGTTTTTTTTAGCAAACTTTCATGTGTCTTGCACTGAGGAGAGGCTTCCGTCGGGCCACTCTGCCATAAAGCCCCGACTGGTGGAGGGTTGACTTTCTACAACTTTCTCCCATCTCCCGACTGCATCTCTGGAGCTCAGCCACAGTGATCTTTGGGTTCTTCTTTACCTCTCTCACCAAGGCTCTTCTCCCCCGATAGCTCAGTTTGGCCGGACGGCCAGCTCTAGGAAGGGTTCTGGTCGTCCCAAACATCTTCCATTTAAGGATTATGTAGGCCACTGTGCTCTTAGGAATCTTAAGTGCAGCAGAATTTTTTTTTTTAACCTTGGCCAGATCTGTGCCTTGCCACAATTCTGTCTCTGAGCTCTTCAGGCAGTTCCTTTGACCTCATGATTCTCATTTGCTCTGACATGCACTGTGAGCTGTAAGGTCTTATATAGACAGGTGTGTGGCTTTCCTAATCAAGTCCAATCAGTATAATCAAACACAGCTGGACTCAAATGAAGGTGTCGAACCATCTGTAAAAAAAAAAAAAAAAAAAAAAAAACAAGGATGATCAGAAGACCTTGACAGCACTGAGTTAAATATTGAGTGTCCCAGCAGGTCTAATACTTAGGACCATGTGATATTTCAGTTTTTCTTTTTTATAAATCTGCAAAAATGTCAAAAATTCTGTGTTTTTCTGTCGATATGGGGTGCTGTTTGTACATTAATGAGGGAAAAAAAATAACTTAAATGATTTTAGCAAATGGCTGCAATATAACAAAGAGTGAAAAATTTAAGGGGGTCTGAATACTTTCCGTACCCACTGTATATATATATATAATATATAATATATATTATACTATATATATATATATATATAATATGGGCTATTGCTCTCTTACCATCACAGACTAAGCAATATCAAATATTAGTATCTGTGAATTGTTTAGCATGATTTCCCTACAAGGACTAGGGAAACAGCATTAGGAGTACATAAAGTTAGCATTTATCTGAATATATAGAGCTACATATGTCATTGAGAGAGAGAAACGAGGACAGAACAACACAGATAAAGAGCAAGAGACAGGGAAAGAGAGAAATCTGACATTATTGAATGAAGTTGTTCTTTTTAAGGGTGTAATTTTCACGCTGGTGTCCGGCTGTGCACAGCACGTCAGTCCCGCTGAATGAACTCTCTGTGTGATGCGTGTGAAGGGCTCAGACAGTGAAGGCACCTATTCAGCCCAGCTAGCGTGTGAGCACAGTAGCAGCCCTTTGAAGTCTGTTTACTGCATAGGAGCCATGCTGAGCACACTAGAATGCCAATCTGTGACACCACTGACACCTGGCATGTAAACATCTATAATAATTCCATCTTCAAATGTCATGTGGTGTTGCCCTTTCTTACCTTTGTGGACTGCAACAGTCTGCTTTTTTAATATAATCCACTAAGTTAACATCAACTCGCTCGCTCTACTCTTTCTGTACTATATATACTGTACCTCAGATAGGTTGCTTCATACACCAACATAGGGTACAAACGTACAGTATCTGTCTGTACTGTTTATAATCAAAGTCATATTATGCTTAATTAGCATAGTTAGTCATTTCACTGTGATCGCTTGTTTAAACAAACGTTTTGTATGAACATGATTCATGGGTGTTTCTTCAACTGCATGCACAGTTGTGTCCCAGCCAGGGATTTATTTTTAATAAAACTAATACATTTCAAGACTGAAGATAAAATTACATTTTGTTATACAAAAGGACACATTGTCTGGAATTAGAATTGCGATCACTATTTTTATTTATTTTTTTCTTATTTAAATGACTTCAAATGGATGCATAGATTTAATTGTTTTACTCTTGTCCCAGAGTTATATTGGATTTATAAAATGCTAGCTATGAAATTAACATTAGTAAGACAAATTATTCTGGTATTTTATTCCAAAACTGTTTAAAGTGTAATTTCCACCACAAAATATGGTGATTTTTGATGTTTTGAAGACCTTTAAACTTTCTTTTTAATTAATATTTTTATTCAGAAAGGATTCATTAAATTGATCGAAAGTGACAATAAAGACATTTATAGTGCTATACATGATATCTATTTCAAATAAATGATGTTCTTTTGCACTGTTTATCAAAGAATCGTGAAAAAATGTATCGCAGGTTAAATCACAGCACAACTGTTTTCAACATTGATAATAAAAAGTAATGTTTTTTGAGCACCAATCAGCATATTAAAATGACTTCTGAATGATCATGTAACACTGAAGACTAGAGTAAATTACAACGTAAATTAACTTTTTGAATATATTAAAAGACAATAGTTTTTTAAATTGTCGTAATATTTTCACAATATTCTTTATTATTATATTATTAGTATTATTATTCTATTATTATTTAGCATTGGTGAGAATAAGGGATTTCTTTCTAAAGCATCTTACCAACCCCAAAGTTTTGAACATTATATATATATAAAAAAGGTGGAAACTTCTACAGCTTTTGGCTGGACACTACTCTGGAAATGATGATCTGGCAAAGATGAGCACAGACAGCACACCATTATCTTGCTGGTCCCTCTTCCAGGTCAATTTCAGACATGCTGTCTTTGAACAAACAACCACTATCTCTCCAAAACAACTGACATTTTAAACTTGATTTGTGGCTTGACAGCCTGGTCTCATTAGCATATTATTTAGCTAACATCGCACTTGTTTTGACAGATTGCTTTCATAAGTCACCAATGAAAAGCTTCTGTGGACATTTTGGGTTTTACAGTCACCAAGCTTCCATCTGTTCCAGCTGGACCCAGTTTTATGTTCCGCTATCACTCACCTCCTTAGAGCAATAAAGTTTTTTTTTTCAACTGGCAGGATCTTTTTACCTCAATTTCACTTCAAAATACGGCCTAATTAAGAGTTTCACTTTAAAGCAAGGGATATCATTAATTTAATGTCAATATACACTACTGTTCAAAAGTTTGGGGTCGGTAATATTTTTTGATGTTTGTACAAGGCTGGTTTAAATACTGTAAAACATACTGAAATATAATTTAGAGCAGCCATTACTTCAGTCTCCAGTGTCACATCCTTCAGAAATAATTTTATTATGCTGATTTGGTACTCAAAAAACGTCTTCATATTTTTCTATTCTTTGATGAATAAAGTTCAAAAGAACAGCATTTACTCAAACTCAAATAGAAATTTGTAACCATTATAAATGTTCGTCACTTTTGATAAATGAATGTGTCTTTGCTGAATAAAAGTTTTGAATTTCTTTCAACAACAACAAATAAAATCTCTATTTTTACTTCCAATGTGTTGTATTCGACCATAACTTACAAGCAACAGAGGATGATTTGCCAGCTGCTAGATATGTCAAACACCCAAGAGTCGTTACAAATGAGCGCCAATTGTTCTCTTAAATGAAAATTAATGGATGGTCATAGGTCTCTCATATGTTGTGTGTCGCACACAAAAGACTAGCAATATTGACTGTGTAATTCAATTGCATTGTTGCAGAGGAGAGTTAAAGTAATGAATCAGTAGAGATGATGGAATCATCACAGCATCATGCATCAAAGAAAACATTTCCCTCTTTCTGCATTAGAAGCCTTGTCAATTATAGACACAGCATTTGTTGATAATAAAGAATGAATCCAAAAGAGTCACACTGCGACGCTGATGCAAAAGTCAATGCTGAAACAAAGAAATAAACTCACTGTGACACTCAGCCATAGTGGGGGATATTCAGATGCATCGTAGACACTGTGAGTGAATCAGCTGTGAGTCCTTATTCATATCAAAGGCAAACTGATTCCTAATGAGCTGCTTTTCTGCTGAACACAAACAAGGTGTGAGACAGGCGAGTTTCACCCTTTAAATGGTACAAGAAACAAAGCAAAGCAAATTCGTTTTTTTTTATCATGCAGAGTTGCCCTAAACCATTAAAAGAAAAAGAAGGAAATGACAGACTTCTCTTTCATTTATTTATACACCCTCATGTCTTTCCAAACCTGTATGAATTTTGTGGAATAAAGAAGGTGAATATGTTTGGCACTTCTTTCAGTGTACTTATTGTCTTAAAATGGTCAATGGAACTTGTGCACTAGGTACTAAGGATGTGCATCTCATGACTCAGGCCGATACAATACGCATCTCGATGCATAGCCAACGATACGATACATTAAAGATACATATGAAGCAGCTACCGATGCGATGCGATACAATTCACCCCTATTACGATGCAGAGCAATCTGATTTCGATTCTATTCAATTCAACACAATGCGATTCAATGCAATACAATGCAATGGAGAAAATATGATCACTTTTAATGCCTCGAGGCCTGTTTCATAAAACAAGTTTACCAAATAAGCTTGGCTTATTTCAGGTAGTTTGACTTATTGTCAAATGATTTTGTTCCATAAAGCAAATTTAACATAGGTCAACTTCAGTCACTGTGGCAACTTATGTTGGGAAATTAACCTGGTCTAAAGCAGGCTAACTGTCAGGCTAAGTTAAGCTCCTCTACTGACCAACAGGAACACAATGATATCACCACTGTCTCACATACTATTATGTTTTAACTTTTGTTTAGACTTTTGACTTTTTTTTTTTTTTACAGTTTCTAGCCATGCAACCTTTCTTTCTGGTTTTTAAACCGATGCATCGCATCGTTAACTTTTTATGCCGATGCACCGAGCGAAACGGGGAATCTTCCCATCCCTAGTGTAAATGCATAATAATTGGCCCGGCTAGTATGCTATATCGCACATGAGGATGCTGCAGGTGACGGATTGTTTATAGCCTTTTCTCACAGCAGCTAATTACTAAAAAGATTTATTTAAAAGAGAACAAGTTGTAAGGAACTTTCATTTGCTTTTTGGGTTACAAGAACAATTTCTTTATATGAAATTCGAATGGTATGACAATTAGAGATTAGACTGTACAGAAATTGAAATATACAGATAGCGCTAATTACACATTAAATACACACGGATATATTAAGTGCAACAATTTGAGACTAAAGTATAACAATAATAATAATTTGAACGGTTTTATGTGATATGAGCAAACCAATCTTTAGATTTAATCACCATTCTTAGCGAGATTTATTGTAATGTTTTTTTTCCTCAGTTGATCAGAACAAAAGTAACAGTTGTTACTTGTTCAGATGATATTCTCCAGTGAAAACTCTTATTTGGGTCATACTTTCAGGATGTAAAATCAGTGAATACAAAGTGCAGTATCCACACCGGTGCAGTGACTGACATCCACACATTAGATTAATCCGTGCTGGAGCCGTGCCGGCGCACAACCCACAGAAGGAAGATAATTCCGCAAATAGCTGCAATTGCAGGTTTTCAAACAGAGATGGCGACAAAGAGGTAAAACTTATGGACTGCAGCTTTAAGTTCAGTTTAAAGAAAAAGCTTTGGCCACATCACAAATTTAACCTTAATATTGTCTGGAATTAAAGGGATAGTTTTCCTGTCCTATGTCATCTGTTGGAACGTCACTCTCTCATGGACACGCGTACATCAAAGCTACACCCCGCCCCCATCTCGGGTACTCAGACCACATCTCTATTATGCTAATTCCAGCATACAGACCACTTCTGAAATTTGCCAAACCAGTCCAAAAACTCATCACAGTTTGGCCAGATGATGCTACCTCAACTCTACAGGACTGCTTTCAGTTCACAGACTGGAACATGTTTAAAGAGGCAGCCACCTACCATGACCACACAGACCTGCAAGACTACACTGAAACAGTGACTGCTTACATCAAAAACTGCATTGATGATGTGACAGTCACCAAGAACATCACCACACATGCCAACCAGAAGCCATGGATGACAGCAGAGGTTCGTGGGCTGCTAAAGACCCGTGATGACACATTGAGATCGGGAGACAAAGCAGTCCTCAGAACAGCAAGAGCCAACCTGTCCTGTGGCATCAAGAAAACAAAACGGTTGTATGCACAAAAAAATCAATTATCACTTGTACTGTCGTCTTGTTCTGTCGTCCTAACCGTCATCTTATTCTGTCATCTGTACTGTCATCTTGTTCTGTCGTCCTAACTGTCGTCCTGTTCTGTCATCCTAACTTTCGTCCTGTTCTGTCGTCCTAACTGTCATCTTATTCTGTCGTCCTAACTGTCATCCTGTTGTGTCGTTCTAACTGTCATCTTATTCTGTCGTCTGTACTGTCGTCTTGTTCTGTCATCATAACGTTAATCAGCGCGGTAAAGTTAGTTTCACGTTTCATATTTGACTAGGCTGCTTTAGGAACCGTCTGCAAATTTACCTCACAGTACAAAACGAAGTACAATAATTAATTCAAATTAATGTTCACAGGACTATAGTAAATGCCTAGTGGCAAACTGACTAAATATATTTTGCCAATGTCTCGCCTTAGACAGTACTTCCAACATCTCCCTTACAGTCTGTACAGTACACAAATATTTTCATGAAAAATTAGGCTACTGTATTTTTTTTCTTCATGTTACAAAGGTTGTAGGTTGCAGAAGACTGACTTATTACAGGTGAAATTTTTTTCCAATACCTGCTTTACTAGACGTACAGTGCACAAATATGTTTAGAAAAAAACTACTGTAATTCACCAAAAAGGCTTTTTCATGTTCCAAAGGTTGTAGTATGTTCCTAGATACAAGACTGACTTACTACATGTGAGATTTTGCCAATACCTCCCGTCATATATGTACAGTACACAATTATTTTCATAAAAATTACTGTAGTACAACCTTTGGAACATGAAACAAAACAAAAACCTATTGGTAAATTACTAGTGGGCAAAACTCACTAAATATAAGACAACCTTTGGAACATGATAAAACCCACTTGGCGAATAACTGCAGGTTTTTTAAAAAACTATTTGTGTACTGTACATACAGTAAGGGAGATATTGGCAAACTCTCACCTGTAGTAAATCAGTCTTGTAAATAAGAAAACACTACAACATTTTTCTAAATATATTTGTGCACTGTACATACAGTAAAAGAGATATTGGAAAATCTTACCTGTAGTAAGTCAGTCTTGTAACTAGGAATGTACTACAACCTTTGGAACATGAAAAAATATTTTGGTGAATTACAGTAATTTTTTTCTAAGAATAATTATGTACTGTACTTACAGTAAGGGAGATATTGGCAAAATTTTACCTGTAGTAAGTCAGTCTTGTAACTAGTGTACTACAATCAGTGGAACATGAAAAAACACTTTTGGTGAATTACAGTAAACAAAATGTTTTATATAGTTGTGTACTGCACAACAGTACAGGAGAGATTGGCAAAATATCACCTGTAGTAAGCCAGTCTCATAACTAGGAATGTACTACAACCTTTGGAACATGGAAAAACCCTTTTGGTGAATTACAGTATTTTTTTTCTAAACATATTTGTGCACTGTACGTACAGTGAAGGAGGTATGAGCAAAATTTCACAAATCACAAGTCAGTCTTGTAACTGCAAATGTACTACAACCTACAAAAAAAAACTTTGCGTAAAGTAATTTTTATGAAAATAATTGTGTACCGTACATAGGCCTATATGACGAGAGACACTGCCAAAATATCACATGTCAGTATCTAGGAACATACTACAACCTTTGGAACATGAAAAAGCCTTTTTTGGTGAATTACAGTAGTTTTTTTTTTTCTAAACATTAATTTGAATGAATTATTGTACGTCGTTTTGTACTGTGAGGTAAATTTGCAGACGGTTCCTAAAGCAGCCTAGTCAAATATAAAATGTGAAACTAACTTTACCATGGCTGATTTTTGGTTATGATGACAGAACAAGACGACAGTTAGGATGACAGAATAAGATGACAGTTAGAACGACAGTAAAGACGAGAGTAAGGATGACAGAACAAGATGACTGTTAGGACGACAGAACAAGACGACAGAATAAGATGACAGTTAGGATGAGAGGTTAGTCATGCACCATATCAAATCCAATCTCCCCAACACACTTGACCCTCTCCAGTTTACATACCATCCAAACTAGGGCTGCACGATAAATCGCATGCGATATTTAACACGCATCTTGTCAGAAAGTAAATCTCCATCACCTGCAGGCTTTCACATTGAGCAGCATTAACTACACAGAGCCGTTGTTCACTGACGAGCTGCGCAAAACCACGTTCATATTCGCACGATTTTTTGCGCTGCTCGTCAGTGAACAACGTCTCTGTGTAGTTAATGCTGCTCAATGTGGAAGCCCGCAGGTGATGGAGATTTACCGGCTTTCTGACAAGATGCGCGTTAAATATCGCAATGCGATTTATCGTGCAGCCCTAATCCAAACTGCTCCACGGACGATGCCATTTCCTCCATCCTCCCCCTGGCTCTTACCCACTTAGAAAACAAAGACTCTTATGTCAGAATGCTGTTCAATGACTTCAGCTCAGCATTCAACACATATCCCCACAAACTCATCACAACCTAACCTGCTTGGGCCTAAATACCTCCCTCTGTAATTGGATCCTGGAATTTCTAACCGGAAAAACTCAATCAGTCCGTGTCAGCCACAACACCTCCAGCACTACCCCACTGAGCACAGGTACCCCACAAGGCTGTGTTCAGCCCACTGATCTTCACGCTGCTGCCCCACGACTGCACTGCTCCAACCACATCATCAAGTTTGCTGATGACAAAACTGTGGTAGGTCTCAGCAACAATGATGAAACACCCTACAGAAAGGAAGTGGCACAACTGGTTGAATGGTGTGGGGCAAACAACCTGTCCCTCAATGTGAGTAAGACAAAGGAGGTTGTGATGGACTTCAGGAGAAACTCTGTTGACCACCCCCCACTGATTATCGACAGCTCGACTGTGGAGAGAGTCAGCAGCACTAAATTCCTGGGGGTGCACATAACAGAAGACCTCACCTGGACCACCAACACTACATCACTCTCCAAGAAGGCGCAACAGCGGCTCCACTTCCTGCGCCGACTTAAAAGAGCAAGTCTCCCTCCACCCATCCTCACCACATTCTACAGGGGAACCATTGAGAGAGTGCTGACCAGCTGCATCACCGTCTGGTACGGGAACTGCAGTGCTGCTAACCGCAAGACCCTACAGCGGACAGTAAACACAGCTGCAAAGATCATCGGTGCCTCTCTCCCCTCCATTCTGGACATTTTCCTTGCACGATGCTCCAGCAAAGCCAACAGTATCGTGAAGGACCCCACCCATCCCTCCCACAGTCTCTTCCAGCTCTTGCCATCAGGAAGACGGTACCGGAGCATCAGAGCCCACTCTACAAGCCCTCAATTCCAATCACCTCACCCCCCTCTGAAACCTCATCCACACCCCTAGCTCCTGAAACCAGGATCCTCTCTCTCCCCATCCCACCACACCACATGAAAACTGTTGAAAACCTCAAGAACATTGTGCAATTCTGAGTGTGCTACAAACAGGTGATTGGGCTGGACAAACCACCTGTATAAAAACACACTCTTTCCTCTCTATACGCAACTGACACTTTCTTATAAACACTCCATGACTGAGGATGCGCTTGTCTACACTTTTACTCTTCCCTACACTCCTGAGGCATTTGCTTGAACTCAGATCTCACAACTTTGTCCCTGAGAATTAGGGTAAGGTCTAGTGACTCGATGCTATAGAGATGACATGGAGTTCTGTCGCTTATCAGGTGCCTTGTGGATGCCAAGGCTACAGCTTCCAGCTCCCGCTTCATGCCTCGAACCCAGGAAGACAAGATCCGGTTCCAGCTGGAGGCCTTCATGTTCCAGGGAGGACACAGTCCTTCTGTACGTACTGTGCTGACTGAATTTGACTTCCCATCTGCTTTGGTTTTGTGACCTCTTACCTGTGTCTGTTGCAGATCTACATAACGTGTATTGTGAAGGCCACTCTTGCTTCTGCACCCAGTGACGCTCTCCGCAAATCCTGTTCCTTTTCCAACGGGTATGTTATGCTACTTAAGAACATGTTGAAGGTGCCGTGTCTGATTGTTCTTATTGCAGGTGGCTTGCTGCTGATGGGAACCACCAGGCTTGTGGTTGCTGTGACTCAACATGTGGTCCTGATGGAGGAAATGCTGCTCCTTTCGGGGGTAGGTAGCTGCTTGAAGATTGCTCTTGACCCTTCAAGTGCTCTACTTAACTTGGGTATTTGCTTACTAGGCATTCAGTGGGAAGGCAAGGCCTCACTCGGTCCTGTAATGGTTCAAGAGCGACTGAAGACTTTCGATGGTTTTCAGTAAATGGAAAAACCTATAGCTGGTTTTCAATAAATGGAGAAATGTATGGTTTCTTGTGTTCCTGTCTAGTTTAACCCTTTTAATGTACTGTAAATGTTGGAAACTGGTATTCCCTACTGTACCTTTCTCTTTCTAGAAGAAAGCTATTTTCTCAGTCAGGTACTTACTTTTTTTTTTTTTTTTTTTTTTTTTTTTTTAAAAGACAGACCTGTGAACATTGGCTGTGTTCAACTGGTTTACTGCCGTGTGTGTGTATTTATATATATATATATTTTTTTTGTTTTTTTTTTTTTTTGTGACACCATCCTACTAAGCAACAAATGTTTCGGAGTATATGCTTAAGTGGTTATGGCAAACAACTGAACATTATTTTTGCAGCGGTCAAGTTGTTGCCTTAAGCCCCTGTTCACACTCCAGCAATGCATTGCGCAAAGCACATGCTCCCATTCATTTTCATGGAAAGCTGGCGACGTTGACCGTTGGTGCAGAATGTGGGCTGTGTAAGACTTTTTTAATTTTATGCACCTGAAACATTGACTTTTCACAAGTGACACCAACAGCGTGGGCTCCCCGTTTCGAGTGCCAGGCAAGACTGGACTAATTTTCCTGAGCGAGTTCACTTTATATGACTTTGACTATCCACATCTGGATATATATACAAAAATTAGCTACAAAGAACCTGTTGGCCTTTTAAGGGTGTTTGATTCCTACAATTGCTGTTTGAGTTAATGACAGTAATGCAGTTTAGGGTACATACCTACATATTGGGACTATGTTGAAGAGTGATTCCTGAGCTACACACACACACACTGATGTATAAATAATACCTACATATTGGGACCATGTTTAAGAGTGAGTCCTGAGATACACACACACACCGATGTCTAAATCAAACTACATTTGGGCCCATTTGAAAAGAGTGATCCTGACCCACACCAACACACACACACACACCCACACCACCCACACACGCTGTCTAAATCATACCTACATATTGGTACCATGTTTAAGAGTGAGTCCTGAGCTACACACACACATTGATGTCTAAATCATACCTACATATTTGTACCATGTTGAGGAGTGAGTCCCTTAGCTACACACACACACACACACAACACCACACACTGACGTCTAAATCATACCTACATATTGGGACCATCTTGAAGAGTGATTCCTGATCTCCACACACACCCACACACACACACACTGATGTCTAAAACATACCTACATATTGGGACCATTTTGAAGAGTGAGTCCTGAGCTACACACCCACACACACACACACACCACCACACACCACTGATATCAAATCATACCTACATATTGGACCATGTTGAAGAGTGATTCGAGCTACAAACACACACACTGATTTCTAAATCATACCTACATATTGGGACCATTTTGAAGAGTGAGTCCTGAGCTACACACACACCACACACCACCGATGTCTAAATCATACCTACCTATTGTACCATGTTAAGAGTGCTTCCTTAGCTACCCACACACACCCACACACACACAGATGTCTATCATACCTACATATTGGTACCATGTTGAAGAGTGAGTCCTGAGCTACACACATACACACACACGGATGTCTAATAATACTACATATTGGGACCCGTTGGAAGAGTCCTGAGCATACACACCACCCACACTGCTGTCTAAATCAAACCACATATTTGGGACCATGTTGAAAGAGCGAGTCCTGAGCTACCACACACACACCGATGTCTAAATCATACCTACATATTGGGACCATGTTGAAGAGTGAGTCCTGAGCTACACACACACACACACACACACACACACACACACCGATGTTAAATCACTACCTACATCTTGGACCATGTTGAAGAGTGATCCTGAAGCTACACCACACACACCACACACATCACACACCGAGTCTAAATCATACCTACATATTGGGACCATGTTGAAGAGTGAGTCCTGAGCTCTACACACACACACACACACACCACACGATGTCTAAATCTAACTAACTATTGGGACCATGTTGAAGAGTGAGTCCTGAGCTACACACACACACACACACACACACACACACACTGATGTCTAAATCATACCTACATATTGGGACCATGTTGAAGAGTGAGTCCTGAGCTACACACACACACACCACACACTGATGTCTAAATCATACCTACATATTGGGACCATGTTGAAGAGTGAGTCCTGAGCTACACACACACACACACACACACACACACACACACACACTGACGTCGAAATCGACATACAGTTGGGACCATGTTGAAGATGATTCCGGAGCTACACACACCACACACCACACACACACACTGAATGTCCTAAATCTACTACATGATTGGAACCATGTTTAAAGAGTGGAGTCCCGGAGCTACACACACAAACACACACACCGCTGTCTAAATCATCTTACTATTTGTACCATGTTAAGAGTTATTCCTGAGCTACACACACACCCCACCACCACACACACACACACAGATGTCTAAATCATACCTACATATTGGGACCATGTTGAAGAGTGAGTCCTGAGCTACACACACACACTGATGTCTAAATCATACCTACATATTGGGACCATGTTGAAGAGTGAGTCCTGAGCTACACACACACACACACACACACACACACTGATGTCTAAATCATATCTACATATTGGGACCATGTTAAAGAATGAGTCCTGAGCCACACACACACACAAACACACACACGGTCCCTAAATCATACCTACATATTGGGACCATGTTGAAGAGTGAGTCCTGAGCTACACACCACACACACACACACACACACACACACACTGATGCCTAAATCATACCTACATATTGGGACCATGTTGAAGAGTGAGTCCTGAGCTACACACACACACACACACACACACACCCACTGAGTCTAAATCATATCTACATATTGGGACCATGTTAAAGAATGAGTCCTGAGCCACACACACACACACACACACACACACTGATGTCCTAATTTACCTACATCTTGGACCATGTTGAAAGAGCGAGTCCTGAGCTACACACACACACACACACACACACACACACTGATGTCTAAATCATACCTACATATTGGGACCATGTTGAAGAGTGAGTCCTGAGCTATTCTCCTAATAAAACATGGTTACCTTGTCTGAGATGGGCATCGTTCAGGTCTACCATGGAGGGGGATTTAGGTCTACCCACATGTGCTTTCTGTGAGCCTAATGAAGCATTTCAATAATCAATTATTCAAGTCTTTACCTGAATAATAAGAACATGCCAATGCTTTATTGCACTACTTTGCAAGGCTATGTTAATTCTCTTAATACTGCACTCCAGTATCTTTACAATAAATGTGGTATTCTTATGACTTTAACTTAAAAAAGCAGACAAAGATTAGCAGAGGCCAAGACTTTAGTCAAGTGAGTTACTATACATTTTCTTATACCCTGGTTGGCCTTTTTCTTTGAAGATACTTTGAGTCCCTCGTCTTGAGGTCCCTCGTCTTGCAGGTTGCCTGCTGATAGTGGAAAAAACGAGCAACAATCTAAAGTACAGCACAGTGACTCATGCAATCGCTGAAATGTACACTTCCTATCCAGCGTAATTATCCAGAGTAATGGAGTAAAAGCAGAGCTGGAGGAATAATAATGTATAGAATTGCAATAAACGCATGTACCATTCACATGATCCTCATACTCTTGATTTCTGCAGCTTGAAGTTTGCGGTTCTGCCTCATCACTGGAACTGTTGCTTACTGTCGATTTCATCTGATTAAGACAAAAGCATAAAGCTGTTGAATGCCACTATCACACCATTTCTACGTCATTTTCTCTCGATGTGGCCTATTACAAAAATCTGTGAAGCTAAACTTCTAGTACATTGCTTCTGTATTAAATTACCTGCCAATATTTGATATTTTAGGAAATATTGACACCACTCCTAATACTCTACAGAATATACATTATTGTGAAATACAACTAATCTTGATTACCATTTGTGTTAAAATGCATATTACACAATTATATTTACCTTGTGGATCTATTGTTATACCATCTAATCCTTTACCCTGGAGTTCGGGCAGTTTCCCTTTTTTCATTGCAATAAGGAGTTTACTAATCTTTGCAAGCTGTAGAGTGCTTTCAGGGAGGCGGTAGAACTCCCGATGAACTCTGATATCATGGCCAAGGAAGTTGGGCAGTTGATCCATCTCATTGTCTTTTAGGTTAAATACTGTGGACATTGTAGCTACTTGCTTACGCAGCTTTGTTGAGCAAAGGGCATCTGGATGCTTTGCTCCACTGGCTTGTGCATACTGGCGAATGCAGTCTCCACCACGATAATTAGACAGAGCACCTGGACGAGCAAACAAATGCTGGTTTTCAACAGGAACTTGACACTTTTCTCTCATGTTTACAAGGAGATCCATGGCCACAACCATATTAGGGGTCAGCAACACTGGTACCTTCTTACCCCTCTTACCACATATTTCCACCCTTTGGAAGTACCCACAAAGCTTTTTCTCAAAGTCACTGAGTCCCACAGCAATATCTCTGTGCATTGGTGCCTGGTCTCTAGACGTGTAAGATGGAATATTCATCCTGGAAACTTCACCCTCTCTTTGTCTATTAAAAATAATGATCTGTGTTAGCATGACTTTGCAAAGATTGGCAAAGTTTTTGCCATTTGGTTTTTCTTGTAGGGCATCCACATACTCCTGCTGTTTTGAGTTCAAAAATGAGTGCAGTGTTTTGACATCCTCTGTAAATGGACTTGTGGCTTATTCCATTTAGCCTCACCCAGAGTAGTCAGTGCAGCTGCAGACACTGCCTCATTCCATTTGCTTTCATACAAACGTCTGAAGTTTCGTGCAGACTCTGCAGCCGTGTCGCGTCCTGACATCAGTGCATTGCATTCCACGGAGTTGGCAATCTTCGCCAAGCTGTGGCCAAGCTTCAGTGCCAGTGATGGAATCTTGTAGGTGTTTGTCTCCTCACTAAATCCTGCCACTGCTCTTACTGCTTTTATAACGTGAGGAAAGTTGCAGGGTTGGATGAAGTCCACCACATTATGAATGGGTGTCAGTGATCTGGCAGTGATGAGTAACTTTGCTACTTCTCTCATTTTCTGCTTAATGTAGTAATTTCTTCCTGAATGTGACTTCAGCCTGTTGTACATCTGCTCCCCTAAAAAAAGAATGTATTGATGATTTCTGACAACATCTGAAACTTCATCATTCACCATCTCACAAGCAATGGTCCATAGAGTTTTGCTAACATCCACTGGTGGAGGAAGGGTCAAGCTGTTGATTGACTGAACTCTCTTCTGCCCAATTGTGCGGTTTTCATTTTTGGGGTTCTGGGGGCATGTTCGGATGTGTCTCCATAGTGTCTTTCTGTTGTACAGACCTTGACAGTGGATACAGTGAGTGAAGTCATAGGTAGATTTTACTTATTTGGGCCGTCTGCAAGCAACCATTTCCCCGTTTCCGGCTTTTGAAACTGCAGCATTATGGGTAAAGTTCCCTCTACTTTTCAAAAGGCGTAATCTCACTCTTCCTTCTTTTGACCTTTTATCGAAGCTGAATGCCTTAGCTACCTCAAGTTCATTGCGATGAACAAACTCCAAGTGCCGTGCGATTTTAAAGTATGGCTTCTGACAATAGCCGCAATATTGTATCTTCTTGTATCTATTTTTTTGCACTTTAGTAGGCATTGATGTCACAGATGTGGAACTGTGATAGGATGAGCTTGTACTCGTGTCTGTTGTACTCTTAAACTCTACAGCACCTCCCTTCACTGGCTCAGCATGCCAGATATTTAGTTCTTCACTTTCACAACTATTGTCTGAGGAGCTACCGTCTGTATCAGGGATATATTCTTTGTCACTGTAGTCAGAAAAGGAGGATTCCTCGCAAGATATCTGTGGGAAAAACATTATTGTATTAAATGCCCCTATGAGGAATATTAAGCATATGAATACTGAAAGCCATTTCGATGCCCCCACCAACAAAAAAACTAGCACATACCTCAGATTCATCATTCTGTGAGTAATCAGTCACCCCTCTTTCAGTTTCAAGTGTTCTTGTTGACAGTTGTTCATAGCGTTGAGCACATTTGTCATGATGTTCTTTCAGTCTGTTTACCTGGGCAGCAAACCTATATAGTACCTGTGGTTTATAAATAGGTAGTTCAGAACTTGAAGTATGTTGACATTTATTTTTTTTAAACTGGCCAAATGATTACTTAATTGGAGCTTGGTTAATGTAACATGGCATTACTTGTTCAGTTGGCTTCTTGCTCATGTTGGAAGGAAGACATATATCTTCCTCCAAAGGTGTGTTCTCCTCACAGTGTGGGACTGCTCTGTTCACCTGTAAAGAGAGAACAGTATCCACTGTGAAAAACACACACTATATTTATTTCATACTGGAGAAACATCAGGACATCCACACACACGTGGCACGTTTCACACCACATCAATGTCAGTACAGTGGACAGGCTCTCATAACACACTTATGGAATCCTCAAACAACCTCACAGTTTAAAAATGAGGACAAACTATGAAATATAGGGCTGGGTTTTGACACAAATTTCACGATTCGATTCTCATTCACAAGCTTGCGATTCAATTCGATTACCAATTCGATTCAATATTGATTATTTTGGATACATATCAGGTACACAGTACATGCCAAATTTTCTGAAAAAAATCACTCAACTAATGCTGTAAAATATACATGAGAGCCAGTTGGTACATGATTACTATAATATTGAAGGTTAAAATTGACTGATTTGTAGGCTAATATACAACTGCTAAAATTGAAGTTTTTAAAATAATAAAGTTACAATTAGCTACATAATAATACTTCTACTTCAATTCGTTTTTTGAAATATAAACATTTAAATGCTTGTTGTCAAAAACTTGATGGATATTCAACCTAAATTAAACATTGAAGAACGTAAAAGTTATAATGAATATATTATATGGTGCATATATTTAATGCCCCTCTCTACAGTTTATTTTTCTAGCTGACTAATGAGTTTATGGTCACCGAATATGTTTTTCTGAGGTAAATGTGATGTTACGTGACATTGTTTACAAGACGTTATATTGACGTCTTTGCGCGGCTGAAACACTGATTGAGCGATTACACGAGACAGGATACGGATTGTAAAGTTACTCTTTTAACTTACCTTCGGATGTTTAGTCATGTTTATTTTGTGCTGAAACTTATGGGAAGCCAAACAACCCAAAAGTGAGACAAAACAGCGCAGTATTAAAGTGTTCGCGCCGCGCTGACCTGGCTCAATGGACCGAGCTGCGCGACCGACAGCGCAGAGAGGACGTGTTTACTAGCGCCACCGAACTGACAGCGTGGCGCGAACATTACTCTCCACAGAAGTTCGTGTTTTTTTCCTGCACATAACATAATGAAGAGTTACTTATTATCTTTCATATTACTACAAGTAAACAGCAGTGTTAGCTACTTTGAAGCGCGTATAGCCAATATTTAGTAGGTAGTCACGTTCACAGCAGAAACTTCCACTAAAAATCCCATACATATAATATATATAGATATATATACACTATTTTAATAATAGTTCAAATTTAAAATGGGCAATATTGTGCTGAATGTAGAACTTGACGACAACAACAATAATAACTAAGTACAAAATAAAATATATATATATATGCTAGAAGCTGGGTGTGCTCCTCAAGAGGACGATGGTATTGTAAATTTATAAAAGTCTTATATATTTTATATGTGCAGTTCTTCAAAGTACAACTGTTTAGTTACATGTAGTAGAAAGGTAAGCAAAAGAAACGTAAAAACTTAATACTGATCTTCATTATGTTATGTGCAGGAAAAAAACATGAACTTTTCCGGGGAGTAATGTTCGCGCCGCGCTGTCAGTTCGGTGGCGCTAGTAAACACGTCCTCTCTGCGCTGTGAGTCGGTCGCGCCGCTCGGTCCATTGAACACTTGAATACCGCGCCGTTTCGTCCCACTTTCCGTGTGTTTGACTTCCCATAGAAACTGGTATTAATGTGGAGGAGATAATTAGTTCACGTGCGCCTCGTGCTGCCGCATTTACTGAACTGAGGCTCTACAGCGATCTGTCACTCCACATTAAACAGCGTCAAAACGGCATTTATTGTTTGAATACTGCAATACAATGGACAGAATTTGAAATCTGAGACTTTATTTCATATTAAAAGTACCAAAGCACAATGCTTATTGCGATTTATTGAAAACAGGCTAGACTAATCGATTATTGGGATTTAAGAATCGATATCGTTCCGTAAAATGAGAATCGATTAAAATCGAGATAGATATTTTTTTACCCAGCCCTAATGCAATATGAACATTATCTGATATAGTAATAAAAAACTAGACACTTTTGTAAAGAGAGGACAGAATTCACTGAAAATTACAATGTATGAAAACTCAAAAGTCCCGTAACATTAATGCAGTTGCATAAAGTACAAGTCAAAACAGTGCTAAGATCATGTAGGGATGATGGGCTGTACTGTGTTGAGTTCAGTGATTGGTGCTGATATGGGCAACCGATGGTTGTCTCAATTTGGTTAATGCTATCAGTCCATGTGACAGGGGTTTAGTGCAAGAGATCTAACCTGAGAATGGTTCTCCATCGTGTCAGAAGCTGTGGATGAATGGTCACTGTTGCGCTCAGTGCATTGATCACTATTTGAAGGCCTTGGTTCAGACAAATGACTCCCAATCTGATTTAATAAGAACATACACATTAGATCAGGGCAGAAACAACCAGTTACAAAGATAATCAACAGCAAATGGATCTGTAACTCTCTTTACAGTCATCGTTGTAACGTGTGAAAGCATACAAAACACATTCCATTTGATTCCACACCAATCATCCATAATTAAGACAAACACACTATATTTATTTCATACTGGAGAAACATCAGGACATCCACACACATGGCACGTTTCACACCACATCAATGTCAGTACAGTGGACAGGCTCTCATCACACACTTATGGAATCCTCAAACAACCTCAGTTTAAAAATGAGGACATTCTTATTATGTAAAAAATAAGTCTATTAATCAATACTAGGGATGCACTGAATGTTCGGCAACTGAAATTATTCGGCCAAAAATAGCAAAAAATGGTCCTTCGGTGTTCGGCCGAATAAGCGAAAAGACAGAATAAATTGTACCAAACAAAATAGCAACCAATGCAGAGTGAGAGGCGCACACTCTTTATAATGCAGCACACATGTCAGCAGTGTTGAAGCATTTAAACTGTCGGAGAAAGATGCAAAAATCATTACAAGCACCGACAGTGAGAGACTGTTTAGTGCTGCATCGCATGTCTTCAATGAGAAGAGGAAGGGGTGATTGTTGCTGGTTACTGTATGATGACTGAAATTGCGAAATGGCTTTAAACAATTAGTAAATAAACTGCAGAACGTTATGTTTTCTAATACACGCATGCATTGCATGTATTCTGACAGCGCTGATGTCTACCTGTTCAGTTGGCTTGGGACTCCTGTTTATTTTGGTAGGAAGGCATGTACCCTCTTCTGATGGTGCGTTCTCTTCACTGTGAGGGGTTGCTCGGTTCACCTGTAAAGAGAGAACATGCTCTGAATATTTGAAGGCCATTTCAACAAAAAAAATGGTGTATGACTGCACTATGCAATGTTGTGTCAATACTGCATCATTATTATTTAATAGACAGTCCAGAGACCGTTTAAGTTGTTCTGTTCTGTTCATCAAGTAATAAAACACAGAAAGTCAACTAACACATTACTCAACAATACCAACACAAACTAAATAGAGACCTGATTACCAGAGTACGCCATGGCCAGTTTGAATCTCCATAGTTGTATGTTAATTCTTCTCCTGAAGCTATGTCCTTAATTGAAAACAAACACAGATGTGGTTTGCCTTCAGCACCTATTTTTTTCACTTTACAGATAGGAGTCTTGTAATTATCGTTCACTAGTCTCCCAAGTGAACCATCTTCTTTTGAGGCATCAATGCTAACATGGGAGAGAGGAAAAAACATGAAATTTGGTTCCAATAAGTCAAAAATAATCAATCAAAATGGTTCCCAAAACCTACCACCATTGTCTTCCATTCCAATCAAAGTCAAACAAGAAGGTATTTTCTGTTTCATTGTATCTATTCTGTCGTGTCTGGCTCTCCTCTTGGGAAAGTAACTCTCCACGGTATTCAAGAATGAAGCATCCTTTGTCAATGGACATGCTAGCAAACACACCTCTACCTAAGATAGAGATAGAGATGGCATGGTGTTGAATATTAAGTGTCTCTGTAGAAATTAAGTGGTTCTTTATTCAATTGACCTGGCCTTTAAAGGGCATGCACACATTAATTACAGGACATGCAACTAGGGATGGGCGTATCGATACTGACGCGAGTATCGAAAATATACTGCGTATCGAGCTTCGATACTCAAACAAAAATATCGATACTATGGTGCGTTTTATTTACCAGTGGTTTTGTTTATTTAACAAAAATAATAATAATAATAATGCGTACAATATGCATTGAATTTGACGAATAACCTTTGTTAGCGAGTAATTGTGTAGGATAGAACTATTTTCCTGCTCATCTGAACACACGCAAATGTTGCAAGACAGAACCAATCGATCACAGAGAGCGTTCACGCACTGCTGACAGTGCATTCAGACAGGGCTGATTTTCCCAAAAGTATCATAAGAAAACATTAAAGCTTTTGGAGGCTTTTAAAGCTTATCAGAGGACAGAAATAAAAACAACATAAATGTTTGAGTTATTTCACAATAAAAAAAACCCCCAAAAATTTTTGAAATTGTAGCCTACCATAGTTTGTGCATTACAAGTATTTAAATTGAACGTTGCAAGCATAATATTGATCATGTTCTATTCTGGGGTAATGTTATAGAATATACACTGTCAGAATAAAAAGTTTGATTTTATGCATTCACAGCCATTCACTGGCATCCTAATGGCAGTCAAAATCTGCACTAAATCAAAAGTTCCAATTTACCCATACGTAGAATATTAATGTTGTAATACTGATACCACTAATATAAAAATGTGATGATATATGTTACAAAAAAGTAACAATTTTTAAATACGTTGATCTCAGTATTCCTATCAAGGATTATATAAGGGTCTTTAATGCATGATAGTAAGCATAGAATGTTATCAAACAGTTTAAAATAGCTGGGCTAAGATAGATCACAATTTTTAAGACTGCAGGAATATGTTAATTCAATATACACTTTATCCCACCGGTTACAATTGTGACTGACCATAAAATAAAAATTTTCACACACTTTTCCAAAAAAAAAAACAATTACTAATTATTTCAAAGGGTTACTAATGACACATCATTTGGATATTTTCATGTCTGGGAAAAATTTGGAATTAAACAGATTAAAATGCGTTTTAAACATAAAGTTAAGTGGTTTTCATTACCCATTTCACTCTTAGTAATTTAATGATTTAATAAATTTCATAATTTAAAAGTTTAGTGCAGAAGTATCGAATCGGTATCGATATCGACGATACTGCCTTGAAAAATATCGGTATCGTATCGAAAACGAAATAAGGGATATCGCCCATCCCTACATGCAACCTTCTTCCAACATCTGGTCAGTTTAAACCTATGTGAAAATCTGCTCATTCAGTTGCACAGCCCACAACAGCAACTGTAGCAACAGTAACGAATCATCTTAAGAATACCAGTAAAATACCTACTGAAATTAGACTATTCAATGTAATACAGCTTTACACATGCATTTTGTGCAATTATCTTATGACTGTATTACTGTTAAGAGGGGATGCAGTTTTAGAACGATTCCCAATCTGCTACAGTATCTTCCTGTGGAACGGGATGAAAGAAGCATTGAGATACTGTTACTAACCTTTATGAGAGTGAATGAATCTCTCCTCAAAGCATGGGTTGTCTTTGCCAGACAGAATGTGTGTAGTGGCATCCTCCACAGGACTAATTCGCTTCCGTTTGGACATGACATCCAGTTATGCATTTACATTCTGGAAAGGAAAGTTAGAAAGCAAATAATCAAAAGTTCAGTGACTAATATTTCAATCTTGATTGTATGACACTCACACAATATTTATTGTGTCCAATCAGCTTTACACCTGCTACCAACTTAGATCATGCTTGCTATTTACACATAAAACATGTATTTATCAAATAAAATAAAAAATAGATGAAAGAATACATATTAATCAAAACTTAGTAGAGTTAGCAATTTTGAAATAGGCATGCGATTGTTCTGTCGCCATTTTTGAAAATCCACTTTGATCAAATTCTCTGCAACTAGCGAGCATTAGGCCTGTCGCAATAATCAATATATCGACTTAACGCACAATATATGTACATGACCTCAATAACGTTTGGCGACGCAATATATCGCCCGTTATGTTTACATGATTATGAATGTCACCAACATATTGCAGATCGTGCTGTCTGTTCTCCGTGTCGGAGGCGAAAGCAGGGCTTGGGCAGTTCCTTCATCAGCAGGTGAAAAAGGCGAAAGCAGGGCTTGGGCAGTTCCTTCATCAGCAGGTGAAAAAGGCGAAAGCAGGGCTTGGGCAGTTCCTTCATCTGCAGGTGAAAAAGGTGAAAGCAGGGCTTGGGCAGTTCCTTCATCAGCAGGTGAAAAAGGCGAAAGCAGGGCTTGGGCAGTTCCTTCATCAGCAGGTGAAAAAGGCGAAAGCAGGGCTTGGGCAGCTCCTTCATCAGCAGGTGAAAAAGGCGAAAGCAGGGCTTGGGCAGTTCCTTCATCAGCAGGTGAAAAAGGTGAAAGCAGGGCTTGGGCAGTTCCTTCATCAGCAGGTGAAAAAGGCGAAAGCAGGGCTTGGGCAGTTCCTTCATCAGCAGGTGAAAAAGGCGAAAGCAGGGCTTGGGCAGTTCCTTCATCAGCAGGTGAAAAAGGCGAAAGCAGGGCTTGGGCAGTTCCTTCATCTGCAGGTGAAAAAGGCGAAAGCAGGGCTTGGGCAGTTCCTTCATCAGCAGGTGAAAAAGGCGAAAGCAGGGCTTGGGCAGCTCCTTCATCAGCAGGTGAAAAAGGCGAAAGCAGGGCTTGGGCAGCTCCTTCATCAGCAGGTGAAAAAGGCGAAAGCAGGGCTTGGGCAGTTCCTTCATCTGCAGGTGAAAAAGGTGAAAGCAGGGCTTGGGCAGTTCCTTCATCTGCAGGTGAAAAAGGTGAAAGCAGGGCTTGGGCAGTTCCTTCATCTGCAGGTGAAAAAGGTGAAAGCAGGGCTTGGGCAGTTCCTTCATCTGCAGGTGAAAAAGGTGAAAGCAGGGCTTGGGCAGTTCCTTCATCTGCAGGTGAAAAAGGTGAAAGCAGGGCTTGGGCAGTTCCTTCATCTGCAGGTGAAAAAGGCGAAAGCAGGGCTTGGGCAGCTCCTTCATCAGCAGGTGAAAAAGGCGAAAGCAGGGCTTGGGCAGTTCCTTCATCAGCAGGTGAAAAAGGCGAAAGCAGGGCTTGGGCAGTTCCTTCATCAGCAGGTGAAAAAGGCGAAAGCAGGGCTTGGGCAGTTCCTTCATCTGCAGGTGAAAAAGGTGAAAGCAGGGCTTGGGCAGTTCCTTCATCAGCAGGTGAAAAAGGCGAAAGCAGGGCTTGGGCAGTTCCTTCATCAGCAGGTGAAAAAGGTGAAAGCAGGGCTTGGGCAGTTCCTTCATCAGCAGGTGAAAAAGGTGAAAGCAGGGCTTGGGCAGTTCCTTCATCAGCAGGTGAAAAAGGCGAAAGCAGGGCTTGGGCAGTTCCTTCATCTGCAGGTGAAAAAGGCGAAAGCAGGGCTTGGGCAGTTCCTTCATCAGCAGGTGAAAAAGGCGAAAGCAGGGCTTGGGCAGTTCCTTCATCTGCAGGTGAAAAAGGCGAAAGCAGGGCTTGGGCAGTTCCTTCATCAGCAGGTGAAAAAGGCGAAAGCAGGGCTTGGGCAGTTCCTTCATCTGCAGGTGAAAAAGGCGAAAGCAGGGCTTGGGCAGTTCCTTCATCAGCAGGTGAAAAAGGCGAAAGCAGGGCTTGGGCAGTTCCTTCATCTGCAGGTGAAAAAGGCGAAAGCAGGGCTTGGGCAGTTCCTTCATCTGCAGGTGAAAAAGGCGAAAGCAGGGCTGGGGCAGTTCCTTCATCAGCAGGTGAAAAAGGCGAAAGCAGGGCTTGGGCAGCTCCTTCATCAGCAGGTGAAAAAGGCGAAAGCAGGGCTGGGGCAGTTCCTTCATCAGCAGGTGAAAAAGGCGAAAGCAGGGCTGGGGCAGTTCCTTCATCAGCAGGTGAAAAAGGCGAAAGCAGGGCTTGGGCAGTTCCTTCATCAGCAGGTGAAAAAGGTGAAAGCAGGGCTTGGGCAGTTCCTTCATCAGCAGGTGAAAAAGGTGAAAGCAGGGCTTGGGCAGTTCCTTCATCTGCAGGTGAAAAAGGTGAAAGCAGGGCTTGGGCAGTTCCTTCATCTGCAGGTGAAAAAGGTGAAAGCAGGGCTTGGGCAGTTCCTTCATCTGCAGGTGAAAAAGGTGAAAGCAGGGCTTGGGCAGTTCCTTCATCTGCAGGTGAAAAAGGTGAAAGCAGGGCTTGGGCAGTTCCTTCATCAGCAGGTGAAAAAGGCGAAAGCAGGGCTTGGGCAGTTCCTTCATCTGCAGGTGAAAAAGGCGAAAGCAGGGCTTGGGCAGTTCCTTCATCTGCAGGTGAAAAAGGTGAAAGCAGGGCTTGGGCAGTTCCTTCATCTGCAGGTGAAAAAGGCGAAAGCAGGGCTTGGGCAGTTCCTTCATCAGCAGGTGAAAAAGGCGAAAGCAGGGCTTGGGCAGTTCCTTCATCAGCAGGTGAAAAAGGCGAAAGCAGGGCTTGGGCAGTTCCTTCATCAGCAGGTGAAAAAGGCGAAAGCAGGGCTTGGGCAGTTCCTTCATCTGCAGGTGAAAAAGGCGAAAGCAGGGCTTGGGCAGTTCCTTCATCTGCAGGTGAAAAAGGCGAAAGCAGGGCTTGGGCAGTTCCTTCATCTGCAGGTGAAAAAGGTGAAAGCAGGGCTTGGGCAGTTCCTTCATCTGCAGGTGAAAAAGGCGAAAGCAGGGCTGGGGCAGTTCCTTCATCAGCAGGTGAAAAAGGCGAAAGCAGGGCTTGGGCAGTTCCTTCATCAGCAGGTGAAAAAGGCGAAAGCAGGGCTTGGGCAGCTCCTTCATCAGCAGGTGAAAAAGGCGAAAGCAGGGCTTGGGCAGTTCCTTCATCAGCAGGTGAAAAAGGCGAAAGCAGGGCTTGGGCAGCTCCTTCATCAGCAGGTGAAAAAGGCGAAAGCAGGGCTCGGGCAGTTCCTTCACCAGCAGGTGAAAAAGGCGAAAGCAGGGCTCGGGCAGTTCCTTCACCAGCAGGTGAAAAAGGCGAAAGCAGGGCTCGGGCAGTTCCTTCACCAGCAGGTGAAAAAGGCGAAAGCAGGGCTCGGGCAGTTCCTTCACCAGCAGGTGAAAAAGGCGAAAGCAGGGCTCGGGCAGTTCCTTCACCAGCAGGTGAAAAAGGCGAAAGCAGGGCTCGGGCAGTTCCTTCACCAGCAGGTGAAAAAGGCGAAAGCAGGGCTTGGGCAGTTCCTTCATCAGCAGGTGAAAAAGGCGAAAGCAGGGCTTGGGCAGTTCCTTCATCAGCAGGTGAAAAAGGCGAAAGCAGGGCTCGGGCAGTTCCTTCACCAGCAGGTGAAAAAGGCGAAAGCAGGGCTCGGGCAGTTCCTTCACCAGCAGGTGAAAAAGGCGAAAGCAGGGCTCGGGCAGTTCCTTCACCAGCAGGTGAAAAAGGCGAAAGCAGGGCTCGGGCAGTTCCTTCACCAGCAGGTGAAAAAGGCGAAAGCAGGGCTTGGGCAGTTCCTTCACCAGCAGGTGAAAAAGGCGAAAGCAGGGCTCGGGCAGTTCCTTCACCAGCAGGTGAAAAAGGCGAAAGCAGGGCTTGGGCAGTTCCTTCATCAGCAGGTGAAAAAGGCGAAAGCAGGGCTTGGGCAGTTCCTTCATCAGCAGGTGAAAAAGGCGAAAGCAGGGCTTGGGCAGTTCCTTCATCAGCAGGTGAAAAAGGCGCCATTTGAGGCGTTATTGTGTTTTCCTGACGACTACAGAATAAATCCAAATGCACTGGATTTCAAAGCCGCAATCCACTGTTCTGGTGCAAATTAAAACGGCACAGCACAAAATGGTGCACATTAAAGAATGTTTTTTTATCAGCAAAAAGTAGTTATCGTGACAGGCCTAGCAACTGGCTTAACGTTAGTTCTTCTGTAATTAGCTAAACTTAACTAGTTACTCGTCGTCTTCATACTATAGGCAAGCAACAGATGTAGTAATTTGCTGGTCTGTATATCTAGGTAGCTGTCAATAATTTGTTTAATTGGTCAATGTTTCACAATTTGAAAAGATAACGGTTTATAAAACAAGCTAGTGAGCTTACCTCTCTCTGAGCTGTGCCCTCGAGCGAATGACAAACGCACCTCCTCGCGACTCGCGCCAAAAATCCTTTCCCGGGGTTTTTACTTTTTACCTCACTAAATATTTTTACAAGTAAAATTACTTTCCCTTATAAAAAAAATATTAAAAACGTTCCTGTCAGTTTTTTTCCAACCCATGCTCCATGTGAGAATAGAACCGCAAACTTCACTGAAATTTGTATTATTATTCACCAGCATTACAAAATAAAACCATAAACTCTAAAACTGTGTAGGCTACCATGTGCTTTAATATCAAAGTTTTCTCCAACTAATGAACTTTTAATGAACCCATAGCTATTTATTAACCCTTTCGCGCGTGAGTTTAAAATATTCTAGCTGAGCCCCCAGCGTGAGGTTTTTTTAGGCGACCGTTATTTTAGAATGTATCGCCTTATTGTTTCCATGGCGACGCGTCATGCTTGTCATGTGACACAACGCAGCCACAATAGATCTGTGTGACACATGGATCGCTTTTATTTAGTTTTTCCTGTTTTATTCAAAATATTCACAAACATGCTCACTATATTATGAAATATCTGATATTCCGATTCTGAAATATGTGCAATTAAATCTATTTGGTAGTTTAAACACTTTTATATCGACCGTGTTAGTTGATCTATACGGGGTGCTGGGCGCCGCCATGTTAGTTCGCGCTGCATCCGAGCTGTGGGATTTACAACACACAAATTCATCCTCTCCTCCCGAAAGATATTAAAGTAGGTCTCCGGTGAACTGGGAGAAGAGCAGAGTAAACTTTATAGTTACCTACACAATCTGTATTCATGGGTTTCATGTGGCGTCACACAGTGGTGCGGCCGCCATTTGTAGGACCGAACTGCTGTGCTGTGTTCTGGGCTGTGATAACAGCAAATCACAATGGATTATTTACCAAGAGACGTGGATGTATGGGATTCTTTTGATTAAATATTTCTCGTAAGCATAGATGCATTTTTAAATTTTAATATTTTAGTTAGCAAGTTCATAATGAAACTTGCAAAATGTTAAATTTGCGTGCGAGACTACTGATTTGCTAGAAAACATTCATTATGCTCCACCTAAAGCTAATAAATCAACGAGATGTTTTGATCTTTGATCTAAGTACAGTTATGTGAGTCTAGAATGTTTATGCTGCACTAAACTTTGACGAGCAACACTCAGACCCGCAAACAAACAGATGAAGAAGAGGAGGATGATGACGGTCCAGCAGCGCATACAAGGAGAAAGTAGTTTTAGTTTCCACATTCTTATTTTTATGAATGTAACTGAATGTAATTACTTCAAGGATGTTAGAGTGAAGAGGATTTGTTTGTACTATTACTATTATAATCCTATAGAAGAACGTTATTTTCAAATAATCTCAGTGAACTAAATATATAAGCTAGTTGCAGTGATTTTTACGATGACAATGTACTGCAGTCAAATTTATATGCTTCAATATGTCTGAGATCATTTGCAGTAGCTGTGTCCTGCTTTTACATGTGCTGTGTAAGCAGACTTATATGTACAAGTGCTCACCAATATCAAAACACATGTACCTGACTTCAACAAAACACAGTCACGGTTGTGTTGCTTCTTCACTTAGCATGTAGAGACATACAGGAATAACTGAATATTTCTCTTAAATGTGCCACAAATGTCTTTTAACAATGTTTTGTAGTAACCGAGAGAAGTGTCATCGCAGAAGAAGTGGCAGAAGTTCCTCAGACAGCTGTGAACACCGAGCAGTGCTTGGAGTCAGACAGACTTCATCTTTATTATACTTCTCTGACTGGACGAGCAAGCAGTTAGAGTCCATGAGAAAGTCCGTTCAAGTACGTCTGCACTGAGCATGATTATACTATGTAATATAATGTTTTCTGCAACAATTGGGGGAATCTTAACTGAGGAGACAAACTGACCAACAGGAAGCTATGGATCTATTGAATGTGTATTTTTCAAGCATTTTATTGTGGCATTCACTGTTATTTTTCTGCACAGTGATAACTAGTGAAAAGTGTTTCTACTAATTTACTCAAAAGTATAGTTAACCCACAATTCTGTCATCATTTACATTATTACATCTGTTCCCCCTAATTTTTGTTTTGTTTTTCAAACCCCTGACTTTAGTTTTTCTGCAGAACTCAAAAGATGATATTTTGAAGAATGCTGGTAATCAAAACCAACAGCTTTGTCACGTGTAGACGACATGAAGGAATATATTAATTTTGGGGTAAACTATCTCTTTAATTAGGATGATACACACTTTAAATTTCAATCATACTGGACACAGCCACTTAATGTGCTAGAATTAAATGGGAAAATAATAATAAGTAAATAGTCTTTCAAACAACATGTGCTTTGATACAATATATATATACATTTACTTTCAGTTTGGTGCATTCAGATAGACCTTTAGTAATACTTGTGCATTATTTGCTCTTTACAGGTGCAGAAATGAAAGCTCCCAAGCAAAGTACTCACTGGACTAAGATGTGGAAAGACATGCTGCACAATGACACACAATGAGCCACAACCAAGAACAGTATTCACTGATTACCTTTAAAAATTATTCATAGTAACAGTTAGGTAATAATTTTACCAAGTACAAAATGTTTAATTCAAAAACTTTGCCATTTACCAATGTGTTTCTCAAAACACCTTTTACATTTTTAATGTTTTAACCTTTATTAAATGTTACAGTCCAAGTGTACATATAAATGCCTCATTCATTCAAGTAAATGCATGGGTAATTTTGCAAAATGTGTTAAATATTTTATCTACACTTATTGTATAACTGCTGTTTTTTTGCTGTAATTACATGGTTTTGTAAATAAATTTCTCATGCCAGCTTGGTCAAGCTAGTTATTTAATGGACTTTAAAATTGCTTTCATAATAATGAGATGTTTACAGATTTAAGTCATGTTATTTATGTATTATAATCTATATAATTAAAATGAAAGTAAACGTTTTGTCTAGGTAACGTTATTAATTTTAAATGAAATATTAATGAACAGTACAGAGTAGATATAGAAATGCAAGCGTGCTGCGCAACGGGCCGAGTCCGGCTTGGATGCCGCAGTTTCTGCAAGTTACGGCTGTCGCATCTGGTCCGGTTGATTCGGCCCAGAATCTGAAAGTGAGCACACAGGCATCCAGGCCAGGTGCTGCAGATGGATCCGGGCCGATGGACAAGTCTCTAGCAGGTGAAAATTTAACTGAAAACGGCCCGAGTGTACGGAGAGGGATTGTGTATGAGGTAGATGTAAATAGCCTATCAGCAAACGTCAAATTGGTAAGTTTTTCCCTAGACTTCGCTTGACAGTAAATAAGGATCTAATTCTAAAGTGTATATTGTTTTTAATACCATTGTTTTCCGTTGTTGTTTAAGTGTTATTTTGGTTTCTGATCACCAAGGAGAGGCTACGCAAGGTCCTAAGAGATGGCGGCCGCAACAAAAAGTCCCTTGACTGAAACCATGAATTTTCAATAAAACATGTTGTCAGATTATATTTGTAAGGATCATTGTTGCCGTTTCCATAGACATCAGCGTGTGTTTTACAAACTGTAAATGTATGGTTTTTCTAGTACTTATGTGTATTTAAATGTCTGAAACCTAAAATAAGCATTATATGGTTGAAAACACTGAATATTTGTGATAATATGACAAGCGCTCAGCGCGTCCGATCTGGCTCGAGCTAGCCAGAGCGCGAAAGCAGATTTAAATTCAGCAGTTGATGACGTGACGCACTGAATGTTCTACTTCATTACGCTTCAGGGACCAGCCAAGACTGATCACACCGTGGTTAAAAAAATCTAGGGAGGGTGATGCGACTCACACGTGACATCGCTGTAGCTGCCTAGAATGATTCACGTAAGGCGGAACCGGTGCGATCGTACGCTTCAGGACCAGCCAAGACTGATCACACCGGTGTGATCGTACGCTTCAGGGACCAGCCTAGACTGATCACACCGGTGTGATCGTACGCTTCAGGGACCAGCCAAGACTGATCACACCGGTGCGATCGTACGCTTCAGGGACCAGCCAAGACTGATCACACCGGTGTGCTCGTACGCTTCAGGGACCAGCCAAGACTGATCACACCGGTGTGATCGTACGCTTCAGAGACCAGCCAAGACTGATCACACCAGTCTGATCGTACGCGTCA
>JADLZN010005640.1:32686-57954 GCA_018155175.1 Sinocyclocheilus anophthalmus
TAAAATAATATTAAAAAAAAAAAAAAAAAAAAAAAAAAACCCTTTCAAAATTTCTCCTGAAGCCTATTCTTAATGTATTGTAACAATAGCACAGATATTTTACCTTGTTCTGCATGCTGCGCTTTCAAGAGATTTGACAAATTAAATGATTCAACACCCATGTTTCTTACTTCCTCAATGAGTTTTAACCTTTCTTTTTCATATTTTATACATTTTATTAAAACGTGTTCTATTGTTTCTGCCTGATTACAAAAAATACATTGACCTGTTTCATGTGTTCCTATATTAAACAGAGAGTAATTTAATCTAGTATGCCCTATTCGGATGCGAGAAATAATTGTATCTTCTTTCCTATTCCTAAAAATACTTCTTCCATTTCCTACTTGCTGCTGAATACTGTACATTTGTCTGCCCTTGCTATCACAGCTCCATACTTCTTGGCCTTTTTTGTTAATGAATTCTTTAATTTTCCCTTTAACCTAATTTTTGCTAAGAGTCACTTGAATATCTATTTCTGAGTATCTAAGAGCTTGCTTAGCAAGCTTATCAACCACTTCATTAGCCTCCACTCCCACATGAGCGGGAACCCACAAAAATGTTATTAAGCTTATATTACTTATTCTTAACAAACATGCAAGAATCTCATAAATAATGTCTTGCCTTGATGTTTTTACTCCACTTGCAAGACTCAATACTGCTGCATAAGAGTCCGAACATATTACTACTAACCTTGGTTTCACATCCTCTACCCACTGGAGTGCTACCACCATAGCAATCAATTCTGCTGTATACACGGATACATGATCAGTTATTATTTTCTTAATACTAGTTTGAAACTTTGAAATAAATACTGCAGCAGCTGTTCTGCCAGAGATCATCAGTATAAATATGTAACCACGATGGATAAGTCTGATCTAAATACTGCTGTGCAATAATGTTCTTAGGGGTTTCTTTCTCATTCTTAATTTTTATTTGTATTTGAAAATCGACTATTGGCATAGGAAACATCCACGGTGGTATACTGGACAATATCACAGTAGGGCTAACATCACAGTCTGCAATACCAACAACTTGTGCTTCCCTTTTAGCAATCCATCCAAAGCTTTTAATATTTGTGTTTCCATGCTCCCAGCATTCTTCAATCACACCCTTTACTGGATGACCCTCTTTATGTCCTTTTAGATTAACCCAATAATTAATTCTTAATTTATACCTACGAAGGAATAAAGGATCTTCCCCAACTTCTACCTGCATGGCTGCAATGGGAGATGTTTAGAACGCACCACAACATATTCTAAGAGCTTGATTCTGTATAGTTTCAATCTTTTTGAGTGTGGTTTTAGATGCAAATCCGTAAATAATACTTCCATAATCTAAACTTGGTCTGATTAATGTACAATAAATTCTTTTCAATGACAATCTACAAGCTCCCCATTCTACCCCAGATAGACATCGTAAGATATTTACTCCTGTTTTACATTTCTTAATCAGTTTTTAAATGTGCATTGCAAATGCCAATCTAGATTCCATCCAAACACCGAGATATTTAACTACTGAGACTTGCTCCAGCTCCTGTTTGTACAACTTCAACTTAACCTTTGGAGCATTTTTCCCTTTTGTGAAACATATAACTTGAGTTTTAACCACAGATAATCTGAAACTCCAATTATTTGCCCATACCTCCACTTTACTTTTTGTAATTTTTGAGACACACATGCAATATCATGTCCTCTTTTCCATATTGTCCCGTCATCAGCAAATAATGCCCTTCCAATATCACCTTTAAAATTACTAAAAATATCATTAATCATAATATTAAAAAATATTGGGCTGCATACACTTCCTTGAGGAGTTCCATTGTCTATTGTGTATGTCTCAGAATACTCTACTCCTACTCTAACCTGAATTGTTCTTTCAAGAAGGAAATCCATAATCAAATTATATAACTTTCCTCCAATTCCCATACATTTAAGTATTATTAAAAGTCCCTCTTTCCAAAGCATATCATAGGCTTTCTCAGTATCAAATAAAACCCCCACCAATACTTCTTTATTTATCTGAGCTTTCCTGATATCGGCTTCTAGACTTAAAACAGCATCCATTGTATTCCGACCAGCCCTAAATATAGATATAAGATATAAGACCTTTTATTTCCAATATATAATTTAGCCTATGTATGATCATTTTTTCCATCAGTTTACATAAATTAGAAGTTAATGCAATTGGCCTATAATTAATTGGATTGGATTTGTCCTTTCCAGGTTTGCCTATACTGGTACTATTATTCCATGTTTCCACGAAGAAGGAATCTTTCCTGCATTCCATACCTTGTTAAAAAGACAAATCTGATAAATGTTGAATCATTACATAACAAATATAATCTCTTCCAGGAGATATGCATGTTTAACTCCCCCTAGAGCCATCTTTAATTCATACATAGTAAATTCTACGTCTAAAGTATCTCCAGAAGGACTTCTTTCATCATCACAACTGGGTGCAGATTCTTGTTCTGGATTCTACACTTTTTAATATCCTCCGATACATTATCATCACTACGGACTTTAACAAATACTTTAGCCAGCATTTCAGCTTTTTCATTATCTGACACAGCTATACTTCCTTCATCAGTTTTTAAAACTGGAAGAGCTTGATTTCTATAAATTCCTCCCATTTTCCTAATTGATCCCCATACTTCACTTATGTCAATATCTTCTCCTACTGAATTACACCAATATCTCCAGTACTTCTTTTTAGCTGCTCGGACTATTCTTCTTACCTCAGCTTGCGCTTTCTTATATTTAATAAAATCTTCAAATAAATTAGTCTTTTTGATTTTTCTGAATGCTTTATTCCTATTATGTACCGCATTACTACATTGTTCTGTCCACCAAGGAACTGCTTTCCTCTTTTTACATGGTCCCTTTTTTCCTATAATATTATTAGTTACATCATACAATACTTTACATATTTTCCCATTACATTCATCTATGTCTTCCATCATATTTAGTTATACTGCTGTTAGTTCTACCTCACTTAAATATGTATATGCTTCCCAGTTTGCTTTATTAAATCTCCATCTTGGAGCTAAAATCACATTATGTTCTATTACACTCATCCCTACCTTACATAAAATGATATAGTGATCACTACCCATATTATTATCTTCCCAAACATTCCATACACATTTACTTGCTATATCTTCAGAAACCAATGTTAAATCTATAGCTGACACAATACCACGTACCAAATCTATTCTTGTGTTTCTACCATCATTTAAACAAACTTTTTATAATAGACCATTATTGTCTATTATTTATTCTACAACATCCCCATTATGATCATCGTTACTGCTTCCCCATAAAGTGCTATGTGCATTAAAATCTCCACACCAAATTATTTTATGATTTCCTAACCCAATAACCTTTTCTAAATCTTTACTTAATCTACGACAAGGATTATAATAATTTATTATTCTGATATTTTGTTTCTCTGCATATACATCTATAACCACCACTTCATGTTCTTCAATCTCATTAATGACTCTATATTCTAATTCATTTTTTATAAAAGTGGCCACCCCACATCCATTACCTGTCTTTCTATCTTTTCTTACAATATTATATCCTTGCAGAACAAAATTTAAGTTAGGTTTTAACCATGTTTCTTGTACACAAATGATGTTTGGTTTCTTATTTAAAAGATCTATAAACTTTTTAAATTCTGGACCATTTGCTATAAGACTTCTGGCATTCCATTGCAGAATCGTTAAAAGCATTATTATTATGTACTTCCACATGTTGTTTGAGTACTAGATTGAGTCTTTAGCGTGTCATTTATTTTTTCCAACGTTACACCTGTTACATTCAAGTATCTCTCAGCTGCCCTTATTATGATTTTAATTCTCTCCGTTCTGCTTTCTGTTTGAGCAGAACAATTTACCACTTCAGCCATAAATGAAACAAATTCCATTTTCCCGATCACCAAACTATCCTCTTGTGTCTTTCTCTGAGCCACAGTATTCCCAGTCCATTCTTGTATTTTTCTCTCTCGCTGTATCGGTTCGTTTTGTTTTGCTTTTTGGGCTGCTTCAGCATAAGTCAACCCCTCAGTTATTCTCACATTTTGAATTTTCACAGCATGTTTGTGAGCAATGCATCCCCCAAATCCAGCACTATGCTCACCTCCACAGTTGCAGCATTTTGCCTTCGCTCCTTCGCCACATTTACCATATACATGGTCACCCCCACATCTCGCACAACGTTGTCTTCCTCTGCAAACTGCACTAACATGTCCATACTTCTGGCACTTGAAGCATCTAAGTGGAGGAGGTACGTATGGTCTTACTGGATAACTTACATAGCCTATTTTTACCCTCTCTGGCATTTTTCGTCTCAAAACGGTGATTTTTTAGAATAAATTTTTTTTTTTTTTTTTTTTGTGTTTTAGACTGTCCATCAGGTGGTGTATTTGTTGTATGTTTCTTGTTAACATCCATAGGAAGCCGTTTTCTCCAATTACCTTCCCCCCTGAAAACGCAACTTTTAATTTATCAGCATGTACATCATGGTTTGAGTGTGGGTAATTCCAGTTATTACGCCTCTAACCAAAGTTTCGTCTCATCAATGGGCATTTTTGATCCGGCGTATCCAAGCCATCGAATTTTTATACTTAGTGCTTTTCTCATTGTTTGTTTGTTGTTTTTTGTGTTTCTGTTGTTTTACTACACATGATTAATCAATTTCCATTCGCTCAGAGTCTTTGCACGATTATTTCTCTATTGTATACTTGCTGTTTTTGTGGTTAAGAGATTTGGTCAGTTTTATTTTGTGCGGGTTTTTTTTTTACACAGTTAAGCGTTGTTTTTTGGTTTTGTGGTTTTACGTCATATGTGGATAGGTTCGCATCATTATATTTCATATTTACTTTTTTGGTGGTTACTCTCTCTATTTTTCCTACTCACATGATCCTCGTTTTTTCGACACTATTTTCACCGTAAATGATCCTGACTATGGTTTTTTTCTTTTCGATTGACTATTCCACCCATTCACTCCCTCCTGCACTCCGCTACAGAGTCTTCGTCTTCATGTTTATATGGTGGAGATGTGTTGTTTGATACCAGAGAGCTACCGTCATTTCTTTTGTGTTTGCTTTCTTATCAGTGCCTCCAGTTGTTTTTTATCAGTCCAGTTGTGGTTGTGATTCCATGTTCTGTTGCATCTTCTAAACGTTGCACTGCATTTAAAGAGAACACAGCGAATGTAAGAGAACAGTTTTTTAGGGGTTATTATACTATAATAATTTTTTTATCTGTGTACATGTGGTATAACATACAATTACAATGTGTTATATCTCAACACAAAAGTCTCCACAATTGATTATTAATAAAATTAATTTGAATTAAAAATCAGGATGATGATCTTTCCAGAATTCATAAGTATTCAAAACGATATCTTCTATTGTTATACGTCACACTTAAATTATTTGTTTAATGTCCCGAATAAATATTCTTACTTCAAAATTTTAATATTACACCTGTTAGCCTGTTTTTTAAAATCTATGACAATACAATTAAAACTATGGATTTTAAACCATATTCCTCCTGGGGACCCAGGCATAGCTTTTTGTTCTCTGTAGAGGACATTATGTTTGAGTGAAATTGATGTTGATACAGAGCACATTCAGGGCTTTTTTTTTTTCGAGATATCATGTTGGAGGTTGATCGTGAAACTCCCTTCCTTGGACTTTGAATTATGATAATTGACAGAATGGGCAAAATTTAGCCACTTTTAAAGGGGTCATATGATGTTGAAAAGAACATTATTTTGTGTATTTTGGTTTAATGAAATGTGTTTATGCGTTTTAAGGTTCAAAAAAACACATTATTTTCCACTACTGTACATTGTTTCTCCTCTATGCCCTGCCTTTCTGAAACGGGTCGATTTTTACAAAAGTTTCATCAGCTCTAGGCATAACGAAGCGGATATCGTCCTCTTTTGGAAGGCCAAACAAAGTTTTTTCGCTTTCACAACGAAGCACACAGCGTCTCGACAACAGTACTACAGCGAGAATAAAAAAGACTCCTTCTTTCTTTCTTTGCTTGAACATTTGGGCGTCGTTATGCAAATCTTCCCACGTGACGTTAGACATGTGGGGGAGTGTTTAGAACCATAGCCTGTTTTATAAAAACATGGACGTAGTGTCTGTGACATAACCCGTAGACTTCCGACGAGCATTTTGAAGCCTAAAGTAGGCGGAGCCGCCGTAGCCCCATTGGCACGCCGAAAATGGGCAAAGAGGCGAGGCTGCTGAAACCACGCCCACCTAGCGCGACGGTGGTTACAGCAGCGGCAATCCACCTGTCACTAAAGTGGCCACGCCCTTAATTATGCAGAAATTAAAGGCTTAATATAATTTAAATGGATGAAAAAAATTCACCCCCCTCACAGTTGACATGAAGGGCAAAATTAGCTATATAGAAAAAAATAATTTTTTGAACCAGGCTGTAAAAATTTTTTTTCTGCTGTAAAGTTGGGCAATTTAACACGGGGAGTCTATGGGATTGACTCCCGTTTGCAGCCAGCCTCTAGCGGCCAGTTGATGAATTACAGTTTTAGTCACTTCCTTGTTGGCTTCAAGAGAGAGAGGTGAGGGTGTCCGCACTCAGTTAGAACGAAACGTTTTAGGTAGGCGTGGCTGATTCTTAACTTTTATTAAATATATCTCTTTGGATTTGAGACTTTAGTCTTTGCAACTTTACAGATCTTCTTTATGCACCAAGAGCTTGTAACACTCCAAAGAGAAAGAAAAAACTGAAATCAAATCATATGACCCCTTTAAGGAAATATGATAATGTTTTGTAATTATCATTTTAATCTGATGAATTTTAAAATTGTTTGTCATAAACATCTCAGAAAAATGTTATAGGGTTTCAAATCAGAATATGACTTTTTGTTATGAAACAGGGCATCATTTTCATGCATGTTTTCTGTAGAGGACACCAGGACAAACATCATGTTAATCAGGTATTTTGGGGAGACGCAACCAGTCAATAGGGAAAGAAATTATAGATCAATATTCCTATGAAATATGAGATATTCTTAAATGTTGCCAAGTTATTATTATCAAATAATTCTGTTATATCTTTCATAACATAGTTGAGAATCATCTTTGTACAAAGTTTGGCTAAAAATAGCCTGAAACCTAAATGGTGATGAAGGCGAGAGGGTGATGAAAATTAAAATCACTTAAACAGGTTTTTTTTTTTTTTTTTTTTGCTATCTGTCTATGTATATTTTGAATAACTTAGTTATGGCCGGTACTCTACAGAGGGACATAGCATAACATATGAATAAAATATTTTTCAAAAATGTTTTTTTTTTCAAAAATGTTTTTGTTCTCCATTTGTTTCTGATGCTTCACCCAATGTAATGACATAAAAAACCAACGAAATTCACAAAACGTTTTCTTCTGGTTCTCAAGAGGATAAACTAAACATGTATTTATTTATTATTTCACTGTAACTACACTGTTGTACAGAAAATAAACGACACCATGTATTTAAAAAAAAACAGAACATATAGTGATGGAAACTGTGGCTGTTTTCCTGAGGGTGTGGGTTTCAGTTATATCTGTGACAAATGCATGACTGCTCTCCCTCAGTAACTTCTGAATTTGACCTGCTTCACACAGTTTACGAATATGTGGAATGAGACATGAGGGTTTTATTGCAATACACAAAAAAATGTGAGTGGGTGGGGATTTGAACACCCTTGTCATGATGGAATATCTATTATTATGACAATGTTCTACAGTGACGATGCACAATAAATGAAAACATCGACAATCATGCGCAGCGTTTGCGCATTATGAGCTGCACGAACACGGTGTTTGGGTGGCCACGTGACGTCACGCGCAGTGGGCGGGGCCTCGCTGGGAATCAGGAACAATCTACAGCAGCCGATGATTGTATCTGCTAATGCGCCTGCCTGTGTTCAGCGATCCTGAGAGCAGTGCGTTCTTCTTCTTCTTCTGCATTTCCACGTAAAAGAAATGCCAACATGGGCTCTACATGTGAAATCAACGCCGCGATGAGTATTTGGAGAAGACTGTCTCTGTTTGTTTTGGCGAGCTCCCTCTGCTCGTGCCTGTGCCGAGCTGAAGACAGTGCGATGGAGAACATCGTGACAGAGAAGAAAGCTGAAGAAAGCCACAGGCAAGACAGCGCCGATCTGCTGGTCTTTATCCTGCTCCTCACTCTGACAATCCTGACCATATGGTTGTTCAAACACCGCCGGTTCAGGTTCCTGCACGAGACGGGACTGGCAATGATATATGGTGAGGACAGGCGTGATCATCTGCTGCCTCTTTGATCGCACATATCAGCTGTGTGGTCAGCAGCATGCTTGCCGCAATGAAGTCTACAAATGCATGGGATCTGTTCATGAAAGTACGCCATGCATGATCATGACTGTTCAAAGGGCAGTGTGGGAGTTGTAGCACTGGAGAACAGGGCCTGTCCAGCAGGAGTTAATCTGCCTCACTGCTTCTGCATATGCTGGGCTGTTTCAAAACACAAACACAAGATTTCAATAGCTTTGCTGTTGTCATCCCAAACATGATTAGAGCTTTAAGTTAAGGAAACCCTTTTTGATTGTAAAGAGCTTTTTTTTTAACCTAAAGGGTTATTTGCAATCAGTTACAACTGGAAGTCCTCTTGTCTGTGAAGCACATCTCAGATGGGTTATTCTGGAGCTTGTGTACAAAACAATTTTTTTATAATGTATATATTAGATTATAGTTTTATTCATATTTTGAATCAGCTTTTATTTTTAGACTGTCGGCATTTATTTTTGTTTTAGTGTGATTTATTTGTTATTTATTTTTTCATAATTTTGCTATGCGAGTTTTTTCTTGTTGTTTTCTTTAATATTACTGTTTTGGTTTGATTTTTACTTGAGATTTTATTTCAGTTTTTTTTATTCATTTACAGCTTCAACTTATTTCAGCTGTGCTTCTAATTGCAGCTTTATTTCAGTTAACAAAACATGCTTTAGAGTTTATTATAAGCTAATAAAAATAACCATGGTACATAAACAGATGCTTCAAACATCTAGTGAGTTGAGTCACTTCAGCTTTTGTGATGACAGTAAGTCTAGGTAGGCAGCTCACTAGAGCTTGAAAATGTTGTTGTGGGATTAAAAAAAACGAATATTTAGAAACTTAAAATGTACTGAATCATTTGAATTAAATGTTGCAATGCAATGTTTCTGTCTCTCATCAGGGTTGCTTGTGGGTGTTGTCCTGCGTTATGCTATTCATGTTCCCAGCGACATGAACAATGTTACGCTGAGCTGTAATGTCAATGCCAGTCCAGCCACACTGCTGGTGAATGTGAGTGGTAAGTTCTATGAGTACACACTGAAAGGAGAGATCAGTGGAAGTGAAGTCAATGACATTCAGGACAACGAGATGCTCCGCAAGGTAAAATATCACATCACAACTCATACAGCAGCCGTTTGACCTACAACACAGATTCAGATGCTGGACTTCAACCACAAAAGTTTGGGGAACTCAGAATTTATTTGAATATGACTCATACTTGCATCTGTTTATAGATTGATAGCCAGTCTGTTTTGCTGAACTCAGTTGTGTTCGCTAGACGTTTCAAACAAATTCCTGGTTTAACTTTGTACCAATAATTTAATTTACACACACACACACTCACACATACTAATTCAGTGCCTGATAGAAGTAATGGTGGTTGGTTGGTTTCTAAACAGTAATTTTCTGAACATACCCTTCACACGATAGATGCATGAAACATAACTGCTTCTATCTCAGATAAAACATTGAGGTTTAAAAATGGCATAACTTAGGTTTCAAATACATTTTAATGTGCATAAAATGAGTCTTATTTAACCCTTGAACCCTGTTAATTAAAATAAATTTAGACTCGATTGCCCCAAATTGTCTCCAGTCAAACCACTGATAAGAGGATATAGCTCAGATTTTAAAAAAACATAATATCCGTTTAAAAAGAAATACTTTTATTTAGCAAGGGCAAATTAAATTGATCAAAGTTTTTAAGAACAATGTTACAAAAGATTGTCACATTACAAATAAATCCAGTACTGTTGAACCTTCAAAAATAAAACCTTTTTAGCATTGATAATAAATGTTTCTTGAGCAGCAAATTGGCATATTAGACTGATTTCTGAAGGATCATGTGACTGAAGACTGGAGCTGAGAGCAATAATGCTGAAAATTCAGCTTTGTCATTAAAGAAATAAATTACATTTTAAAATAAATCAAATAAAAATTTGAATCATATTTCATAATGGTACTGGTTTTAATGTGTTTTATCAAATTAATGCAGCCTTGGTGAGCATAATAGATTTAACTGAAAACATAAAAAAATAATCAAATTCTTACGGACCCCAAACTTTTGAAAGGTAGTGTATATTTAAAACCTCTTCTCATTTTATAAAAGGTGAATAAAATGTCAGTAACTGCATCATTCTAATTCTGTTTCAGGTGACCTTTGACCCAGAGGTCTTCTTCAATATTCTCTTGCCTCCCATCATTTTTCATGCTGGATACAGTTTAAAACGAGTAAGAGCTGTTTTTTTAATTTTTATATTCATTAATACAGACCAGATGTTGTGTGCACAAGATGATGTGATGCTCACCGTAGATAAATCAAACCTCATTATTCATTTAAATTCTTCTGTCTGTGTTTCAGAGACATTTCTTCAGGAACTTGGGCTCCATTCTTGCCTACGCGTTTGTGGGAACCGTGGTGTCTTGTTTCATCATTGGGTCAGTGCACACAATGTCTTTTGTCAGTGCTTTTTCAAGTGGTTGCTCCGGCGATGAGAGTGAGAACCAGCGTTCAGAGGTGTGCGGTTTGTTTTTCAGGTTGTTAATGTATGGCTGTGTGATGCTGATGAAGCAAATTGGCCAGCTGGGTGGTGATTTCTTCTTCACTGATTGCCTTTTCTTTGGTGCCATTGTCTCAGCCACTGACCCAGGTACTAGTCAGAGTCCCTGTAACAATGCCTAAATGCAATCATGGTGCTTTAGGGTGTATTTCAATCACATTTATTTGGAAAATGATGTGTATTTATGTGGTGCTACGCGCATTTTCCCCCACACATTGACAGTTGCTAAGAGGGATGTGTTATGGAGGCCATGTCCCGTTTGCTTGTCCTGCACTGTCCCCCCCCGACACACCTGTGTGGTTGTGTTCGATCACGCGCAGCCAGAACCAGCACGCCCACAGAAATTCATCTGCACTGTTGAGTCTAGTGCTGATTTAGGAGAAATTATTATAATTAAGTTTGCATATCAAAGTCTTTGTTGTCGGAATGCATCAGCCGTTCGTCCGTCCTGGTGTATCCCCCCACCACCCCCCCGTCCCCACAGTGTGGTCGGGGCACGCCCTGTCCCACGCTGTACCGAGCCTCCCGTCTGCATGTGACCGCGCACTCGTTGGGCTGGCGCCGCGAGCCCCTGGAGGGCGAGTGGAGAACTGAACACACCGAGAGGAGGCGTCACAGCAGAAGGGTCTCAGACAAGCCGTACAGGATGTCCCTGTGTACAGGAATACATTTGAAAATGACATTACCAACACAAATTTCAGTAAAATGTGTTCCTGTATTGAATGGATGTTATTCTTGCATGGAATGGAATCAATTGTGACATTTCAAATATTTTATCTGCCATTGTTAAAATATGCAGTAACATGATTAAAAAATGCATACAGTGAACTTCAAATTTCCATGTGCATCCTCTTTTGGTACCTAACATTTTACCATATTTTAAAATACTCAATGTAAAATTGAGTTTAAAACTATCTAGACACTCCGGACGTCCTTTAGAAATTGCATTAGAATAGCACATCCGACAAAATGGCAGATTGCAACAGGTGCTACAGCAGGATTGGTCAGTAATGTTTGTTAAGGCGGGGCTTAGCAGAAGGTTGATTTGGGTTTTGTTTTGTAGTGACCGTTCTGGCCATCTTCAATGAGCTGCAGGTGGATGCTGACTTGTACGCTCTGCTGTTTGGAGAAAGTGTTCTGAATGATGCCGTCGCTGTCGTACTGTCCTCGTAAGTCCTCTACTGCTCATGATTATACACTGCTATATATACAAAGTGCTTTTTTAAAAATTCACTAATATTATTGATTTTGAGATATAACTGTTTTGGGTTTTTATAAACACAATGCAGAACGAATAATTAACACTTTTCATTTAACATCCGATTCTTTCTCTGCTGGACCTTTCATCTGCTCCAGCATGCTGCTTTATTACGGAAGGCAAAGTGGGGCGGGGCATCACAGCCCTAGAGGTGTGGCTTATACAGAGGGCGGGAACCAGACACTGAGAACGCCCATCAATGGGTGTGCTGCACATTTAGCTTTGAGCCTGCAGAGTGGATTTTTAGTGTGTGCATTGACTGGTCTGTACCAGAACATGCCGAGTAAATGACCCACAGATATGCTTCACACCAGCACCTGTAATGAAGCTAAAGAAAGATCTGAGTAGCGCCTCATTCCCCAAAGAACAAGAATCCCTTTCTACTTTATTTGAACTACTTGTAGGGGAATTCTGAAGTTCATTAGCGTCACTGTTATGGAAGGTGTGGATGGGGCAGAGCTGTGGGTATTTGCTGATTGGATGATAGCCATTTGCTTCATAGTTTGAAGTGATACTGTGGTCCTCTAGAAAGTTTTCTCTTGTTCCTGCCTATCCTAAATGCTAAAAATGTCATTTAATAATTTGAGCACACCATTTGGACATCAGGTACTAATTAAAGGGGTCATATCATGAGGAATCAAATCTTCCTTGGTCTTTCAGAACTTCATTTCTATCCTAATACATGGAAAAATATGTATTTGAATTAAGCTGCAAAAAAACAACGACTCCTAAGCTATAAGAGCAGAATATGGGAAGGTGTTTGGCATATGCCAACATAAGTTATTTTAGTCTGATTTTAACGATTCCACATTTTCAGAGATGGGTTGGAAAAACTAAATTACACAGAAACCTTGCTGAGTGTAGGTGTGAGGGCGAATGTCCTGAAATGTATCGGAGTAGTAAAAAACATAGGCTTCTAAGTACCTCTGTTTAGTGAGTCCTATTCATATTACGATCTTAATTTAAATCCATAAAAGGCCTAAAGGGTCGTAAGGACTAGGTTTGAGGGTAGGTGTAGATGTAAGTGGCTTTTTGGGATTTTTGCCACTAATATTGCTTTGTGTTTTGGTTGCTTTGTCATGATAGAAAAATGGCCATTGGCAGTATGAATAGTTTTTTTATATTAATTTTATCTGATTATTGCATTCACTTTGTTGCCAATAAGGTTTTTTTTTTTTTTTTTAAGTATTAGTTTCTACAAAAATAATAAGCCGCACAACTGTTTTCTAGATTGATAATATTAAGAAATATCTGCTGATAATAATAAATAAAGGATGCTGAAAATTTTGTTTTGCCAACACATGAAAAAATACATTGTGTTTATATCATTATGTATATAATTATCCAGCAATATAAGATGAAATTTTTTTTTTGCTCAGACACCCCCCCCCCCCCCCCCCCCCCTCTACCCATCGAAAATTGCCTTTTTTATTGATTATTAAGAAAGTGTGGTGACTTGTGTGAGCTTTTGGTGGACTTGCTGCAAAAAATCATCTACCAACTTTTACTTTCAATTGTGTAAACATTGTGTAAATGTTTGTGTTTTTCTTAAACATTGACGAAATCTGTATTTTTAAACATGCAAATTAGTAACAGTGTTCTTGTGTAATACCTATCTGTAATCATTTTTTTTCTTTGTTCCAGACTGATTTAAATGCAGATTTTTGCCTCTTCAGCAGTTTGCACTGTCGTTCGTCTTTTAACATGTGTGTTCCCTTGTTGTGTGCCTGACTAGAACATCTGAGCATGTAGAATGTTGGAGCCAGTGGATGGTGAATGGAATGCTCTGGTCATGAGGAATGTTCTACAGGAGAATGCAGAATGTTCCTCTGTGTTCCGAATTCTATTTTCTGCACTCTAGCAGCATGCTGTGGTTTACACACAGGAGTGGAGCTTCTCATTAGCAGCACTGCTCCGCCTGATTGCCGTATAATAACGGACAGGAGCAGCTCGCCCTTAGTCGCTGACCTAAGACCAGCCCTGTACATTTGCCGGATAATTGTCCAGGTTGGGTAGGATGATCCCAGCTCAGCATCTACCCACAGCATGTAATAACAGCCCTCTTTCAGGACGCTGAGTTTCTACTGGCCGGCGTTTAGGCTTAAGGGGTTATGGAGAGTTCCCCTGGCACCTTCACAAACACACACTCACACACACTTTTGGATCCGACTCACAGTTGCCTTGGTCCAGTTACAGTGTGCCAGAACCTATGAAATGTGCGTGTGATTCATTGCACAGAACCTGCAGCACTTCTGGATCGTCCTGTAACACGGTGAACTCGGGTCCTTCCTGCTTTAAAAGATGGTGCTCATTGGCCTAAGCTTTATTGTGCAGCAAAAAGGTTGAGAGAGTTTCATAAACTATTTAAAATTGAAAAGGGGTAAAAAAAAGAAGATACTGAAAACTAGGAGCATATCAGCCGTTTAAAGGCAGGGTAGGCGATTTGGTTCAAAAACATTTTTTGTTATGCTGGTTTGAAAGTCTCTTCACACCCTGATAGCCTTCATGGAAATGGGCATGTATTTATATGTATTTATATCATCTGTGGAAGGCATAGGATCATAAAATGTTCGTCCAATCATATTCCTCGGCCCGAGGGTGCTACCGACTGTTCATATGTATTTGCATACATCCACACACCCTGTTAGGTTAGGCTCTGGTCTCCCTGTCTGTTTCATGTGTTTTGGAGAAGGCGTGGATTTGGAGACTGATTTGCAGGGAGGGTGGGATCTTTCAAAGCTTGTTTGCTATTGCTAGCCTCTCCGAAATCGCTTACCCTACTTTTAACACAGTTTGTCACCCCACTCTTTTAGCGATAATCCAAAATTATTATATTTCTCAAATGATTGAGTTTCGCTTTGAAGAACATGTTTACCAATCAATTTGCCTGCAAATCAATTTGGGAATGTTGCCTAATTAATATTCATGAGCAAAGCTGGTTTCTTTGTCCCTCCCACTTTTTAGACCATTTTTACACCCCTAATGAGAACGTAACATGTTTTTAGGCAAATAGTTTGTAAAATCGTGTTAATTTGGTTCAGCCCACCATTAGATTCTCAAAACTTCAGTAAAGCGGTGACTAGACATAGTGTGATAAAGTGATGCTAGCATTTCTTTAAAAATCCTAACCAGCCAAAACTTCAACAAGACATTTTGTTGGTTTCTATCAGGGTGTGCTGGGTAGCACCGCCCAGAGCAAAATCTTATTGGTTCAAATCTCACACAATTAGTTGCATATTACAAATCAGTTGTGTTCTGATTAGCTATGATTATGTCCCTTTGTGCAGTATTATATTTTTAGGAGTGAAGAAATGATCAGAATCATTGGGCCGGGCACATTAAAAAACTTATCAGCATGTGTTATGAATATTAATTAGGTGACACAACATTGCATAACTTTACACAGTAGTTTCAACATTTTTCTGCATTTTTTTCCCTTCAAATGAAACTCTTTCAATCTAATTTCCCAAGTTTTATATGCAGATGGAAATAATAAATATAATTTTATTTTATTTAACAACTATTAGAAAAAAGATTATTTGACACTCAAAACTTGTCACATAATGCCTTGTTAGGACATTGTATGCTGTTTGGATTCAAACGTTTACTGCTGTGATTTTGTCTCACACTGCCATACGCTTGTCTCTGTGCATTGATTCTGTTTAGATCTATTTTGTGTGAATCTCTTTTTATTTCATCCAGCGTCGGCATCCGTTTGACGTGTCTGTTTATGTTTGAATTTATCTCTTGCTACTGTACTTTAATCTGTCCTCCAGGCGGAGAAAGGGGGTGGCTGACACAGGGCTGCCCTCAGAAGGAGCCTCCCCGCTGGGCAGAGCGAGGGGAAGGCTAGGGCATGTTGTTCTGTTTCTCTCCTCCCACCTTTGTGCGGCTCTCCAGGGGTCCGCTTACTTCACTCGCCTCCAGACGCAACCTTTGTGCCCGCAAGACGGAGCCCCTCCGGGCCGGTCTGAGCCAAGGTGTCAGGATGTAAAGGATGTGTCTGTATGTATGTATGTGTGCGTGAAAGAGAGAAAGAGAGGAGACAGGAGATTAAGTTTTGTCTCTTTGCACTAAAAGGCCAACTGCCAAAACATATAAAAATCAGATTCTCCTCACAGTGGCATCTTAAAGATGCTCACATTCACTAAGATACACCGCCAGTACCATCCGACTCTCACAGTCTTTTCACTACCGGTCATTCACCCAGATAGATATCAGTGGGCCAGCGATGCTAAAAGATTTTCAAAAGCTCACTGGAAAGAAAAAAAACTACATAGACAGTGGGGCAAATAATTATTTGATACACTGCTGATTTTTCAATTTTTCCCACTTACAAAGAATGGAGAGTTCTGTAATTTTCATCGTAGGTACACCTCAACTGTGAGAGACCGAATCAAAAAAAAAATCCAGACAATAACATTGTATGATTTTTTAATAATTAATTTCCATTTTATTGCATGAAATAAGTATTTGATACAATAGAAAAATAAAACTTAATATTTGGTACAGAAACCTTAGTTTACAATTACAGAGGTCAGACGCTTCATATAGTTCTTGACCAGGTTTGCACACACAGCAGCAGGGATTTTGGCCCACTCCTCCATACAAGTGTTTTCCAGATCTTTCAGGTTTTGGGGCTGTCACTGGGCAACATGGAGTTTCAGCTCCCTCCATAAATTTTCTATTGGGTTCAGGTCTGGAGACAGGCTAGGCCACTCCAGGACCTTGAAAAGCTTCTTACGAAGCCACTCCTTCGTTAACTGGGCGGTGTGTTTGGGGTAAGTGTCATGCTGGAAGACCCGGCCACGACCCATCTTCAATGCTCTTACTGAGGGATGGAGGTTGTTGCCCAAAATCTCGCAATATATGGCCCCATCCATCCTCCCATCAATGCGGTGCAGTCGTCCTGTCCCCTTTGCAGAAACGCACCCCCAAAGCATGATGTTTCAACACATTGATTCACGGTTGGGATGGGGTCTTGGGATGAACCATTCTCTTCTCTCACAACACGTCGAGCATGAGGAGTTTATACCAAAAAACTTCTATTGGTCTCCTACTGACCACATGACCTTCCCCAGGCGACGATCACTCTTGAGCGGGGGATAAATCGCCTAGATGGTCTTGGCAAAACTTAGACGGGCCTGGACATGTGACTGGCTTGGAGGGGGACAGTCGTGCCACGCGCAGTGATTTTAATCATGACGGTGTGGTGTTACTAATGCAACCGTTGAGACTGTGGTCAAAGGCTTCTCTTCAGGTCAGACCCAGGTCCTCCGGTAGTTTCTAGGTGATCCATCACCTTTTCAGGAACTAATGATAACTCCACGAGGACGAGATCTTGCGGGAGCGCCCAGTCGAGGGAGAGTGACAGTCATCTTGACTTTATTCCGCCCTCCCCATCTAATATAATTGCGGCCTCACAATGTGCTCTCCACCAAGCTGTTGACTATTGTCCTGTAGCCTATTCCAGCCTTGTGCAGGTCTACAATTTTGTCCATGGTGTCCTTAGACAGCTCTTTGGTCCTGCCCATAGTGGAGAGGTTGGAGTCTAATTGATTGAGTGTGTGGACCGGTGTCTTTTATACAGGTAACAAGTTGAAACAGGTGCAATTAATACAGGTAATGAGTGGAGGATAGGAGGGCTTATTAAAGACAAACTAACAGGTCTGTGAAAGCCAGAATTCTTGCTGGTTGGTAGGAGATCAAATACTTATTTCATGCAATAAAATGGAAATTAATTATTTAAAAATCAGACAATGTGATTTTCTGGATTTTTTTTTTCTGTCTCTCACAGTTGAGGTGTACCTTCGATGAAAATTACAGATCTCTCCATTTTTTGTAAGTGGGAAAACTTGAAAAATAAGCAGTGTATCAAATACTTATTTGCCCCAATGTATAGGCTAGTTTTTTGTCATCTTTTTTTTAAGAAAGTAAACTATTTCAATCAGAAATAAGGCATTAAAGTCGATCAAAGTGACCGTAAAAAGCAACGAATAGTTTGTGTTGATGGCAGTGAATGGTATGCCTTGAAATCGGACCCATGACCTTCTGAAGTGGGTTCCTTCGAACCCATGAAGTGATCTTGGTGCCTTGCTTCACCAATTAAGCAAGAGGAACATCTTTGTAATGTTCAGCTGAGTTTATTTACACATTTGCTTTTCATACCAAGGTTTGGAGACACATTATTCCAACAACAACACACACAGACACATTTTTATCATATTATCCGTCCTTTTTTTGTGGCCTTTAATGGTTCTGCTGCCAGAGGGACCCCGTTATAATTTTCCCCGGGGTCCAGTGTTGGGCAAGTTACTCTGAAAAATTAATTAAATTACTGATTACTAATTACCCGTTTTAAAAGTATCACATTAGTGCTGATTATGATATTTTTAAAAGTAATTAGTGGAATTTTCGGACATTACTAGTTACGTTACTTTTTTCTCCGTGAAATTTATGAAATCCTAGCATACACGCTCCCGATAAGAATTTGTTATTAAAGCATCAACATTCACAGAACACTGTTATTTTTTAACTAAAGCAAGCGGCTGCTGCCTGCGTGTTTTGGCATGGCAGAATGCCAGCAAAGAGAGCTGCATTTATAGTCTCTAAACGACATCTCGGTTCATAGTTATAATATCTCACAAATCTTTGTTATAACACAATAAATATATGCATATTGAATCTTTCATAATGTCTACAATTCTTGTGTTATAATGAGAGGATTCGTGAACACGCAAATTTCAGCATTGCAATGCTCAACGCTGCAAACATGTGTTATAGCCTAAATAAAAACTTTGCATACGCTTGCATCTGTTAATCGTTTATATTTTATATTAATTAATGTTGCTTTTGTGCAATAGATGAATAAAAATTTATTTGTTTTAGATATTTTATATTTAGATATTTCTATTTTGCAGGAGTCCCGTGAACCATATATTCTGCCAGCATCCGGGTTTTTTTGGTGGTGTTTTTCATTTCCGCACACACACGAATGCTACCCGCCCGCAGCGCACTCGCCCACATCGTGAAACCTGCGCCGACACTCTGTTGCGTCGTGTCCAACCGGGATGGGACAGGTCTCTAATCACGGCATTGATCGTGGCTCTCCTTTACAATCTCTAGATTATAAAACTCTGCATTCTTTCAGCAATGTAACGCGTCGACGTATAGGGACCGTGTAGCTTTGAAATATACTCTATACGATTTGAAAAATTATACGTTTAAATTAATCGGTACTAAAAAAAGTTATCAAATTACTAGTAACGACTGTTGCTATAGTAAAATGCCTTATTGCACAAACACTGCCGGGTAACCGAGGAGCGTACACACAATGTCACAGACAATGAGCTTTCCCTTCTTGCTGTGATCACAAGAGGGCGGGTAAGAGAGATCCGTGAGGGGTGTGTGTGTGTGTTTTAAATTCTGGTTTGGGATGTTCTTAGGTTCAGAGGTCATAATTACATAGGGTCAAATAGATTACCTTTCACTTAGTCACACACAGACATCTTAAATATATATATAAGATAATATTTATATATATATATAATAATATGCTAGTATATATATAGTATATTAATCTATAAAATGCTAAAATTATTAATAAACAAAAAAGTATAGTTTGTCATAGGGTATGTGTGTGTGCTGGAGTTTTGGAGTGTGCTTCAATGTATATGTGTATTTGGTGCATGTTTGGGTGTCTTAGTGTGTGTAGTTATGTGTAAGTGTGTATAAATTTGATGGGTTTGTGTATATTTTTGTGTTTGGTCTTAGGACCCTTCTGCGTTTTTTGCTGTAGTGTCAATGTTATGTGGTTTATGAGGGACACAAAGCCGGTCCGACAACTTGGACTATAATAAATGAAGTCGATGGTATGACCAGGGGCCTTACACCGAGCAGGTGATTGTCGTCGAGGACATTTTCGTGTCCACGTAAATTCAAAGATCTATAAATAATTCAGATGAGTTTTTTTGAAAATCTAAAAAATGCAGAAAGTTTCTGTGAGGGGTAGGCTTAGGGGTAGGGTTGGTAAAGGGCAATATAATATACGGTTTGTACAGTATAAAAACCATTACACCTATTGAGAGTCCCCACAAGGATAGCAAACCAAACATTTGTGTGTGTGTGTGTGTGGTGGAAGAGCCTACTTCCTCCTCTGGAATATGCTGGTTTGAGGCAGTACCTTTGCAGATTGGCCACTCAAATATTTGCTCTCTGCATATTTAATATTTATGATGTCTGAGACAAATATTGAGCCATGCAGTGAGTGATAGACAGAGGTCAAGTACAGGAGCAGCACTGGGTGCGGTCCACACAGATAGATGTTGTACTACTTGTGAGGGCCATTGTTAAAAACACTGAAACAAGCAGAAAACTATTTCAAAGCCTTATAAATTAAGTTTTGCTTCAAATCTGCAGGTCAGCAGGTTTGTGTGTGTGTTTCAGGTTGAGCCTGCCAAGTGATTCATAAATATAATAAATTATGTTTAGTTTTTTTCTTGTTCTAAAACTGAAAAAAAAAATTAAGGATAGGATTAGGAATTGTGTTATGTCCTCATTTAGACAGATGTGTGTATATATGTGTGATTCCTGTCTTTTTAAGCTCTAAGAGGACTCGAGCCACAATCACAGAGTACTGCACCATACTGTTTCACACACACACACACACAACACACCACAAGCCCAGCGTGTGTTCAAAGACCATGCCAAATGACACAGGTCAGCAAAAATTAATGAATATCTTTATTCTACGTTTATAAAAATCATGAACACAATCCCGTAACATGATTGTATTGAAGGTTGTTTTGTCAGAGTATGTGTTAGCAGTTTAAAAGTGTGCAGTATCAGCGTAACTAAAGCTTGGGCCTCAGACTATCTTTGAATGGCATATAACATTACCACACACCCACTCTCATTAAAAAAACACTCAGAAATCAGATCAGTTATATCATTTTACCATCTACCATCTACTTTCAGCTACACACACACATTTACCTAGCTAAATGAGGACATGTTGTATTAATTTTGATTTAAGCTAATTAAAACATGTTTATTCTATATAAAAATACTTGATTCTGACTGGTCAGTCACAGCATTTTATGACATTTTATTTCGGCATTTAATCACCACCTAAACTGTATGTCTAACCGTTGTCAATTTCTACTTGCATTAAAATTATTTTATTTGTTAAACAGCTAGGATAAGTAAGATAATGTAAAGTCATCTGGTTATTATTACAAAATAAACCAGCTAGCAGTACACCATGCTTGCTTGTAATCATTTATTTATTTATTTATAGGTACAGGCAACTAAACCTACTCACTCTCATACTCGCATACATTAAGATCTCAATCTAAGACCATTTTTTGACATTTCTTTTATCTTTTAGCTTTCTACTTGTATTAAAATTTTAATTATTTAATTTTATTTGTTAATTAGCCATGTAATAAATTGGATTTACTTAATTTTTTTATTACATTATTTTTATTTTTTATTACTCTATTATTTATTGACAGACTAAACCAAAGGCATACCATAACCCTAAAAGTATGCAATTTCCAGGAAAGAAGTTTCTTAGAGTTTGTTACACACACACACACACCACACCTACAGATAATATATATTATATAGTATATTTTTTTTTTTTTTTTATATCGAATTCTGTAAAACACCTTTTTTTTGTAAATATTCTAAAGATTTAATATAGTATTATTAGTGATTTATAGCTATAGGCAGTAAACATGCACAGATAACCCTCTCACACCACAATAAATATCTCAATCCAAGACATGACGACCTTTGTGTGGAGCTGTGTGACCTTCTTCTCTCTTTCTTTAACCTTTTATCGCTCCACTATGTCCTTTTCTTCCGTTTTCTTGCTCCAATAAGTGGCAAGAATGTCCGCACACCGTGTATGAGATGTCTTCTTTTGTTCCCGCAGGCAAACAACATGCCTCTCTTTAGTCTTTTTCGTCTCAGACAGGGACGAAGGATGAAACGAAATGAAAAAGAGACAATATTCGGTGATGATTAGGTTGGAGGTGGCAGAGCAGAACTCAGATAGCGTCATAGATGTTAAGTCATGGAGAAAGCAGGTGTGCGGTAGAGCTCGTGCACAGGGTGGGTGTTTAACGGACGGATAACACACAAACACACTGTATCATCAGTCCTTTCATAAAAAGCCATTAAACTGTTAGCTAAACGACAGCTGAGACTGCATTAGCAACATCGACGCTGATTAGCATCTACACGCACACACTCGTGCGAATGTGCACACGGTTAGTCTCGGCGGAGCTGACCTGTTGACACGCCGATCGGTTTGTCAGAGATGGATGGAGTGTGTCAGAACTGTGGAGGAGGAGTGTAAAAGAGATGGAGAGGAGGAGGAGAAAGAGAGAGTGACAGAGGAGCAGATGGATGGGTTTAGGGCATTTACAGAGATGGAGGGAGGCCGTTAAGGATGAAAAGATGGGAAAAAACAAAAGGAAACAGACATGTGAGAGTTCAAACCGAGAAAAGAGTCTGAGACGTCACTTTTTCGGTTATTCAACCTCATAAAATCATCAAAGCAACTTCAAATACGAATGACGGAACGTGTGTTTGCATCCCATCAACGGCAGCTGGAAGAGCAGATCTGTCTCTTTTATACGTTTGTTTCCTGTCTTCCTCAGATAACATTGAAAGGAGAGAAAGCGAGAGATAGAAAGAAAAGAATGAAAGAGTTTAGAGCCAATGCAGCCTGATGAGAGGCGAGATATCATCTTCCTCCTGCTGTGTGTGTGAGAACAGACGTAAAGACCTTCAGTGTAAAGGTGATGCCACCATGTTCATGAAGTTTAGCACTGTTCCTAAAAGAGACACGAGTGTCTAACGCACTCAATCCTGCCGTCCTCTCACAACATGTGTGAGTGAGCGTTTAAGCAGTACACAGGTGGTTTTTTACTGCTTTACATCATGATAAATTATAGACTGCACATCTGAGTATGTGTGCTTGTGCTTAGAAACGTATTACTTTGTAATATTTAAGTATAAGATAGACAATAATTATCTTCTAGTGTAGGTGCTGACACGGTATAGAAAAAAACATGAACACTAATCGCAAAATTAAAGTGCATTATCAAATAAATAAAATACAATACAAAGCATTAAAAAAAGATAAAATATTTAAAAATGTGGACAAAGGAACAGAAAAAAACAAACAAAAAAGAAAACAGTTAAACGAAGTCAAGTTTGTAATGTGCCTGTTTCAGAATAGAAAACATTTACAAACTGATAGACTAATAATAATGTATAATATTAATAATAATATAAAATATATCATGTGTAATATTATTATTAATAATATGTACATACAAAATACAAATGAACATGAATGAATGAATAAATAAATAACACGTGACAAATTGTCAAATTGTGGTAAGTGTCTGATTTGGACAAAATACAGTTAATTTGAGTTTATATCTATCAGGATTTGGTTGGATTGTGGATGTCAGGCTAAGTTTGTTGAATAAGTTTTGTGTGTGTATATTATATATAATGTCATTACATACAAAAAAACACAAACAAACAGATAGATAGTAAATAAATAAAAGTAGATTGTCAAGTTTGTGGTAATGTATCTGGGTTGGTAGTTTTTCAAAAGATGGAGAAAGTTATTATAATTTGTTGAAATTTGGTGAAACCTTAAGAAAAGAATATTTTTTTCCTTAGAATAGTGTGCACTTTTAAGTAGTTCACAATAAGACCGGCAACAATATTTAAGATTCGATCAATTTTGATTTGATGTTATCTTTAACATTTAAGCAGTGAATGTAAAGCTGTTCACAGTAGGCCGAGAGCAGTGTGGATTCGTATGTAGTGTTTGCCATCTTGCTTCCTCCACGCTCTCTGTGTGCTTGTCAAGTAAAGAATCCCTTGTGTGATCATGTTATTTTCTGCAGTCTGTTTGTTCTCTTCTGATGCATCATTATTGCATTGTGTTCTTTTGAAGTCTGACTGTGTATGTGTGTGATGTGCAGATGAGTGGATTCAGCCATGAGAGTGTGAGAATGCACTGATAACCATGTTCCGTTGTGCCACGCTGTGTTTGTTTGAGTGTGTGTGTGGAAGTGTGTGTGATTATGAGAGCAGACAGATAGTCGTGTAGCAGCGCGTCTCTGTGTAAATCCTTCTGTTCACTGGCAGCCAGTGGCACTCTCACGAAGACAGCCAGAACAATAACTGCGTGTGTGTGTGTGTGTGTGAGGAGCGCGTTTGTGTGACAAGTGAGGACATAAATTTGTATAATGACATGGGTATGATAGGTATTACAAGGAGAAGGTGACAGGTTTTCAGGACATTATCCCATGTCCCCACTTTTCAAAACGATTATAAATCACACAGAATGGAGTGTATTGAAAATCGAAAAAGTTTCCTGTAAGGGGTAGGTTTAGGGGTCGGGTTGGTAAAGGGCAATAGAATATAAGGTCTGTACAGTAAAAACCCCCAGTAGCGAGGATGTTACGCGCCACTGGTCACAAAAACAAAACTGTGTATGGGGGGGTGTGGGGTGTGGAGACAAAACGTGCTCGTTAACTCCCTCACTCAACTGGACTGAGCGCTATTTCAACTTTTCCAATCTATCTACTAACTATCTCATCTATCTATATATATCTATCGTTTGTTCTATCAATCCGATGGGGCGATCTAGCATATCATGGGCTATCATGGTTCGTGTCTAATCCAGCAATTTATCTATCTCATATTCTAGCCGGGCTATCTATGAGTGGCTCGGCTGATAGAATGGTCTATCTATCGATCCTAACTATCTCTTATCTATATCTATTGGCCGTTCTGTCATTGGGCCTTCGTCGTATGTCTATCTATAATCTTCATCAATCTATATCGTGTCTATCTATCTATCGACTATCTATCTATCTGTCTTTTTTACCTATTTGTCTCTCTAACTTGTAATTAAGTAAAATATACACTAGTATTAATGTATTAAATATTAAATTCTTTATTCAAGTTATCTGTGTATTGGAAGATGTATTTGGATGGTTGAAATGGGGGACATTCTGTGTTGTAGTGAC
>JADLZN010005641.1:0-42230 GCA_018155175.1 Sinocyclocheilus anophthalmus
CTGTCCGTTATTCTCACTCAAGCGGAAGACACGAAAATAAGAGTCGTTAAAATGTGGACACAAGAAACATTACCAAAGATGTCATATAATAGTAGAAATGCATGTACGGTGTTTTCTGATGATTTTGACTGCTGTCAACAAAAGCGAAATTTGTCATGATGATTATTATTATAATTTTGTAATTGTTGTCATTATTATTTTTAAATCCTAATCCAAAACTGAGTAAAAAAAAAACACCCCGTCAAGCAGCTGCATCCGGACTACAACTCCCACAATGCACTGCGCCGTCGCGCAGTCATGAATATGAACTTCCGCCGTGAATCCGGTCCTTTTCCTGCGCTGTACACTTGAGTAAAGCGGCTCTTCAGCCCATCCGACTCAATCTATAGCCATCGACCGGGACCGAGCGCCGAGATGACCGAGCAGATGACCGTGAGAGGGACCCTGAAGGGCCACAAAACCTACAAGCAGTGCTTTGTGACCCATATCGCCACTAACGTCCCGCAGTTTTCCTCCCGGATCATATGATTCTGTCCACGCGTCTTCGAGTGTGACGGATGAAGTTTTTTGGTCTGGCGTTATTCAATGTACATGCGGGTGGCTAGATCCCATATAAAACCACCACTATGCTGCAGAGAACATCATTAACCCCTGTGGTATTTCCGTGGCACAGTCCAAAGCACTTTTCCAGAAATACATGTAACTACTTTGAATGCCATGTTCTTGGTAATAAAATAAGTTACATTGTTATATTCCATATAAAGAATAATGGCCCTTCTCTCTTAACTAAATTACAATGATTGCAGATTGATTGGTGTGATCTATGCAATCATGAAACCTTAAATTTAGGGTTTTTAGTTTTGTTTTTTTTACTTTTAATATATTTTTAATAAAACAAAAATATAATGTTTTGAGACTCTTTAATTTGAAGTCTTATTCCTGTTATTCATATATGATTGTAATTATTATTTAACAAATGGCAGCTTCAAAATGCATTCATATGTTGAATGATTTTTGTTGTAAAATAAAATGTCTTAATTTTAAATGCTAAAGAAAAAAGATCTATACCCACTATTATTTAAAAAATGGCAGCTTTAAGATTCAATTATATGTTGAATGTTTTATGTTGTAAAATAAAAATAATTCTTAAATAATTTGAATAAAAAATGTGTATATGTGCACACACACAATTATTTTAATTAGATATATTATAACAACTTTCAGCATATAAACAAAATATATACTATATCAATATATATTATATATATATCTCTACTCTATATTAATAGTTTGATGTTATTAAAAATTGGCACTCAAATCTTCATAATGGTTGTATGCTTTATTTTATGTTTTAAAATAATTTTCATGCTTCATTTTACTGAGAAATCAAAAACGGCTATTATTCTATTCGGTTCTGCCTTAACTATTTAATAGCAACTATTAACCTAGCCAGGTGTCACTTTGAAATGCATGTTTTCTGGCATTAGTTGGTCATGTAATGGCTTTTAATGATGCTTTTTGAATTTGAGGGATGTTTTGGTGGATAAATCATGTTTGTCCTGGCTGCACTAACAGCTACTAACTAGTAGTTTGTCACTTGCTCTACGGTCTGTGCTCTTGTTTGTGTAGATAAGAGCGTCATCATGTGGAAACTCACCCGCGACGAGACCAACTACGGCATTCCTCAGCGAGCCCTGCGCGGACACTCGCACTTCGTGAGCGACGTGGCCATCTCATCGGACGGTCAGTTCGCTCTGTCGGGCTCCTGGGACGGGACTCTGCGTCTGTGGGACCTCACCACGTGAGTGCGGGCCGGAGCCGGAGGCTGTGCTTCAAATGCTGTGGGCTTATGAGCTCAAATAGGGCTGCACGATTAATCGAAATTAAATCGCGAGTGTCATGAGGCAGCGCATATTCCCTTTCTTCCTTAAGCCCGGTTCTTTGATTAGTAGTAGAATCTCCATCCGGCCTGCTTTCGTAGAGCAGCATTTATTACTACATAGAGAGAGCCGTAGTTCGCGGACAAGTCTATGCAACAAGCACAAACCGGGTGTTCATAATCGCAGACGTATACATCGAGGATTATGAAATAGAAGAAATTGTTTGTGATAATGACAGCTGTTTGCGTGTCTTCTCAGTGAACTACGGCTCTGTGAAGTAAATGTGTGTTTATCAGTCACGTTGAATCAATGAAAGCATTCAACAATCTTGCTGTTTATTTTTTATATTCAGCTGCAGAGATTTCTATTGCTCTTCTGGCATATCTGGATTTTTCATTCAATCCAGTGTGAGAGCGCCCTCCGTGGCCTTCCGATGGAAGATTTACTACTGATCAACAGAAGTGTGCTTCAACTGAAAGATACCACCATGACAATCGCAGTTCCGGCCTATTCTCGTGATTTATTTATTGCCTTGGCGATTTAAGATCGAGTTAATTGTGGCACCCTAAGCTCAAACGCACTGTTTTGCTCACTTCGAATGTCCGTTTGAGAGGAACGCACGACCCGTCGATTTGTGGGGTCAGGCACCCAAAGACCCGTAGCTAGCGTGGGCTCTCTCTCCCCCTTTCCTTCCCTCCCGCTGATAACCCGGGCAGATCGTGTCCGGCTCTCCCACGCGGGACAAAACCCATCAAGGGCATGTGTAACAAATCTGGTCGTCTGCCAAGTACTTCCTTGCAAGGTGAGAGCTGGGGGGTTTGCTGAAAATAGGGTGACTGGGCTGTTTTAAGAAAGAGCATGATATCTAGTCTCGCATCCTCGTCTTAAAAAAAAGTGATTAATAAACGTTTTAAAAATCTACTGTGTCATAATTTGATACATGCATGTTTCTAACAATAGCTCAAAAGTTGCTTGATAAAACCGGTCACCGACCCAATGCACTTCTCTGTTTGTCAAGTGAATCTGATTGTTAGGGCTTTTTTAAACCCAACAGTAGAATGTCTTAAGTGTATTGTGCAAAATGTCCACGCTTCAGCATGGTGTCTTCACCGTGTCTTTTTTTCCTTTTCCCCCTCTAGCTGTACATGTAAATGTTATCAAGTAAATGTAAGAATAACTTTCCAGAAGACACTTACTGGACTGAAGCAGCTCGGTTTTACTTGATTTCTCCATAAATCTTTTTTTTTTAGAAAAATCAGTGCATCTCAACTCTGATCATCAGGATCTTTTGAGCTGAGGGACATTTGTTTTTTTCACAGAACACTTCACTTTTCAACTGTTCGCTCATCGGAGTAATGATCTTCCACAACCTCTAAAACATCACTCCCCCAGTGACGCTCGCAGGCTTCTTAGGCGAGGAGCGTTATTTCCCTTTTATCTATTATCATTTCTTATTTCTTCTCAGCTCTCAATCTATGGCATCGGATTGGCATTGCATTGGCATTTATGTTTGGCGTGCGGCTCATTTCAATCTCATCTTATTATTGGAGATATAGAGTAGCGATGATATTAGGAAATGCAGTTGTATGTCAGTTTATCTGCTGTAATACTGTATAAAAAAAGAGCTCATTCACTTTTTACATACAAGCATCATCGAATTCATCCACTTTTTTTTTGTTTCATGCATAATATGCATCATCTGCACCAGCATAAAATGTATAATTTTTGCTATCAGTTTGGGCCTCTAAAACTGAGCTTCCTCCTTCCGCTCCTCCTTCTCAATGACGCCTGCTAGCATGAGGATGAGGCCTAAAAGCTGATGGATCAATATGATTACTCACAAAAACACACATGCAAACTTGTTTCTATTTTGTCTAAAGTTTCAATAATGAGTCCAAAAACAGACTGTTATTTGATATGCCAGGCGTTCCAGGGTTAAAGTCTGAGCTGAGATGTTTGTGTTGTTCCTCAGGACGAGAGTCACACTGAGTGGGTTTCCTGCGTGCGTGGCGGTTTTTCTCCCTGCTTCCCTCATATCCACAGCAGACGCGCCTCGAATAAAAAAAAAAAAAAAAAAAAAAAAAAAAAAAAAAAGAATAAAAAATACCCCCATCATCCCGTCTTCCTGCCGGCTGGGGCACCCACAAGTATGGTCAAGGTGAGAGCGAGTGGGAGTTTAAAAAGGAGGTTTAAAAAGGGCGTTTTTCCACTTTAGCTTTGTTCTGAAACACTGACTTAAAAAAAAAAATGTTAACAAACACAAAATGTTTGCGTTTTCCGCACGCCCCATCTCACCCCCCCCTCTCCTGGTAACATTTCTGAATTAAAAATGTATGTATTCCATGGTGCACATCGAGAGTAAAACTGACTGTCTCTGCTGATTGTGCAAATGCACTAATGTTTAGGGTTCGTGAATCCAAAGAGATTCAGGTTGGTCTTCTGTGGTCGTTAGAAAGCACACATACATAATATTAATTTTTTTTTTTCTAAACGAACACAACTCAAGCAATGTAAACATCAGCCCCTAAATCAACTTTTTTTTTTTCATAGTTTTCTTGAAGGAACGTAAGCATGCTTAATCTGAAGCACGAATCATTTCCTGTTCCTGCAAAATGGTCCGATTTTGTGGATTTTTTTTTGCGTTCCGGTATTTTGTTTTTAAAAAGATCCCGGCATTAAGTCAAGTGCATAGAAAATCGTGACCCCGAATGCGCCGCACGTGCATGTGTCGTGCATACGAGACGGAGCGATGCAGCAGGTTTTATAATGCACGATGTTATTTTGGAGAGCATAATTGAGGGTGGTTAGATTTGTATTGTCGTCTCACATAATTAAGTGACCAATCAGCTTTCTTTCACATCATTTTCAAAATATTCACATCTCGTTGATTAGTGCTAACTGCTTACACCTACACTCCTCTCAACCATCCACATCTTTTGTGAGCGAGCGAACGCTTTGGAGAGAGTGTAATAATAATCCAGAATAATAGCAGAATAAAGTGAAATATTATAATACGCACTAATAATCATAAGCCTAGTTCCCCATCACAATTCCAAAATCAAATCATTTAAAAAAAAAAAAAATAGTAACGGTATGCAGCAACAGATTGAGATGAAATCAATAAAAATATAAAAGTCTAGAACATCCAAAACAAACGCGCAACAGAAAGTTCCGTTGTGCTCTCGTACCACTCTTCTACTATCATGTCGGCCCTAATAATATATATCCAAATGTTTTTTTCCCTCCATATTCCGGCCCCATGTATTCAATGTTAAAACTATTATTAATAATGTAGATTTCCGGCTTCATTGGCCGTTCGGCAATAATCGAACAGAAATAAAAATCATCCTTCAAGCTTCAACATTGCGGCAAAAAGATGGCGGCTCGATACGGTTTGGCATAAGTGCACTGTAGAACCGGTTTATATTGGAATGTTTGGCTGACTTGTATTTTTATTTAAAATAAATGAGCCAGAAAGACTCTGCGAGATGGCTAATTGGGAATTGTGCTAGAAGGTGTATGTGTGTACCCTGTTTTTGTTTATAGGCCTGGTGGGGACTTAAATTAAAAAACAGCCTGAAGACACACAGACTCATGGGACGACTCGTGTTCACGGTGGGGAACGCTAAATTGAGGTCCCCAGCGGTACAAAAAGCTATAAAAATCATAACAGAATGAAGTTTTTTGAAAAAGCTAAAAAAAAAAAAAAAAATGCAGAAAGTCTCAACTGTGAGGGGTTAGTTTTTAGGGGGGTCAGGAGATTTGGTGTAGGGCAAATAGATATACGGTCGGTACAGTATACAAAACATTACAAACCTATGGAGAGTCCGCCACAAGGGATCGCAAAACCAGACTGTGTGTGGTGTGTGGTTGTGTGGTGTGGTGTGGTTGTGTGTGTGGTGTTGTGCGATCAAACAAACTGGACACATTAAATATTAAAATACTTCGTCGTTTTTGGTCATACAGATAAGAGTAAGACAATCCGCAAAGTGTTAAAAAAATTAATAATAATAAAAAAAACGAAAAACTAGCTTCTCTATTCTAATTCTATTCTATCTATTTATTTTCTTTTTATTTATTTGTTTATTTATTATAGAGTTAACCAAAATCCAAATAATGGCCTCCTTAACAGCTAGCCATGCTACTATTTCCTTTTTTCTTTTTTTTTCTTTTTCTTCTTTTTTTCTAATTCGATTTCTCATCGGAGTTCTTTTTTATTAATATTTTTATTTATTAAAAGCCTCTGCTAAATGTTAAATGTTATGTTACGTTTGTATTTTTTGCAGACACACCTTTCGCAATAAAAAGACAAGTTTGGTGTTTTTGTTTTGGTATTTAAGCAAACAACATATGCGCTTTGTCTCCCTACTCTGCTGGCATCTCGTTCTCGGTTCCTTTTTTATTTTTTCCCAGTGAACTTTGTTGCTCGGTATCGTTTTATAATCTGTTAATTTTTATGAGGTCAGATATCTTTTGCATAATTTATTATAATATAACGCATTATCTATATATATTGTATTTTATTTGGGGAAAACAAAGTTGTTATTTGTAATGTAACTTGCATATTTTTGCCTTAAATCATCCTGGCGACCCATTTTTTGACCCAGGGTTTGAAAACCTAGGCTATGGTTATGTCCATGGAGAAACTTGAGAACGATGCTCCTATAGTTGTGCGTTTAGTGACGTCATTGAATGTTTTCGGCGGGGAAAATCTGAAGTGGTGTTGCAGCGTCGGTCCACAGGCGCTTTTAAAATATGCTGATTTGGATCGCGGCATAAGCGTTAATTATGGACATCTTTTCACTCGTAGTGTTTTCGTCCTCTTTCCCAGGTGTGGAATCTGGCGTCGAACCCTGTTAGATCTGAAGACCAATCACATCAGCATCGGACACAAGAAAACGGCTTCCTGGAACAACCGTACACCGTCTCCCCCTGATGGATCGCTCTGCAAGCCCTCCTAGGTGGGAAAGGTCAGGTTTCCACTGTTTTAGGGTCAATGTATGAAACATAGATTGTGAGTATTCATTCTTTTGCTATCTTTTGGCAGAACATCAGAATAGACAGATTGTTCAAAACTGGGGCCCCGCAAGGGAGTATACACGGATCATAATAAAAAATAGTTCATAGGAGAAAAAAATGGTCTTAATAATATTACATGAAAAATATATAAAGTGCTTGTAAGAATTTTAGAGGGTATCCCCTATTTACTAAAAAAAAAAAAAAAAAAAACCCTTAAAAAAAAAAAAAAAAAAAAACGAAATATATACTTGAATTAAAAAAGTAACTAAAAATAATACTTTATTATACAATAGACACTCATTTTTTGTTTATTTTAAAAGAACAATTTGGGGGTAATCCAAAAAAATATACTCACTTACATCTTAATAAAAAAACAAATAACAGACATGTATGATTAAAAAAAACACAACAAAATGACTAAAAACTTTAAAATTAAAATGAAAACCGAAAATATTAATATAATTAAAATTGTTAACAAATGTTATAATGGTTTATCAATAATTCTAATATAATACTGGTCTGTGGCATAGTGATAAAGGACAGAACAATGCCTGATCTTGAATGTTTGCATCATTTCCTGCAGCTCTGTGTCCTCGTTATGCTAGATGAGTTTCTCGTTAGGATGGTGCTTTGACGTTCTCTGTGTCTCTGTGTTCAGGACGGACAGGCCATGCTCTGGGATCTGAACGAAGGCAAGCATCTGTACACGCTGGACAGCGGGGACGTCATCAATGCGCTCTGCTTCAGTCCCAACAGATACTGGCTGTGTGCCGCCACAGGACCGAGCATCAAGATCTGGGTACCATCAGCTCTCTGTCCTAAACACCATTTATGCCTGGATTTACACATGTATCTTGGCAGGATGGTGTCCATTTGTTCATGCTCTGATTTATTGTGCTGTTTCACTCTTTTTACTTCATATATCATAACTCGGTTTCAATTATATATATGTAGTTTGTGACCTTTGTCATGCTGGACGTTCAGCTATTATTTGGATTTTTCATATCTGCATTATTCATGGAAAAGCTCATATTGGTCAACTGGTTCAGCATTGAAAATCATTGCAAATACATTTTAAATTTAAAATGGCCGAAGGTGGCGCAAGAGTTATTTTTGGTTGAATCAGTTGTTTTTGACTAGTGATTTCAGTGAATTAACATTTAACATGCATTACAATCATTTTCAATGGTGATTAATTGAAATCGCAAGACACAATTGACATTTGTAAGTGGTGAATAAAGAAATCGTTCATTGGACAGTTTGAACCGATTCACCTAAATGAATTGAACTCAGCAGCTCTAATGCCATCTGTTCATTTTAAATGTAGCATGTATTGCAATGATTTTCAATGTAAAATGAACAAAGATGGAATTAGAGCTGCTGAGTTCTGGCTGCTGACTTGGGTGGATCATCTCAAACCGTCGATTGACTCTGATTAATTTGTCTCACCACTTAATGACGTTTATTATCCTATATCAAAATGCTTTTATTTTTAGTACAAAAAAAGAGCAATTTCTTTTTCCTGAAATAGCATGCACTATATGATATTTAGTAATAACTGCGAACACTGATTTTTAAGCTAGATTTTTCTTGCATTTTGGTCCTGCTTGAAATGAATGTGAATATGATGAATGTGACCTCGTCCTGGAGGCACAAAAGATCAGTTTTAAGGAAAAAAAAAAAAAAAAAAAAAAAGGTCGCTGGGGTATTTTGTAAGGCAATAGCCAAAAATACTGTAGGAGTCAACATTATAGATTTTTCTTTTAATTTCCCAAATCTCCTACGGGGACATTAGTAAAGGAGCATGTGCCATGAGATACATTTTTGTATGGGGTAAATTTCCAAACTACGGCCATAAATATATTAAAACTTAATTTTTGATAAGTAGTATGCATTTGCTAAAAACTTCATTTGAACAACTTTAAAAAAAGGTGATTCTTTCCCCCCCCCCCCCTTTTCCCTCTTCCTTTCCGCCCCTCTCAATATTTGGCATTTTTTTTTTATTGTCTTTATGACACACCAGTCCGATTCCATGATTTTCTATTAGTTGTATCTCAGTCAAATATTGTCCTATTCTAACAAACCACACATCAATGGAAAGATTATTTTTTTCAGACGATGTATTAATCTCAACATAATAAAAATTGTTTTTTTTTTGTGGTCCAGGGTCACATTTTATTTGGCATTCGGAGGGTTTGATTTGGTGTTCATTTGCACCCCAGTCACTCCTCTTATTTTCCCCCTGCGTCGCATCATCCTTTCTTCTGGCTGTCGTGTCTCTCTGTCTTCTTTTCACACAGGATCTGGAGGAAAAATCATGCGTTGGGATGAGCTCAAAAGGAAGTCATCTGACCACTAACCGCAAAGGCTGAGCCGCCCCAGTGCACTCCTCTGCCTAGTCTGCTGATGGACTAGGTGAGAGCTTCCTGGCGTGCCACAGTCTCCTGTGTGTGTGTGTGCTGTGTGTATAACCCGCGGCTTTTTGTGACAAATTGGGACATAAATTGTGTATAATGACAAGGTATGAGACATAGGTATTACAATGGAGAAGGTGACTCTTTTCATGACATTACTTCTATTACCCCATGTCCGTCACTTTTCAAAAAACGGCTTAAATAAATCACACAGAATGGAGTGTATTGAAAATCTGAAAAATGCAGAAAGTCTCCTGTAAGGGGTAGGTTTAGAGGGTAGGGTTGGTGTAGGGCAATAGAATATATGGTCTGTACAGTATAAAAGCCATTACGCCTGTGGAGAGTCCCCACTTTTCACAAATGTGTGTGTGTGTGTGTGTGTGTTGTGAGATGGAGCATTATTCTGGCAGATAATCAAGCATCATTTGGGATGCTGGATCTCTGGGTGATCGGTGGCATTGTGTGCTATGTATAATCTTAAATATAAACCAATTGGACAAACAAACAAAAAGAGTGTAATTAATTACACTCTATTTCTTTTTTTCCTCCCCGCCTCAGACTCTCTTTGCTGGATACAACCACGACAACCTGATTCAGAGTTTGGCAGTGTAGCCATCCGAAACCGAAAAGAATGTACATTTCTCCCAGGAAAACGGAATTGCAAAATATGAAAATTGAATAAAAAAAAAAAAAGAAATGATAAAACCAAACTCATTTTGGGTTCTGCTTAGTTTTTTTTTTTCTCCCTACCAATTCGTTGTGTTGCATGATGGGACCAATTTGTACTAAATCAGTTCACCATACGATTATTCTTTATCTAATAAAAATCTATCATATGTTAATTTACATGTTATATTACTCATGATCTACTTGACGTATTATATACAGTATATGAGGTTTTGTGTCAGTTAGGTAGAAAGAAACAGCTGGATTCTGTGAATCCTGTAGCAAATATTTATCAGTTATGTGTGAATGAGCAAAGCTTTGACACATTTATATACCTGCTGTCTGATTATGTTTGTTACATAAAGTGTTGCTGATTTTGGGTGAAGTTTTTGTTTAGTACTACAGTAGCAAACCATTTGTCACATTAATATGACTATTCCAGCAAACTAAGGTCCAGGAATGTTTTATTTCACCCTCAATTTGGAGTGTTTTGTTATAATAGCATAATTTACCTTTCACCCTGGAAGCTGAAATACAGCTTTATATCATGCATTTAAATCATGCATGAACCTGTTCGTGAAATAATGCACTTATATTATGTCCAGGATTAAACAATAACTGGTTTTTGTCTCTGCAAAACATTAAAAATTGCTACAGTATCTTGAAAAACATATCAACACTCGACGCAGATTTAGTTTTATTAGCTGAAATGTGGGTGGTGCTTATGTTATAGTAATGATGTCCAAGAAAACAAGACGGTAATGCAAAAGAGAGCCTAAATTGATCATGAAAATTGTCTATAAAGGTCACGGAGAAGTCGAAAATGAATGATATCGATAGAATTTCCTCTTTGTGAGTGCAGTCCTTCATCGACGACTGGTGGCATGCGTAATGAATCGTTAGAAACCCTAAACAATACTATTTTTTTGGAAGAGCGTTACTGGATGTATACCAGATAATATAAATCGTTTTAAAAAACTAAAAATCTACGCTTATATTGATTGTGTTTAATTGCACAACACCTTCACCATCGTGTTTTATGCTGCACGCGCTCTGAACCATCTCGTGCTAAACCGTTCGAGCGTACAACAGAAAAGAAGTGCGCAGGAGGAAACCATAATGGGCGGTGCTTCGCCGTCTCTGGCCAATCAAAGAACGCTATCATTGCCTGGTCAAACAGTGTCGTCCAATCACAGCTTGTTTTATTCCACCGGACTCATCCGGGACTATAAAGGTGGCCACGAGTTAGTACTGTAAGAGAGTCCATCTTGGAAAGCGGCTTTTTCAGCGCCAATATTTTTACAGTAAGCCGGTTATTTTGAATTTTATTCGCGTGGTTAGTTGTGTTGGGCTAGGTTATGTTTTACGAGAATACCTGTAAGACACCGTTTTAGACGAAAAAAAGTAAATTCAGAAAACGAAAAAGCCTGGTTTTATTATTTATATAAAATTAATATTAAAATTCAAAATAAAATTTTAAAAAATATAAATAATAAATGCGTTCAGCGTAGCTGCAAACAAAGCAAACTGTAAAAAACGCGATCAAAAAAGCGTAGTGCTAGTTTAGTCATTGCGCATGCTGCTTTAAGGAGCTTGTATCCGTTAACGCGGCCCTGATTAATCTTTTATTTGTTGTTTTAAGCCAGCATGCGTTTTTAAAAATAAAGATAAAAAAAATAAATAAATTAAATAAATTATATAAAAAAAAAAAACATTAATAAATATACGTTTGTTGCCGAGCACACTTTAAAAGGCTCGATTATTCTTCCGTTTGGTTTTGGTGCTTTTCCATCAAGCTGGGACTGAAATTGAGTGGCTCTTTGCGACGCCTAGGCATGCCGATGCCTCTATTAATTTCTAGCATCAGCCTAGTGTCTCCGCATTGTGGAAGGCTAACAATTTCAGAACTCGGGTTCATTCCGATCCACAAATGGTACTCTAAGCTACCAAATGGCGCGACTATGCGTAGCGAATCTAGTTGATGGAAACCTCGCGAGAAATCCGGGAACCGGGAGAGTCTGAACGGGAGCAGATGCTCCAAGCTGCGCAGAGGTAAGAGGGCGCGCGGATGAGAGAAGGCGAGCCGGCGAGGTGCGACAGATCAACCAGCTCAGCATGGGCGAGGAAGTATGCCGGGTGAGAATATTCAGCCGCTTTAAAAAAATATACGCTTTTCGCAAATTGCAGCGCTTATGTAGACGTTTTGCGTCGCTCTGTTGGCGCCGTGTGTTTTTGTTATTAGAGGGGGGTGGGTGGTTTTCTTCCTATGTACCGTTATTCATGTGCTGCATTGGTATTGGGGAATGAAGGTTGTTGAGGGGGTGAAATCCTCTCTCGCTGGGCACGGGTGGTTCACAGATCAGATCTGCCGTACAGCGGTAAATACCGCAAAGCCCCAAACGACGAGCCCAATCGACGGCCGGTTTAAAAAAAAAAAACGTCCCGCTTGGAATAAATAAATAAAATCATTACACCCTTTTTTCCCATAACATCCGCATCGGTAACTCTCTTCATTACAACATTAGGCCGATAGACTGTTTATTGGTTGCCAAAGCTTCACTGTCTTAATATAGATGAGTGGATCAGCCCACAAGCTCGTCCATCCAGATTTTTATTTAGTCATCGGCTATAGCGCGCAATATCCCTGCCACTTTTTTTCACAGTTTTCCAATTTTATATTTAATTTTTTTTAATTTATGGGGGTGTGGGGGGGGGGGTTTCACTTTTTTTTTCTCTTTTCAACTTTCTATTTTTTTTTTTTCAATTTTTTTTTCCAAAAATTATTGTTTTTTCTTTCCTCTGTTTTTCTTTTTCTTTCTTTGTCTTTTTTTATTCTTCTTTTCTTACTCACCCCGTCTTCCTGCTTCTCACCTGATCACGCCTATTTTTTATTGCCTATTTGTATCACCTCCATTAATGTTTTTCCATAGGTATGTTTAAAAGAGTCCCGTGCAGCAGACACTAGCCTTGATTGTGAGTCACGTAAATAAATAATCGGATAGAATTCTATTTGGGCAGCCTTTAGAAAATGAAGGAACGATCTACAATCGGTAATGCGTTATCTATGATAATTGAGGTAGAGGAGTTGCGAAATATAAACTTGATGTAATGAGTTTATAATGGACGTTTCGAGGTTACCATACTATATGACTCTGTCAATAATGAGTTTTGAGAAGTATTTGCTTGTGGGTTTTTCTGATTGTGGGCGCATCTGTGCTGCAGGATTAATTATGGGTAATGAGTTGATTCCACTAGGAATTATGTTGAATTGGGCTTTCATAATTATAACAAAATTGACATGTTTGAAAAATGTGTGCCTGATAGGCTTTAAAATATGAAAGCATAATCGACTGATTACCAGTAACCTTTGTAGTCTTTTTTTTTTTTTTTTTTTTTTTTTTTTTTTGTTTATCTTTTCCGTTATGAGAAAGTGATTGGAGTGAATGGCAGGGGAAGGGAAAGCAAGTGGTGATTTTAGGTAGTTTTGTAGCAGCACTCTGTTTGAAAGGGGCTTTATAAATTGATTTGAAAGCCACGGTTGTGGGCTTGTTGTCTGTGACGTATGAGATTGCTCGTTGTTTGTGGTCTAATACAGCGCTCAATCAACTGGTTGTTTCCTTCTTTGTGTCAGGAAAATGGTTGTTGGAAGGACTCAGCGGGGACACACCAGTAAGACAACGCTAAAGGACGACGGCCTCACAAAGCTTCGGTCGAGGTGATGGACTGCAACTGCATAAAGATGGATTCAAACACTGCCGAGTCACGAGGTTTGGCTTCACTAAACATTTTTTCAAAGAAGGCAGAAAGTGTGGACGGCCCGGGCTAAACTTATGCTTTTCATTTCCGCTTCAATTCCAAACGACATTTGGCTTGGTGGCGGACTAGTTCACGCATTCTCTTTCTTTGAAAAGGTGCTGGAGCAAAAGGACCACGAGGCTAGATGGCCGACAGATCGCTACACCAAGAGAGCCATGGCTATAAAAGAAGAGGTGTCCCTCGCCAAGAAGATCTTCTAGTCGGTGTCTTAACCCTGAAACCACAGAAGAGAATATCGCAGTGAATACTCTTGCGGGCCGTTCGGAGAGGTGGAGTTTAAGTCTATTTGAGCATAAAATCATTTTTGGTGATCATCTGATTTAGAAATGGCTGTAAAGTGCGATATGATATGCTGCAGATTGAGACTATTGAACTTCCAATGGATCCAAAGACAAACAAAAGGAGGGGCTTCGTCTTCATCACTTTCAAGGACGAGTCTGCCGTCAAAAAGATCCTGGAGAAGAAATACCATAATGTCTGTGGAAGCAAGGTAATGAACGGAAAGGAAGACATGGTATGTTTTTTTTTTTTCTCCCTCCAAAAAGAAATTCGATAAGTCCTTACCATTCTCACAAGTTTTTTGCAATAGATGCACAGTATGGTGGTATCAATTTGTGGGTTAAAGTTAGTGTGTGGTGGTGTGTATATTAGCGGCCCAGCATTGTTTTCTATTTTTTAGTGTTTTTTTTTTTTTTTTTTTTTTTTTTTTTTTTTTTTTTTTTTTTTATTTTTTTTTTTTGGTTTTTTTTTTTTTTTATTTTTTTTTTTTTGTTTTTTTTGCTTTTTTTATTTTCTTTTTTTTTTTTTTTTTTTTTTTTGTTTTTTTTGTTTTTTTTTGTTTTTTTTTTTTTGGTTTTTTTTTTTTTTTTTTGTTTTTTTGTTTTTTTTTTTTTTTTTTTTTTTTTTTTTTTTTTTTTTTTTTTTTTTTTTTTTTTTTTTTTTTTTGCCATGGGGGGGCGGGTGTAATTGCAGAATGCCCTCACAGGTTCTGAGGCTTTCTCCCCCCTTGCGCCCCTCGGAATTGCAAAGATGAGTGCAGAATGTGAGCGAAGATGGCAGTTACGCTATAACTTACTTTTTGTAATAACTCAAATATATATATTTAATAATTGCCTAGTAGAATAGATGTCCCAAACTGTAAAATCATAAGTCGTGACGATATTGACTGTATGTGACCGGACGCGGGGGCCGAATATAAGCACTGAGGGGGAATTTTTATTATTTTAATTTTTTTTTTTTTTTTGTCCGAACGGAACCTTTTTCCGTTGGAAATGCATCTGAAAAAAAAGCGACAGCGGGACATGATCGTCACGAATTTGCATTCAGGTGCTAGACTTGACGATGTCAATATATCCCCACTAACAATTAGGTGGGCCCCCTGCCAAATACCCCGCATATAAAAACGAGATGTGCCATGAATACGTAATGTAACGCGCATGTTTAGTAGAAGTATCAGCTGAGATAAAAACAGTAAGAGAACCTTACAGCTGCATGAGTCGTGACATCACGTTAGCCTGACAAACTCCCTTTGTGATTTTAAAACGTAAGATGGTACCCAGATTTGAAGACTACAGTACGATTTAACTTCTACTGTTAATAAGATGTTGGTGGGCTACTATTAGATGGATAGCTTAAATGTCCTAATTCAGATGGGCTACGTGGTTTATTTATTTATTTTTTATAAATGTGATTGGTACATTTAAAAAATTATAAAATAACCACAAAGCAGACAAGGCCGTTTTTTTATTTTAATATTTTTACCCCATAGCTTTCAAAAAAAAAGAAAAAATTATAAAGAAAATATGCAATATTATGAAAATATTGGAGAACAATGTGTTTTAAAAAAAACACTGAGAAAACACAATATTGGTTTAAAACACCTTTTTTTTTTTCTTTTTCCCAAAAAGTACATCTGGAAAGGGGGGTCTTCTAAATAAAGGCGTCTGTCATTATATTCGGGGGCAATATGGTAATTCTATTTACCTATTTCTATTAAATCTTCCCTAAATTGACAAATGGAGAATTGTGAAAGTTCATTTACCCATTTCTTTACTTTATCATTTGGTTACTATTTAACTAAAAAATTTATTAGCATGCCCCTAAATTGACGCTTTATTTTTATAAAAGATGGAACGTCCAACAATTTGAGCTTGCAAAAACACTAAGTTCGCCCGCCCCGCTCCCCCCACCCATTGCAGTACCATACAAAATAGACCTTTTTTTTTTTTTTTTTTTTTTTTTTTTTTGTTTTTTTATTTTTTTTTTTTGTTTTTTTTTGCTTTAACCCGTTCGGGGTAGAAATAAAGTTTTGTGTGTGTTTAAAAAAAACAGCCATAAAGTTGTGGCCCCCCATGCTCCTCAATCTGTTTGTGTCTCTGAATTTGATGTTCAAAGTTGTCGAGACTCAAAGCGCCCACAGCCAAGGAAATCTAACCAGCACAGCAGCAGTATGGTGCCAGTGGCCCAACACACGCGGAGGCGTCGGGAGGTCGTGGCAGGGTCGCGGGGGTAAGCGCGGCGTGCTTTAAAGGGAAGGGAGGGGTAAGGCGAAAAGCTTGCGTATTACAAATTTAATACAAACCCAGCCGCAGGTCATCACCTTGACCTAATGGCCATAAAACCACCCATTTCCTCAGGCCCAGGCCAGAACTGGAACCAGGGCTATAACAGCTACTGGAACCAGGGCTACGGGAACCAAGGCTACGGTGGCCAGCAGGGCTATGGTGGTTATGGAGGCTATGGCAACTACGACTATTCTTCTGGCTACTATGGATATGGTGGTGGTTATGATTACGGTAGGTCGACATCTTCCAGACGCTCTTATGATCATTCACATTCACACTTCATCACTCACCACAGTCTGCTAGCTTTTTTTTTTTTTTTTTTTTTTTTTTTTTTTTTTTCACTGAGCTCCGCTTCAGACCCGCGGCGATGCTAAGCTACATGGGGAAAACACCAAAAAGACCGTGAGGCCACCAGAGTGGCTAACAACAAAAGCCATAACTGATCATGGTGCAAGAACAGGTAGTGTGGACTATCTTCATGATAAGCGTGTTGTTTTCCCCCCCCTTTATTTTTTTGCTAGTAGGCTTTACATGAAGAGTAAGAAACAAAGTCCAACTACTTAGAAATATTTGATTTAGAACTGAACGTTGAATTGGGGATCTGACGTATTTCAGAGCTAGATTTCTGCCGATCCCCCATTGTAGGCTCCCACCCACACCAAAGCTTATCCCACAAGTTAAAGCTTAATCCTGAGTTAGAACGTTTTTTAAAAAAAAAAATTGATAGTCCTTTTTGCATTAAATATGTGTCAGCAATTTTGACAAACGTCTACACTTGAGGTGCAAAGATGAGGATATGATGCCTTATTTTTTGCTGAAACCGTAAAAATGTTAGTCTTTATGCTTGAAACAAGACAAATATTGGTCAATCTGGTACGAAAGCGGTATTTTTTCCCCCTTTGGGGGGGGGGTATTTTAATTTTTCCATCATCTAATTTTTTCCCTCTTTCCCTTCCCTCGCCTCTGAGCCCATCGGCAGATTTGTTTGTAGTCATGAGCTCCAGTGTTTATATTTATTAAAAAAAAAAATAAAAAAAAAGACATGTTTTGCTTCAAGTAAATTTCTTTGGACATTTGCGTTGGAGTTTAGAAAATTAGGACTAAATACTGGAGATCTGTTCTTGTCCAGCTTTGAAGCGTTGCATTACAAGACATTTACATCTGGAGAATTCAGATTTTGGTGTAGAAACAAATTCTCCTTCTCTAAGAAATTGGCAGTAAATTTTAAAATAAAAATAAGATACGGTTACAAATAATGTCAAGTAACATTTGAAGGAAGGGCGCATTTTGTAACATTTGTTTACAAATCCTTGTAAAAGGTTTAAATGAACAAATGACAGAATATTTGCTGTACTTTTAATGTTCAAAATGCGTGCAAAACTCTGCTTTGCATTTGTCTTTCTCAACGTTTTCCAACCTGCCGCTGACCATGTCTGTTTGTTTCTCATCAGGACTAAAGTATTCCCAAAAACCAGGAGTCTGACCGTGACGACAACAGCAGCAGTTCACACACCTGCGGGCTCTTTCCTTTTAGCGGATGAGATCATGACCCATTTGTACAGAACAGATGAATAGGGGAAGCAATGTCACACTTCCACATTTTTATTTTAGTTTTATTTTCCTTTGGTCCACATTTCCAGAGATGGAAGTGTTATTTTTACTGTACTTTTTGGTACCTTTTTTGAATAATGTATTGTATGGTTGTATTTTACATGTCTACTGGATTTGCCACATGAGGTTCGGGAGCTGCCAGAGCTTTTGAAATAAAACAATTTTGAGTAAATTTTTCTCAGTGTTTCCAGATGCTTGTTCTGCTTTCTGTTGCATAGTGTAGGAGAGCCCTTTTTATAAAAATTTTTAATAAAACACCAGAGTCACGGCGTGAATGTCAGCGTTTTGTTTGGGTAATGCCAGATCTAATAGTGACTGAAATGTCCCCTTTTGGTTGTTTTGCTATTTTTGATTTTAAACATCCCCCGCTCCCCCCCCGCCCGCCCGCCCCAAATGTTTAAGAAAATTTTTAATTTGGTCAATTTAGGATGTGTTAGTGACCTAGCATGTTACTGCATTTTGAAGTCTCATTCCTATAGTGTTTTTGGTAGAAATAAATGATTTGTAAGTTTTTGAAGTGTTCTCGTTTACTGGCTAACATTAATGTTAATTTGTCAATCTTAATGGTTTAAATGGTGACTTTTGCTGTGACCATTTTAAGTTGAGTTATAACTGTGATTTTGCCAAAACACCTTTGATTTCAAAACCCTGGTAACTTTGCATGAACTACTTTTAGTAAACGTGTAATGTTCATAAAGTCCTGGGGTCTCATTTATGAATGTTGGCGTACGCACAAATGGGGCTATTTTTGCTTTTTTTTTTTTTTTTTTTTTTAAAATTTTTAAAACAAATGGGCTAATTTTTTGTCAGTGATTTGCTAGCGCCTAGGTCAGACAATGGCTATTACAACAAACACTGCCATAAGTTAGGCTAAAAATACGCTAAAAGATGGTTTAACGCGAACCAACACTCGTATCACCAAAAAAATGCTTAAATATTTAATTCTTAGAATTGTTTAAAACAATAGAAATATTACTTGGCCAGTGGAAAAGAAATTAGATCAACTAATATTTATATGAACTCTTTGAATCGATTTAATTATGGATTTTGATATTTATGCTAAAACATAAGGGTACTGGATGATTTTCCGCAATAAAAATTGTGTATGGCACAAATAGCATTTATAGTCCGTATCTCATATTCCCTTAATGTCTTTTACCTTTGACACTGTTGAACATAGTGTCACGTGAATGGAATGTGCATGGAAATTATATGCAGATGAGGTTCTTATGGCATGGTAAATAAACTAGGCGTTGTAACTCGCATATATGATGATTTCTGAGCGGTCAGGAGGTTCTGTGAGGAGATGCAGTCACGCCACATTCTTCCCCTGACTGGGATTGGTTTATTTTTTATAAATTTTTTTTAATTGCAGTAAACCGATTACAGTACGTACAAAACATACAAAATACGCATGTTCATAATAAAACTACGTGGAGGAGTAACTAGATAAGACATCACAGAAAAAAAACAATACAATATCATAAAAAAAAAAAAAAAAAAAGAGGGCACAATTATAAATACAAGTATATTAGGGAAAAATCTTAAACATGGCACAAATTCTAGATGTTTTTATAGCTTGCTTGTTCCTGACTGGGATTTATTTAGGTTCTGGCATATGCATGGTTTTATAAATCTGAAAAAAACTTGTGTGCATACGCAAAGTCTAGCTTTTGTGCATACCTACACTTTTAGGATGAAATCTACGGAAAGTTTTATAAATGAGACCCCTGCTATGTTGCATGAACTGCAAAAAAAAGTATATATTTTTCTCCCCCCCCCCCTCCCTTTTGCTTGTTTTTTCTCTTCAAATCTAAATTTATTTTAACTTGAGCTTGGAAAAAAGATGAGTGTCTTGTTTTTCCCAATAAGTTTAGTTTAACGCTTGCGGAACCTATAAATGGCAATATGTCAGTGGACGTAGGAGAGCGTTTTTTTTATTTCTTAATTGATTAAGTAAATTTTCCCTGACCCCATTTGACTGAGATATTTGTTCTGGTTTTAAAAAAAAAATCGACAGTCACTTTCATTTGTTCATTTTCTCAGAAAACAAGACTTTTTATCTTATTTTTATTCACAAGTAAATGTCTTTTGCTCTGACATCTACACTGGGGAAAAAAGGACATAATATAGCATATCACTGTTTGAAAAATGTAAAGTGTAATGATGAAAAATATTCAGCATACTGCTTTTAATAGTGTACACTATGCAGTATTTAGTACGTAGTAAGAGTTTCCATTCTGTACACAGTCAGAGTCGTTTGAGTGAATCGATTCATTTGAGTTATCGCTTAATAGAGTTCCAAAAAGTCTACATTCACATGTTTTAAAGAAATATTAAATGCTGCTTTTAATGACTGTTTTCGGTTAAATCAAATGTTGCGTTGTACACCATGCACCACATCAACAGCTGTTACCACACTTTACAAGCCTCCTAAACAAAGCTCGTACCGGTTAAATGTGAATCAGTTCGCGCGAATCATTTAAAGAACCGGTTCAAATTAATGATTCAGTTTGGCATTGGATTCAGACTTGTGGAAAAAGTGAACACGTGGTAAACGCGGTTGAGTCGCAAGAAAATAAATAAAACTATGGATTACAAAATAAGCTTATGGATGGAGGCCAGAGGGGGTTTAGGATGTGTATGGCTCAATTTCGCCAAAGAAAGGTGAGATTAACGAACTATATTAGCAGGTGAAATGATGCACAGATGATGGGAAAATACAGCTCAGAATCACAGAACACGTGTTCAAAACGCTGTCATAATTAAATAAATGCCATATACACTAAAGAGTCAATTAACTAGCATGGGACTGATTTTAGATACGTTTGCTCACCTGAAACAAGCTCAACAAGGACTCCGCGTTAACGCGGGCCCGCGTCAATTTTACAGGAAAACTGTAAAGTGTGAAATGTGGTGTTATATTTTCATTTTAATTGTATATTTTGTATTCAGCAAAGAACAGTGTGGGAGAAATGTGTTAAAAGTTTTGAATATATCATTTTTATTATGTGTATTTTACCTTGATTTACAGTAGAGGGCGCTAGAGGGCAATAAAAGAGGTACCGGTATATAAAATACATATTGTATTTAAATGAACAGAAAATTACATTTTGATTAGTTTTCAATTTAGGGCCCATTTGAACTTTTTAACTTTGAACACTGACGCAAATCAAGACTATAGTTGTGTTGAAGTAATGTAAAATAGTAATCACGCAATTCAAGACATTTAGAGAATTTGTCATTTAAAATAAGTTTGTTCTCATCATTCTGATCATTCAGATCATTTCGAATTTTTATAATGGTTTTTCATTTGATCAGTCGGTTTGAGACGCTCATCCAAAACTAGCCGTAAACATGTGCAGTATGCGTATTTTAAAATCATTTAAAAAAAAAAAAAAATCTAGAACAAAAAACACAGAAATCAACATCTCCATTCCTCCCTCTCCTCTCCTCCTCATTCTCCCTTCTCCGAAGACTAACACACTATTTTTAAAAATGAGTTAAAATGAGGCTAATTTAGCGACTGGTACTTGAATCTTCATTCCCACATTCAAACAGCATTAGTATGTGTTTTTGGGGGGAAACTGAACATGGTGGGGCTCAAACTGAAGCGTAGTTAAGCGTGTGGGTTTAGATTACTCACAGAGATGGGTAATTGTGCCAGAGAGGGCTGTCTGTTGGATCCTCACCGCCTTGTGTCATAACAAACTACCACATGCTAGGATTTCAGAGTCATTTAAGTAGTTAAAGATCTGCTCCATCATCCTCCAGAAAGCTGGACGTTTAGGGGGGAGAATGAATCTGCCTTCGCTGTACCCTCGAGTATGGCATTTAACGTTAAAATAGAGACCTTGAATGCACTTGACCTCTTCGCTGTAGATAAAAGCCTCATTAAGTGACCCGCTTCTGTAGAGTCGCCTCATGTCAGATTTCGCGAAGAAAGACCGTGAGCCTAAAAAGACACAGGGTTTTAGAAAAAAAAAAAAAAAAGCTTTTTTTTTTTTTTTTTTTTGTTAATTTTTTTTTTTTTTTTTTAAATTGTTTACTCACCAGTTCTTTGATGTCTGTTACCAGGATGAATCAAATAATAGCAGAAAATAAACAGCACACATTATAAAAATGCCTTTCACATGACATATTGTTCTTGGTGTAAAGAGGAGTAAGTGCAGATCTCACGAACATGTTCTGTGATTTTTTTTTAAATTTTTTTATTGTATGTTTTTAAATCTATGAAATATCAATATAATGGTGAACGGCATATTAAACATCATCAAACAAAATATAGTGGCAAGTAGTTTCCCACCTATCTGCCACAGACAGGGCTTCACTATATATGATATATACACACACACACACACATCTTTAAGCACCTTCACGTTGTACATGGCCATTGAAACATCTTTGCATTTTGCACGCCAAGATGAAAGCATCTTAAAAGTCTTGTGTGAAGTGCAGAAGCTTACATTTTCAGATGATTTTAATTCTCATTTGGAGTACTTGTGCATTTTGTTTTGTGGGTGTTTTAGAAGTTAAAAGTCTTGAAGGGGGAATTTTATGCTTTTTTTTAATTACCATATTGTTTTGATTTCAGAGGGTTTGATGTCAAATATCGTACACTGACTGCATTGACACATTCTCTCTTGAAAAACAGATAAACCGGAACACAAATGTGTTAGTGTCTTTATAAAACATCTTAGTAAAATATAGCCAAGGCTTATTTAAATATGCATAAATAGCATGAAAATATGTTTAGTTTCAGTTTAAGCTTTGCTGAATTACTCTAGCCATTCAGATGAGGAACAGTATCAAAGTTGTGGACGTTTTTCCCTCGTTTTATTTTCCTGTACACCACAAGCACCTCCAAGACACTTCACATGTGAAAAAGACTGCTTTGCAAACAGATTGGATTTCAAGTTTGTTCTTTAACAACACATCTTTGGATGTTTTACAATAGAAACACTTACAATAATGAACAATTCCACTGTAGAACCTGAAAGCCATCTATACAAATTATTTTAAACAGCATTCGATTTCATCAAGGGTCAATTTGAAATGCACAATATAAATAATTATGAGAAAAAAATAACTTGCAGGATTTCTCTTTTGTCTAATTGCATGATTAAATTCAGATTGATGTGACATCTTGTTATGTGTAACACGTGATATTTTGGCTGTAAAAAAAAGAAGATTTGTAATCCTGAGAGTTTTTCTTAATAATTTTGTCTTTGTGGTTTCTGTGGTAATTCAAAATAAATTTAACCTCTTTTGTATTTTGCATAGTGGATTACGATGTGTAAATTTGTAAGTTTAGCTTCACTGAAAACTGTTAAATTAGAAAACCTGTCAGATAATGCAATGCAAACATCAAAGCTTCTAGCTTATTCAGCAGGACTTGCTCGATGACACTTAGCGGGGGAAACGCGTAAAACAATGCGTTTGGCCACGGGTGGGCTAGAGCATCCACACCCAGAGGTGCATCCTCTCCCATTAGGGAAAAGAACAGAGGGCACTGCGCGTTTTCGTGTGATGCGAAGAGATCTACGGCAGCCTGTCCATATCTCTGCCACAACTGAATCACCACCAGTGGGTGAAGTGCCCAATCTCCGTAACGCTCCCCTGTTCATTGTACCCGTCACGTGTGTTGCAGGAAGCGACAGAAACCGAGTGCTGCTCCACACAATTAGTCTGTGAGCTAGACTGTGAAGCCGTTGAGAGCGCATGCCCCCTTGTCTGTTTATGTACGCCACCACTGTGTGTTGTCTGATCTGATCAGCACATGAAATCCCTGAAGGAAATGAATAAAGTGGTTTAAGGCTAGTAGCACCGTAAGTAGTTCCAGGTAATTTATGTGGTTTTCCCTCTGAGAAGGAGACCACACCCCCCGCACCGCTCTGCCTACACTGCACCCCAGCCCGTAAGTGACGCATCCGTCGTCACTGCCTTCCTTAAAGTGATCGGACCTAACGTGGTCCCTTCCCTGAGAAAGGAGGGTGGCTCTCCTGTGGTGTAAAGCCCTCACACACTCCTCCGTGATGATCACTCTGTGGCTGAGCCGGCGTCCGAGGCGCGAGCTCTGAGTCGCTGTCCAGCGCTGAAATTCTCTCATTCTCAGCAGCCCCAGGGGAATTATGGCCACCGTAGAGACCATCTCCCTTTCTGAAAAAGAGAAATGCAGCTGTGGAATGACTTGATTCATTCCTCTGATAAGAACGCTCGATATAGCACTGAATTCAGTCTGAGACCCCAATGTGAAAATAGAGTCATTGTATCCCTTTCTGCCTGCTGCTGTGACTGCGCGCAGAGCAAAAGGTCGTCCAAATAGGCTGATACTCTGACTCCCGCTTGATGCAGCGGCGTCAGAGCAGCCTCTACACATTTGCTGAAAGTTCTCGGTGCGAGAGACAAACCGAACGAAATCCTTTGATACTCGTAAGCTCTGCCCTGATAAGCAAACCTGAGAAATTTCCTGTGAGCAGGAAATATGTCTATATGGAAATAAGCGTCCGTGAGATCTATTGTAGTAAACCAATCTCCTTGACGCACTGTTTGTGATAAAGTTCGTAAGTTGAGCATTTTGAACCTGTACTTCCTGAGGTGTTTGTTCAGGGCCAGCAAATCTAAAGGGCGGAGACCCCCATCTTTTTTGAGAATCACAAAGTACCGGGAGTAAAACCCATGCTGGCTTTCCTCTCGCGGCACTGTTCTTATCACTCCTTTGTTCAAGAGAGAAGATATTTCTTCCTCTAAAACCTGCACCAATTCCCCCTGTGCTTTTGACATAACCACTCCTTTGAAACTCGGTGGTTTTACAGTGAATTGGAGTCTAACCTTTCTCTATTGTGAATAGAATCCATGGAGATACTGCGCATGCGCGCCAGCTCTCTGCTCGTGCAGCAAGTGTGCTCCACTCCCCTTCGCTCACTGGTGGTGCGGTGGCGAAAAAGGGCATTGCATCTCCAGTGGGGAATCTTTTGGTTTAGTTTTCATAATTTCTATTGTTGTTTTTATATTATTCCCCGCCCTTGGCCCTTGGCCTGGATGCGTGTGAGTTTCTTTTATTTTTACACCTTCTTTGCTCGTGTAAACATTCTCCTCTGCTCTCGACATTAACCCCGTGGGTGGAGGGAGGGGAATAATTGCAGGGAGTACTCCAGGAACTTGTGGCACTGACCCTTATACAACTGTGAGTGAACCTGCTGAACTGGCCCTTAAAACAACTGAATTTGGAGCATCTACAGTTAACAACTTTCTCTGTTTCCCCGGGGGTGGGAGAAAAGTGTTGAACTCTGAGGGGGGTGGAGTAGAAAACCCCAGGTGCTGTTTCCTGTCCCCCTGTGTTAAACAGTCCTGACCCTAGGTCCCTCGTCTCTTTTTGCCCCTTGAGGGTTAGAAGGACGATGCTTTTCTGCAGCCGCAGCATAAGACTGTTTCCCCTTAGCCTGAGCCGGCCTTGGCTGTGCTGACACATTAGCCGGATGCTGGGGTGGTGGGGGGCGATTACCACGATAGTTTGTGTATCTCCCTCTTGACTGTGACATGGAACTCACGCGAGCAGCCTGATAAGGTAATGGTTTCCTTGGCAGGCAGGTTTCGAACACCTCTCCCTCCTTCTTTCTCAACTCACACTGTTGGCGCATGGCTGTGACAGTCGAGCCAAACAGTGCCTTGGGATCTACGGGGGCATCCAGAAATTCCACTTTTTCCTTTTCTGAAAGGCCTGAGAGACTGAGCCACAACGTTCAGATCAGCTATCACACAGATCTCCTCCCAAAGAGCTGGGTTCTGAGAGCCTGCGTCCAGCTGACGGCCCATCTCCTCCAACAGCTCCCCCTGGTATGCTGTCAGAAGAGATGTCACATTAAGGGCGCTGACGGCCAGAGCAGAGGATTTATATATCTTTTGGAAAACCGAGGCTGAAAACCGCTCCGTTTTCCCAGGCAGCGTGGTGCCCGCAGACGAAAACGCTGCCCTGCGTCCTGGATGCAAGTGGTTGGCTACTGAAAGCTCCACCTGTGGGGTGTCAGCTAACCCCAGCTCCCCCATATCCTGAATGTCCAGTCATGCAAAACCCTTAACAGGCACACAGTGGGGAAAATGGTTTGTCCCAGTGTCTTTTCATCTCCACCATGCATGCCCAGGACAGCCGGGATGAACTGTCTAACTGGTGCGAGGCGTGATGGAAATCTCTTACCATCGTAGAGATCCCTCTCTGCCCCTTGACCCACCTGCTGAGAGGGCCAGTCAATGGAAAGCTTGGCTGCAGCCCTACGGCAAACTTCCAATAAGTCTAACTCCACAGCAGAGGAAGAGGGGGGCTCCCCGCTCTGGCTGCTTGGTGGACGAGATGTATTAGGAGGGAGGATAGCATCCTCCTCCTCCTCCTCTTCATCATCCTTCAGAAGATGGGGGGATAATTCCTCATCATTATCATCGTTATCCTCTCCTGTCACACCCGCAAGGGCATCACCGAAGAGGGGGGGCAGATTAGGAACCTGTACATCCATGATATCACCCCAGGTACTAGGCTCTTGCGGCTGCTTAGCTGTTTCCTCTCTGGGCTAAGTCTGAGAGGAGAAGCATGGGTCCTGGTTTCCTGCTATCGCAACCTGAGTCTCCTCTCACAGGTTTTTTCAGGAAAACTAGCACAAATAGAGCAGCCCTCTGGGGTAGATATCATATCACAGCTTGGGCGTGCTTAACACCTAAGCATGCTATGCAGAAAGGATGTGAATCCTTAGCCGAGATCCATAGAACGCACAAGCACATGCGAGGGGGAGCATCTTTCCCCCCCGAGCTCTCTGCCTTTCTAGCCGTGGCCATAACTCTTTTCACTCTCTTCGTTAGGTAAACTCTCACCGTGACATGTAGGTTGGTATGCAGAGTTATTTTATTTGAATAAACTCCTCTTTCCCTGTATCCAACACGAACTGAATCGTATTCGAACAGAAAACAGGCTGTTTTATCCCGAGAGTGGAAAAATTCGCCTTGATGTGGACGTTTTTCCCCTCGGGACGAGAGAGATACCCAGCTAACAGCAATATAAGATTTACCGCGTTTGCAACGTCACCGGTCGGCTTCGTCCGTAAACAGTTGAACGGTAAATCCAATAATGCGTCAGTTGAGTAAGGCTTCCACAATCTTCATGGGGAAGAAAGCGAGAATGACGCAGCAGCGGGCTGCGGTGGGTTATATACCAGGGAGGCGGGACTCCCTGATCGCTGCAGCGATTGGTCTGTCAGTCTGACAGACGTGGTGTAATTGGTGCTTCCGTAATCGGTCACGCCTGACGCGTTCCCATAGTGAGATACCGAACAGATGTTAGAAAGAGAACAAAGATCTTTATAGCAGGCTACTCACATAAAATATATATTCGCTTTAGAATTCAGTGTCAATCTATATTTTCCAATAATATGTCTTATAAGATGATATTTAAATGCCCAAAAATATTTTGGGGGCAAAACAGTAATGCAATACAGTACAAAGATGACTGATGACTTTGATACTTAAGGTGATGATACACGGGGCAACTTTTTTGAGCAATGTTGCTTGGGCACTTTCCCATTGAGGATGGGCAACAAATTTCTATCTGTGTACTTTAGATCGGTCGTGGGCCCTGTGTCTCACCTGGTTGACGTTTGATGAGACTAGCCACATTCTCATCTTATCATGTACTACTACCATTTACTACTACTACTATTTAATAAAAATCAGTCAAGATTTCACAGCAAGAAGACATGTGTACCATGACCTGAAGATAGACATTTTAGAATTAAATTAAACGTCTTTTATATTTACATTTTTATCAAATTCTATAAAAACCAAATTATATGTCTGAACTTCTATCCACATTTATTTATGGCTCTTTATTCTGTCTGTATATCAACATTTTTTGCTATTTTAATTTCTTTGTTTCTATTGAGTCAAAATGGATACTTTAGTTGAAACTTAAGTGTAATATGTGCATTACGAAACCTCTGAGCAATACAGATTTCCTCTGGGCTATCCTAAAGAAAGTCATGTCAGATAGTTATATAGTATAACATACTGTACTGTACTATAACATACTGTATCATATTATACTATACTATAAACTGTAGTTATTTTCATGCACAGTGATTGTTATGGGCTAGTGTCAGTGTTTTGTGTGTGTCCCAGCTTGAGCACGAGCGAGGGGAACAGAAAAGCAGGCACACTCAGATGAGGGAGACAATGATGAGTCTGGAGGAGGAAGTTCAAATACTTGGGCGAAAACTCAATGCCAGTGAGGAAGAACTCACCCACCTAAGAAATGAGTGCAGCAGCCGCAGGTACACCAGCAATCAAAAACAACAAAATGTGTCCATATTTCAAAGCTGAAAGTTTTTAGTTTAATACTTTCATTGTTCATTTCTTTTTGTGTGTGTGTGTATACCAGACTCACAAATAATCAGTTGGAAATCTCTCTGAGTGAGAATCAGCGAAGACTAACCAGCAGGATTGGAGAGGTACACAACACTCAGGAGAGAAATAAAATGCTGGATGAGAAGAATGGTGAGAAAGCCAGACAGTACCTTTAATATGTGCTGTTATTAATCAGTAGATATCTCAGGTGAAATTATGCCAGAGCTATGGGAAGAACAAAAATATACAACACCGTTCAAAAGTTTGGATTTTTTTTTTAGAGAAATTAATACTTTTATACAGCAAGAAATACGTTTATTTTTTAACTTTCTACATTATAAAAAATACTTTAAAAAATTGAATCACCGGGTGTCCCACAACTATATTAAGCCTGTTTTCAGTAGTGATTATTAATAGAATGTTTCTGAGCAACAATCAGAATTTAGAATGATTTCTGAACAGATCATGCACTGAAGAATGAGAATGATGCTGAAACAATATTATCACATAAATGATATTGGTAGTCTATGAGACGTCTTTTCTAAAAGCATTATAAAATGTTCTGAGCCCAAACATTTGATGGTAGTGCGTTGATTAAGGTTTTGCATAATCAGCTGAACAGGTCGCCATATAATGTAAAATATATATGTGTATAACGCATCACTTTTCCTTTGTGATGTTTCAGATTCTTCCTGGCAGGTCGAACTGACATGCAACGAGGAGATGAACAATGCGGGGGAAAACAGTATCAGAGGGGGACCAGCACAGAGTCTTGACGGCGAACAACTGGAGAAAAGAAGATATGCTCAGCACAGCAGATGACGTGATGCGAAGGTACTAAGGACGTACACACTAAAACACACTATTTTTGGTGGTATTTCGATTGTTGCTTTCCAGTGTGTACACTGGTGATAGCTTTTTGTTAAAGGAGAAACATCAGCGAGCTTTGATAACTGCGAACCGAGGATCTGGGACCACCTCTAAGTAAATTCTACTATATTTTTACAGCTTCACAAATAGTCATGTGTAGTGATTGTGTTAGCGTGTGTGAATGATCCGTTAAAAATTTTACGAAACTTTACCAAAGTTCTGTATAAAATACAGTTTATTGTATTATTTACTTTTCCTTACAGTGTGTTATGTTCACCATCCAGGTATAAGAATAATGCTAATGTTGATGTATCATAATTACACTATAGTATATAGTCATAGTTGTTGTTGACTCTAGCTCATGCTTACTATTTGTAGTGCATTATTACATAGGTCAAGTATTTTCTGGAATACTTGATTCTATTTGGTCACTTTCGGCATTGAAGGGTGAAAGCTTCTCCCTTTCTGGGTTTATTTTGCAACAATAACAAGCCGGCTGTACATTATCCCTCACATCTGGGCTCAAAATATATAATTTCGTAGAACAGTTTTGTGTAGCTTCTCCTTTATATACATGAACGTTTACATGCTTGGGGTCAGTAAGATTTTTGTAATGTGGTTTGAGAAGTCTCTTATACTCACCTCGGCTGCATTTGCATTTGACCAAAAAACACAGTAAAAACTGTAATATTATTACAAATGAAAATAACTTTTTCTATTTTAATATCTTTTAAAATATAATTTATTTCTGTGATGGCAAAACTGAATTTTCAGCATCATTACTCCAGTCTTCAGTGTCACATGATTCTTCAGAAATCATTCTAATATGCTGATTTGCTGCTCAAGAAACATTTCTGTTGAAAACAGTTGTGCTGCTTAATATATCTTTTGTGGACATGATACCTTTTCAGGATTCTTTGAGTAGAAAAAGAGCAAATATATATATCAAAAGAACAATATCAGAACAAGGACATTTTTGTAACATTATGAATGCCTTTACTGTCACTTTAAATTAATTTAATGCATCCTTGTTAAATAAAATTCATTTCATTAATTTTTTTTGAATGGTAGTGTAGTTTCCTCTGTGTTTGTAATACAGAAATATTTAGAGGATATAAACCAGCATTTGTAGTTTTGAGTACTTGAGTGTATGAGTAGGTGATGTATTAGTATTCATAACATCAATAACAATAACATGCTGTATTTCCTCAAATTATTTTTGACTATGATTTATGAGTGACTATGAAAATTAGTGGTGATGATGATGTGGCTTCCTGTCTACAGAGCTCTGAGGGAGACCGTAGCTGGCAGAGAAAGAGAGCTGGATTTTCTGAGGAGGAAGCTGTCAGACTCTGAAAACAAGATGGGCACAGTGATGAAAGTCAAAGACGCCACATTGCAAAAGAACGGCCAGCTGAGGGAAGACCTTGACAAAGCACATCTGGAGAATCAGGTACTGTACCAAACTGTTTAATGCAAATTCATTGCAAATAAATAATGTAAAAAGACCTCCAACTTTCTATATTTCTTTTCAGACTTTACAGCTCAAGCTGGATGAAGCTAATGAGGAAATGGAAGACTTGCAGAAAAAAGTACAAGTTCACAATGCTGACATCTCACGCACTGAAGATCTGTTGTCTGCTAAGGTGGAGTCATTTAAACAAAAAAGGCTGTTAAACAGATGACAAGCATGTTCTGTGTAGTGTGCTCTTGATTGTTCTTGTTTGTTGCTCTTTAGGAGCGTGAGTGCAGAGAACTGCAAGAGTCTCAAAGGAAAGCATCACTTCAGGTGGAAAGCTGGGAGGAGCAGGCCAGACTTGCTGAAACCACTGTCATTGAACTCCGTCTTGAGCTTCACAACTCAAACTTAGAGATCCTTCGACTCAAAGAAAGAGCAGACAGCCTAGAGAGCAGCCTGCAACAGGTCACTTGGCCATCATGATGTTGGTATTTGTTAATATGCAGGAGATATCTCAACTCAGCCCAAATGCTCACTACAAGACTGAAGCTCATCAAGTTTTTGAAGCCTCACATTGTAGCAAACCCATAGAGTGTGTCCGTAGCTAATGTTCTTCAGACTGGTAATGCAGTTGGCTTTAGATAACTCAGTCTCTCATAAATTGTGGTTTGTTGCTGTGTCCAGGCACTGAGTGCAGAGCGTAGCTGTACTAGCCAGCTGTCTCAGCTTAACCGAAAGATGATTCACATGGAGGAAGTTCTGCGTCAGGCCCAGACTGAGCGCATACAGGTGCAGACCGACCTGGAAAAAACACGAGAGCTCTGCGTCAAACTGGACGCCAGCAAAGAAGCTGTGAGTGCTTAAATTGGTTTATAACAAGTAGATTTTTTGTATAATACCTACTTGATGTCATGGCAACAAGTATAACTGCAGGATTAAAACACACGCTATTCAGCACCATAGACTGAAGCTTTTACCCCAATTTTTGCACCACCAACTTAAAGTTAGCCCTTCAAACATGACCCATGTATGACTCAAACCCACAACCCCCAACTCTAGAGTTTGATGCCTTATCCATTAGGCCTGTTGTGTGATTTTGTTTGCTATTAATTGAGTTTGGATTTTTGTAGAAGCATCAGAATTTTTTTTTTTTTTTTGAGCTACTGTAGAATTTTTTCAGCACTTCAAACACAACCCAGGTGGCACTTGATCACAATCTCCAGGGACGGAGTTCATGCCTTATCCATTGAGAGACTGGGTCTCTCAGAAACACAATGCTCATTACTAGGTGTTTTTTTTTTAAACAAATTGCCATGTAATTTTTGTAGTATTTCAGACACAACCCAGGTGGGACTCAAACCCACAAACCCCAGCTCTGGAGGCTGATGCCTTATCCATTAGGCCAGGGTTTGTTGTGCTGGTGTGCAAATATACATGAAATCTTGGCCTTTTTCAGACAGAAGCAACAACTGCAAGACCAGTTACCATAGACTTTGTTTGCAGCCACTTCAAACACAAACCAAGGCAGGACTCAAACCTCTAACCCATTCCCAGCATCCGCGCCAGGGTGAGGTCTTATCCGTTAGGCCCCCTGGGTCTATTGCTCTAAGGGAGTTGCTTTTTGCAGACAACAATCCACATTAGAGAGGGTTTTTTGTTATGTTTTTTTAAACAAAATGCCACATAATGTGTGTAGTTATTTCAGGACGCAAACCAGGTTGCGGACTCGAAACCAAAATTACCAGCTCCGCGAGGGCTGATGCCTATCACTTAGGAGGCTGCGTCTCTTGATGTTTGGGTGTTTGTATAATTCATTTTGGCTTTTGCGAAGAACAATGCACATTAGAAGGTGGATTTTTTTTTTACCAATGTTGCCATAGCGTTTGGTAGCACTTCAAAACTCAACCAAGGTTGGACACGAAAACAGTTCCCGGCTCTAGAGCTTCTGCTATCCATTAGGCCACTTGGTGTGTTGGTGTCCGTATTATTAATTAGTCTTTTTGCAGAAACAGTGACCCTTAGAAGTTTTTTTCTGTTGTAAACAATCACCATAGGATTGTATAGCTTTCAGGCGCAACCAGGTGGGACTCAAACCCAAAAACCACATGCTTGGAGTGTGATTGCCGTAACTTTAGGCATGGCGTCTATTTGTTCTAATTTGAGTTGGTTTTTTGGTAGAATCTATGAACATTCACGAATCTTTTTAAACACAAACAATTACTGTAGCACTGCAAACACACCCCAGTGCATCCAACCACACTCCCCAGCCTCCAGCGAAGTCACGATTGCTTTATCCTTAGGCCACTGGCCATTGGCACAGCCATTCTGTACTCTCACTCTCCGAACGTCAGGATAAAAGCATCTGCTAAAGGACTAAATGGCAAAAAAAAAAAAGTAAAGTTTTCAAATTCTGAGCAATTTATGGGAGGAACTCATTTTAAATTAGATATTTAATTTCTTAAATGTTTTAGGGGTTTATGCATTTAACATCGTTTTTAATGCGAAAACTAAATTGCCTTTGAGAAAATGAAATATAACGCAAATGTAAATAAATCACATAAAATGTCGCATAAAAAGCACAAAATGTCTATGTGCTTATATGTACAGGTGCAGAGTGAGCTGGAATCATGCCGCTCTGAGATTGAGCTGTTACAGAAGCAGCTGAGCGGTGAACGTCTGTCTGTTCAGACTTTGGAGAGCCTGCTGGTGTCTTCACGAGAAAAGGAGTTACAGAGGCAGCTCACCTCTCAGGAAAGACAGACCGAAATACAAATTCTCAAGGACAAACTCAGCATGGCTGACAGCAAAGTGTGAGTTTAGCACATACACATATGACATTTCATAGAGCACAGCAGCTGTTTTTGTCTTTCTGTCTTCGTCTTCCACTTACTGTCTTCTTCCACTTACTGTCTCTAGGAGTTCTCAGAGTAGGGAAATGGCTCAACTGAGGACACGATCAACCCAGCTGGAGGCAGATATTGAGATGACCAAGAGACACCTGGCCACTGAGCACTTTGAACGGTGAGACACAAACCTCACCGGGATAGTTCAGCCAAAAATGAAAAAAATATGTCATTCCTCATTCTTCATGTGTTCCAGTTCCAAACTGAAGATTTTATTTATGGTTTGAACGTGAGACTCTAAGGATTTTGAATCCGTCCCTGTGATCAGGGAGCGTGCAGTACACGGAGCTGCGTAGGCAAGGACTCTCAAGCTTTTCTCCTGTCCTATCCTCCCACTATGCGTCCCATCATTCCCGTCGTCGCCTTCTGACGTCCCTCACGATCATGGTCGCCACGAACGCTATGATCACAGCCACACCTGAACCACGGCTTGGCAGAGTACCCTGAAGGTGCACGCAGTCGTCGATTGTCATCTAGTGTTTAATGAGTAGAATGGATGGGCTGGTGCTTGTTCTGTTTATTTAGGCAATAATTTGGAATCCTTTTATCTGTTATCTTTAACAGGAGTTGAAGTCCGGACTTTAGGATGATGACAAGATTCAATACTCAATTTTTGGGAATAATCATTCATTTAGTATCCTTATGTCTGGATCTGAAGACATCAATACGACTCTGATCTCTGATTCAATAATCAGAATTGTTAACCTGATTTTAAGTTTGCTGAAATGGTGTAAATCGACCTACAGTCAAAGTGGAAAATAGTTTTGAAGTGGTTGATGATCATGGCTTTTTTATAGTTCAGCCTATTTCTACAAAAATGGATTCGGCTGATTAATTGTAATTGAAGTTTTTATTTATTCGAGTGGGGTTTGGTGTGGGTGTGTGTGTGTGGGAGTGCTGTGGCAAGTTGCCAGTCTCGAAGAAAAATCTCCTGTTTCTGTGTGGGATGTGTTTCTCCATACTTTACTCCTAGACTACTTATTTATTAATTCATTTAGTAGTTATTTGGTCATTGATTTCTTATAATGAAATTTCCTTTTTGTGTTTTGATTTTTTTGTTTTATCCTTATCTTTATTTTTGTTTTATTTATTTAGTAATAGTAATCTACCTCTTTATAATCGAATAAATGACAAGCAGAAAAGGAAACGCTAACCAGTGTAATGCTCAATAGAAGAAGCGCACCTTTTTTACATTTTTTTATTGATTTCCAACATATAAAGGTACTGAACAAACATAAACAACAAAAAAGAAATAGAAAATATACAGCATTATATAAATAATAATGAAAAACTAAATGGAAAAAAACAGAAAGATGAGATCATCATATAAATAACAGAAAAACTTCACAAAGAGACTTAGTGCGTTTTGCTTTACTGTTTTTCAACCCAAGTAGTAACTCAATATAATTTTTCATGTCTATCTGAAATAACAAAAAGTTGGGTTTTCCTTTAGCCAATTTCTGTTTATGTATATGGTATTTGCTCATAATCAAACAAAGATTAACAATAAAGGCCACATTTGGTGGTAATCTTTTCTATTAAAATAAATAAAAAAATTCATATTTTTCAGGAAAGTAAACATTCATGCCTAGGCATTTACGAGGGAAACATTCCAAATCTATCCAAAACATTCAGCTATAAATGCAGTTAAAAAATAAGTGCACAACATTTTCTTTCTAAGTCCCACAGAAATCACATATAACATCCACATTAGCACGAAATCTAGGAAAAAGAGTTTTAACAGCGTACACCAGATGGAGTATTTTAAATTGTACTTCTCTCACCTTATCTGTTATGCAATATTTTTTAGGCAGCAGCCATGCATATTTCCAGTCAATGCACTCAAATTTAGAATGCCAGTATGTTTTAGAAGATATTGGGCTGTATTCTGTTAGTAACTTCCTGATAAAGTAATTATTCCATTTTCTATCATGCGTTCATATAGGCCTACCTTTTTTAATGTATGAGATCTATTTCTCCAAATGCATTGTTACGCTTTTATTATTCTTTAGCTGGATTCGGGATTCTAGTGAAATGCAGGCTCGGCGCGCGTCCCCTTCCCCCCGTTTTTATCCAATAATCCCCTGCGAGGCTTCATTCGCCATCAATGACGAAAAGCCAACCCACCGAATTGTTACTCTTTTTGGCCCCACAGCTGTCCCTGTGTTCTTGGATTTTTGTGTGCTCTCAGTGGCATCGGCTATTTTGGTATGTAGAATAACTTTTCATAGCATATTTTTACTGTCTGAATGTTCAGCTAAGGGAGAAGAGAACCCCCTCAAACTTTGGCGCGGACGTTGACGCGTCCAGGCAAGCAGAATAGAACCTTGGCACTGTTGAGCATGTGTGAAACCATTAGGCTATCAGAGATTTCAATTCCACAGTTCTTCAGCTGATTTTAAGTCTGATTTTGAAATAGGTTTTGAATGAATAACTCTGTGCATCAGGCCCATGTTCACTGTTATAGTATGATGTCATGCAGTTGTTAGGGTAGTGTGTTTAGTTGAAGATAGTAGATGATTATAAGGCACATGGTTACTGTACATGGCAGTGCCCATCAACTTTAATGACTGACATATAACTTTATAATCCAAATGAATAAAATAAATAGGGATGTAGATGTTTCCTACAGTATAATGTATCATATATAACACTATATATCAGCAACCGACAGAGATATTCATTTATAATTTAAGATGCTATGTATGTACATACAGTAAAATTCCTTTCGTACGGCTGTTTATCCAGGGATTGTGTTGTGACTGATCTCCTACATTTGTATTAAAACAGATGTTTGTTGTTTTCTAGGAAGGGAATTCTGTGTCTAGCTCACATTCAGGTGATTGTAATCCAAAGGTCAGTTCGTTTAAGATGAAAGCAGTGTTTAGGAGGGGTCGGGTATCTTCCAAACACAGTTAATGTTCAAGCAGATCAACAGTCACTCTCTCTGTTGAGAAGTTAATGTTTGCAGAACAAACAAACTTGTCATGAAAGGAAAACAGAGTCATACGGAACTTCAAGGATAAAAGTGAGTGAATAAATCTTACAGATTTTCGTAATGTTTTAGAATTATATTAAAAATGCTAGTACAGGAGTGACTACAACAGCAATGGGACGTTTTACTGTTTGTATCCTGCCGCATATCTGTGTTCACGCCATTCCAGTCACAAAACGTACTATGCTGTACTATAATTAATGCCCTACTATGTTATTTTTGTTAACTTTCATAGGCTAGCAGCTAACAGGAAAGTCCTCAGAACTTTGGCAAACAAACGTTCTTCTTGTAACATTAACAGAACGTTTGTTCAGAGTTCTCTCTTTTGCATGCTCAAAACGTTAGCACAAAAATGTTATTTCATAACATGATGGAACATTACACTCTAAAAAATGCTGGGTTAAATACAACCCCCGTACTGGTGTAATGCGGACAAACCCAGCAATTGGGTTGTTTTGACCCAGCGGTTGGGACATGTTTAACGTTTAAACCAACTGGGTAGTAACCCAACCGCGGGTCACAATACACCCACTGCGGGTTTGTCTATTTAACCCAGCATGGGTGGGATTTAACCCAAGCCTTTTTAGTTGTAGGCTTAAAAGTTCGTCACAACATTTTGTTAGCTATTGAGAAGTTCCGAGAACATTCCAACCGTAAGCTTTCGCCCCTATGTTTGCAAAATTATAAAATGATTATAAAATGATAACCAAGAAGCAATGTTTTAAAACTTTTTACGCTGCATTTTTAAGATTCAGAAATAATGTTTTCATAACTTAACGGGAACGTTATCAAAACATATGTTGTCGCTGGTTATATTATTCATCCGTATCCTAATACACCTGCAACACGCTAACAACGTTTTTGTAACGGATTTTGCCTGCCGGTGGTGTGTGTGGCTGTCCTGTGCTGGGATCGAGTGGTTGCAGATTGCATTACGTCTGGTTATACGGTGACACATTGGTACTTGAATTGACGCTTCATAACTGAAGAAAAGAGCAGGTCCCGGATCGAAAGAACAAGCACGAGGGAAAGTTGCGCCGGAATTGGGAGCGAGATGGCACTTAATGGAGAAGTCTCCAGGGTGGTGGATACACTAGGTCAAAACAACTGGTTGCCAGCTACAGTACATAATGTTGTCCCCTTCGTTGGTTACTCATAGAGGATTAATTTGGCATCTTTAGGAGCAGCCTGAAAGGTCGATTAAAACTTGTTGACATTCGCAAGTTCTGTAAGCTGTTGATTCAGAGCTTATTTTTGGAAAGGTCTTCTGGGAAACTCCTCCGGTGTTTAAGTAAGCTAACCTGTCTGAGGCAAACAACGTGGAAAGGAAATTATGTCACACAAAACTAAACAGCCTCTATGTCCTCATAAATCAAAACTCATGCTGCCTTCATGTGCTATCGTAAATTTCCTTCTTCCCACTTTTGAAGTCGTAATTACACGTTTGTTGTGTTCGAATGCTTTGTTGTCGGAAAGAATAGGAATCATGAAGGATACCAGGTTTCTTCTTGCCTATTTCTTGAGGAAATCTTATTAAAGCACTAATAGTACCGTCACACATCCAATCCGAGTTTGAATAAAATGTGGAAACAACAGTAGGTTGTGCCGCAACCATATAAACATTGTCCACTATCGAGAACAACTATTTGACAGTCCATAAATGCCGGTCGCCATGTTAAATAAATATGCGTTCAACGGTATTCTATATACCGGAACTATGCATGACTAATAACAGCACGAGGGAACAAGAATGCAATGTTGTGGGAAAAATGAATAATGTCAGCAATGTTCTTCCTCTGCCAGTTTCTGGCCTGCTCCAATTTAGCAGCCTCAGGTATCAAAAATGATTTATTTCCAGTTCACCGTTAAGAAATAAACCTGAGAGGCCGTGCATGTAAATTCAATTCAATTGCATTGAAGGGCAGCATTGAGTCAATATAAAATATGCTGAGGCAGCTTTGTGGGATTGATACACACCCTCCGCTATTTGCTTAGTTTTTAATCCAGATCTGTTTTAGTGCAATCTGGGCCACCAGCGATCTGCAACACAAAAAAATGAACTGGCAGGCTCAACCCTTTTCAAGGTCAAGACTGGAACAGGGCAGGCAGCACAGAGTTAATGACATTAAATTAATTGTAATCACATTTACCTTGGCCACGGTATTGGTTAAGAATACCAACTACACAGGGGGTGGGACCGTCATTGTTGGTTTGCGATGATCGGACTGATACATCCCCAAGCAACATTGAGTGCCAGCCCTTTGACTTTTTATGCAAGGTTAACATGACATGCCGAAAGGTCTGAACAGCGTACACACCCTCCTCTATTCGTTTGGTAGACTGTAGTTGAAAGTGAATGTTACTGCATCAGAGATGCTTCAGTGAGCTATTATCTGGTAAGCAGGAGCGGCCTGTGTTCAATCATTTAACAATCACTTTATTGTAGAAATGTAGGGCCAAGAGTAAAAAGTGAGTACTTTTTTGCAATATTGCAGTCGGTAGCTGAAACTAAGAACACATCATATACATGTATCTGTCTTACAATGTCACCAACAAGTAAGATGTAAGATATGATATATTCACTGTAACCCGGATTAAAGACTAAACATTTATAACTAATAAAACTACGTATCTCCGGTGTAGACAATGTACCCAGTATTACCAGTTGTAATAGTGAAAGGTTTAAGATTCCGGGGTTTGGTTCTAGGTGCGCAATTTGAGATTGGTATAAAAAAGCCCATGGCCTTGCTTTAATCCACCTATTAATTCCAACCACTATGAATGTCTTCCTACCATGATGTTCAACATTTTTCTTTCAGAAATTGAAGGAATGTTCATTTTTTCATGGCAAATTATTAAAGACACAATCACTTAGGTGAAAAGTCACCTCTCTACGGTAATATGAACTCTACAGCGGAAAAAAAATGCGTTACGGTAAGAGCTTTTATACGATCATGAGTTGTTAGAGGGTTCCTTAAGTTCAAAGAGTTGGACCAGGGTCAGAAAGGGGTGATGCCAATAGACCAGGAAGCATAAGTGAAGGAACAGTGCACCAACTAAATTCACAGAAAAATGTGTGTAGTCATTTATCACCCTCATGTAGTACAACGGTCATCCGATTTTCCTTCTTCTTGGGAAAGCAAAAGCGATCATTAGCATTAAATGACGTAAAATGAGAAGTTTCCACGTCCAGTTCTTCAACACTTCTAATTACTAGCCTCACCTCCTGTTAATATGAAAATATTGTTCGCTCTTGATCTTTCTTCGCTCTTTCTCTCATACAGTCTCTCTTTCCTAACTTTCCGCCATGCTATAATCCCCTTCTTAACCTTCATTGCAGTGTCGGACTGAAAACGAGCAAGGATGGAGACCCACCCAAAAAAAAAAAAGCCAAAGAAGAAAACAAAGGAAACTCTCAGGCGGGCGAGGAAGATCATTCTGCACCAACTTAAAGCTTCTGGTAAGTTTAGAAGTTTCTATTTATATATTTTTGTTCATTTTCATTTTACAACTAAATCAGGAATGTATTTCATTAATAATAAAGTATGAATCCGAATTGGAAATCTGGGAAATTGAAAGGTTTTAGAATTCTGAGAAATTTAAAATGAAACATGATATATGGACATATTCTGCACTATTTCTTGGTCTTTAAACAAATACATTTTTCGAATAAACTTTTTACTTAAATTGTTATATTATATTATAGTACCTTTATAGATTAATAACATATTTGAGATAATTGTACAGATAAAATCCCAAATAATGATTCCAACTAATTTTACATTTAAACTTGGGAGAAATGCAAACTTACGGAAAGGATAGGGCCCCCCAAAAATATAAGTAAACGAAAGGAAACCCATTCGAGAGTTAACCGTCATTATCAATGCGCGATTAAATGTTTACCATTTCGCGGGAAAAGGTCGAAATAAACTGTTGAGAATCAACTCATAATTCGACGCTAAAGGAGCGGGTTTCGACAAAACAAAACGCGTTACATTCTCCGAAAAAACAAGTCCATAAATAACATGTTGAGACCTCATCATTAAATTACGAAAACAAGTCGTGTGTTCAGTAAAAAACGCGTCTAAATTTCTAGACACAAATTCCCCGAAATAAAATGTTGAGACTAAACCTCATGAATTAGCGATAAAGGTCGTGTGTTTGAAAAAAAAAACTCAGTCTAACTTTTCTAGACAAAAAGGTCTTAATAAAATGTTGCAATAGACTCATTAATAGATAACAAGTCATTGTTGTGTTTGGAAAAAATCGTTAACATGTCAATAAAAAAATTCTAAATAAAATGTTGAGAATAATCATATAAATTATGATATAAAAAAGCGTTGTGTTTCGAGAAAACAAAACTGTAAATTTCTAGAAAAAAAGACTAACTAAAATGTTGAGAATAAACCCATTTAAATTGCGCGCGAATAAAATCAAAATAAAAGCGAGATTCTTTTGTGAGTCAGTTGTCTACTCAACATCTGGGCTGGAGCATGCTCGTGAATTGAAGGCATGCGTTGGCCAGAGTTCCAATATTCTGACTTTTGCCAAACTCGTCTTTTCCTTTTTTTCATTCAAATATCACTCCCGGAAAAGGGGAAATCAATGCTAAGAGTGTTTAATATGAGGTATCTAATGGGTAGGTTTAAGGGGTAGGTGAGGCTGATAGTAGGGATGGGCGGATATGACAAAAATGATATCACGGTATTTTCAAATTTAGAAGTTTTGACGGTCATATGAGGGATGTATTTTTTTTTTAAAGTATAATAGACCAAAAATAATTTAACCGGCCTGTAACCATGTTGTTTTTCGCTGTAAAGTGGGCAACTTAACTGGGGCGTCATGGCTAGCACATGGTTTAGCTGATGATCCTAAAATGGGGAGAAGATTACTGGGAAGGTGTCATGAATTCAACCCGCAGTAAATGTCAAGGGCTGTCTGTTTACAACACTTGCAGAATAAATTGAGAATTGAGGGATGGGTATGTGGTGTTACATGCATGCCTGTACGCGTTGCCCCGGGCTTGGTTTCCAGGGTGCCGGTATGGACACATATAATATTAACCACAACTCGCGTAACTTGTGCAATAATAGGCAACTGGTGCCTGACCGGACTAACTATTCTCTTCTTAGAGTACTGTATTTGTCATGTTCCAAGGAGGCCCTGATTAATCACAACACAAACGCACTAAAAGACACAGGAGAAGTGTTGCACAGTCTGTGGCTTTGCAAGTACGAACACCCATCCGGATGAAAGCAGGGATGCTGTTTAATGTTTGCAAGTAAAATAAAGGATTAGCCCGACTCTCGCTCTTTCATCTACGATCAATCTCGTACGCACTGTTTGGTATGTGAGTCGTATGTGCAAATTTCCAAAATAGGCTTACATATCCACTACAAGAAGCCTCTTCTGCACCCAGGTGGATTTATTGACTTCAAAAATTCATAGAAGAAATGTAATATGTGAAATAGTCACTTACAATTACAATAAGGATTTCTTATTTTAATATACTTATGTTACCCATGTATAATTCCAGATCCTTCAGACTATTCTAATATGCTGGTTATACGGTTTTGTAAATACACGAATTATAGTTGGTTATTTGCTGAATACAATATAATTTATTAAAAAAAAAAAAAAAGAACGGAAG
>JADLZN010005642.1:0-16518 GCA_018155175.1 Sinocyclocheilus anophthalmus
TAAAGTGCTACAGCTGTCACTGCATTTTCTGCTCTGTTACTTCAATAAATTGGAACTGCAAAAAATAGGAAAAAATTGGCATATTGCATTATGGGCCGCCTCCAGTGTGTGAGCCTTCTCTCAAACACAATTTGATCAATTCTATTTCCCCTATATGAGAAAGTGTAGCTTGTCATTGCTGGACTGGACAAATATTCATGAATCAGTAGATAATGGATTCCATTTGTCAAGAAATAATAATTTTAGATTAGGGAACTTTTTTTTCGTACTTTCAAACCAAACATTTGGATTGGTTGATATTAGATGTATCGGTGCTGTGGGAGAAGAAGTCAACATATAATATTACAAATAAAACGATGAATTACTGTCACTAGAAATGAATGGTTAATGGAATCATTAACGGTGCAGCAATACTCACAAACTAGGACGGGGGGCCGGCGTGGTAAACATTGTGGGGTCTGCAGTGTGTGTGTGTGTGGTGTGTTTGGTTGGGTCAGGTTCAGCCTAAATTGGGGAACCAATGGTTCCTAAAAGAATGTGGGTACAAGACAAAATTGCTATTTTTCTCTTGGTCAAATGCTGTCTTTAGTAGTTTAACTTTTGGAACTTGTAATAACATGTTCTGGATTCCGATGTCATGGTTTTGGTGCAATCCTTTTCACAACCCTGGTTGAAATATCAATGATGTCCGTTTGGCCTCTGAACTCCATACTTTAAGGCATTCTTGGCCACACTTATTTTTCACTATTAACAAACTTAACTAAACTTTTACGACGACTCGGGATTTGTTAGAATATGGTCTACAGAATATGTGCTTTATAAGTACTAATAAGCAGGCAATATGCTAGTAATATGCATGCTAAAAAGCAACTAATTAATAGTTAGAATTGATCCTTAAAATAAAGTGTTACCATTTCTTTTAATGAATCTATGTGATTCCACTCACTGGAATAATTTAGTCACCAAAGAACTCCCTGAATCGATATCCGGTCAAATGGGCAACACCTCACAATGTATGGATTATTCTGACTCAAACGTGTGCACATAATCAGACTATATGATCCGTGGTGCATTTGGCCTAATTAACGATGGGATATTTAACATTCACTATGAGGACAATTTTAAGGTGTTTGGTAATAAAATGATAGGGGCTTATTTTGTAATCTGCATGTCACGCATAATGATAGATATATAAACATTGGGAACCTTAACCCAAACGCATCTAAGGTCATGTTCTGAAAGCTGATAAATAAGCTTCCATTGATGTATGGTTTGTTAGGATAGTTCAATATTTGGCCGAGATACAACTATTTGGAATCTTGAGGGTGCAAAAAAAAAAAAATCATTTCAGTAGCAATGCATATTACTAATAAAAAAATGTTTTGAATATATTTACAGTAGGACATTTTCAAAATATCTTCATGGAACATGTCTTTACTTAATATCCTAATGATTGTTTGGCATAAAAGAAAAATCTATGATTTTGACCCATACAATGCATTTTTGACTATTGCTACAAAATATACCCATGTGACTTAAGACTGGTTTTGTGCTCCGTCCTTGATGTATGCACCAACAATTCTTATTACTACTGCCTTATAGGTTGGAGGTCTCATAATAATTCTTACTGTCCGCCTAAGCCTAACCTATTTAACTGCACAGAGAAATCTATAATAAATACACAAACTATTATTTTAGCATCCAAAGTGTAACAACATTAAAATCAAGTACTTCTGTGCTTTTTCTGATGCAGAAATTTAATAGGAATATATTTACTTTTACTGGAGTAATATTTTATTAAGGTATTTATGCTTCAGATTCAGGATTTGTGTACTTTGTCCTCCACTAACATCCACTGTGAGTTTAATAATATGCTAAATAATGTTGTAATAAAAAATAAAATAAATAACATTTAAAAAAAAAAAAAAGCTCGGTAGTCCCACGATATGCATCAGCATCTGGATGGATTAGCAGCTCAATATAAAACAATACAAGTCAAAGGAAAGTCGCCACCATGATAGAAAAACATGTGTGTGTACAATATGCCAGAAAGAAAGATCCTCTCTGTGTGTTTGACCTGTAACCACATCTCTTTTTGTTGGGTAACAGAGATAACAGGGTAACAGGGAGCAGCTGTAGGACCACTAAAGCTTTTCTCACGAATGCTCACGTGACACAAAATACCACTGTGTGTGTGTGTGTGTGTGTATGTAGATGGAAGGGTGCGAACTGAGTATCTGGAAGCACTACAGTAGCGCGTCGTCTCTGTGCAAGGAGCTTCTCACAGCAGGCGAAGAAGGAAAACAGAGAGAGCGAGAAAGAGAGAGAGCCAGAGAGAGAGAAAAAGAGGAGCACTTCTTGTTAGGGATCATTTATTAACTGAGATCATCTCTTCGTTGGCCTCAGGGTAATAACTAATGTCAATGGCAAATTTCACAGTTGTCTAGAGAAATGAATTAAATTTGCAATAAAAGGCCCTTTGGCTTGTTGTACATGCTCATTTATTGGAGTTGGTGAACTAGGACTGTAAAGCAACCGCTAACACTGCCTTCATTTCCCCTCTTGTGAAAACGTGACCTTTTTCTCTCATTATTGTGAGGAAAGGATGGAGAGTTTGCTGGAAAGAAAGGGGCCTGGCTGTTCAGGGGGACCTCACACCCACCACCGCTAATGAGTCTTACGGATGGTATTCCAGCGTTTAACCATGGCTGCATTTACATCTAAACTCGCTCCGCTCTTAGTCCACTATTCATCGCCTTCCCTTCACACTTTTCTGTTACCATTGGTGTGCTTTGTGTGTGTGTGGGTGTGTGTGTGTGTGTGTGTGTAAGTGTGATGGGTGGGTGGGTGGGTGTACGTGTTTATGTGTGTGAGGGAAGGGAAAATGTGTGTGTGTGAGACGTGAATTAGAGATTAAAACTCTAAAGTATTCTCTAATCCAGGCATTGAGGGTTAGCAGTGTGAGGAGTGAGAATGGAGTGAGCACAAAGGCTCCCCGCGGCCCCAGACTCACGCCATCACCGCTGCTCCTGACGGCCACACAAAAAAGCCCCACACACCCCCCGGCCCCACCTCGGCCCACGAAAAAAAAGCCTGTCAGCTCTCTTCCATGCCCCCGCTAACGCTCGGGACGATAGGGGTGGGGAACGGGCTTTAAGAATAGACCCCAAAATTAGGCGAGTTCTCTCCTCTCGCGCTCCTTTCTCGTTCCCTTTCTCTGAGGACAGATGACAAATAATGGCGTGATTGAGCCTGTGTTTCAGTCACACATTTCCCCCTGTAGCCAGCTGCCAGTGGGGAGCAGTAGGAGAGGTTAATTGAGGAAAGGGTTATGAAAATAAAGCGCAAGAATCACTCGGATTCTGCTCAAAGAAGAGGAAAAACGGCATCCTGTCAAATAATGCTCGGCACAAAAGAGGAGAAATCAGGAGCACAACACGGCAAACAGCCGCAGAAAACAAGTTACTGTCTCCGCTGGGATCACGGAGTCACGTTGCATGCGTTAAAATTTGAGATTCAACAAAAACGGCGGTGGAAATGTGAAAAGAAAGAGGAAATTCTGAGGCACGGGATTATTCAATAATAAATAATTTTGTTCCACAGAATTTGAAAATCAGCCAACATTCTATGGCCACCATTTTATTCCCCTCCGCCACATTTTGAGAGATAAATGTAACATTCAGCTGTTAATTCCAGCATCTGAAGTGTTCGTCTTCAGATGATTTAATTGCCCTGCAATTTTCTCCTGTCAAAAAAGCATCGTGCACCTCTGATGAGAACGAGCGAACAGGAGTGTGAGAGTTAATTAGCGACCTCGTTAGAGACCTGGAAGTGTCTGGTGCATCTCTGTCCCTTCTCACTCTTTCTGTCCCTCTCGTTCTCACACGTAACAAGAAATCCTTTCTTTCTTTTTTGTACTGTAATCAATGCTGCCTTCAAGTGCACATGGGAAGCTCCTATTTGGGCATTTGTTATAACAACGTCATGCATTCAAGCTGGAAAAATAATACAAAACATGTTTGTATCATTTTTATTATCTCACATTTATTTTTGTATAATTTTAATTCCTATTATGCATGTATGGTATAATGTTTCACACTTTATTTTAAGGTCTAATTCTCACTTTTAACTAACTATTAACTACAACTTTTGTTACACTTAATTTTAAGGTGTCCTTGTTATAGGTAGTATAACATTTAAGTACTGAGAAATATTAATTAACTACATGTACTTACTAAATGTTTAGGGATAGGATTAGGGTTTGTTTTAGGGTTACTTGCATGTATTTATGCATAATTTATTGTTATTATAATATTAAGTACATGTAATGTGTAATAAGGCCCACTTACACTAAAGTGTTACAGACTTTTCTCTGCCATAATCTCCTTATTAATAGTTATAAGGTAGTTGTTAAGTTTAAGTATTAGGTTTGAATTACGAGATCTCAAATATATTCATGCAAAATAGAATTGATATTGCTTTTATAAGTTTTAACAATGCCAATATATCTCAATAGTCATGCTGTTAAAAAGTGTTTTAACATTTGTTTTTTATAAACTCTTTTGAATTACATTTTATTTAGTCTTCGTTATAACATTACATACTATAATACTTAAGGTACTTTACCATAGTAATAACAGTAATTTCTGCATAATTTTCCAGCAACTGCAGTGTAAAACATTTTTTCGAAGTTGTGTAAAACACATCAAAACCAGATTATTAGAGTATGTTTCACAAGAAAAATATTTCAATCTCTCTACTCTCTCTACTTACTTGCTGTTTCTTTGTAATTATTCATGAAATTTACTAGCAATTTCTGAGTAAAAACTGTTTTTAAACAACACATTTTTACTCAGATGAACCCTAAACCCAACCCTATAAGAACATGTTGTTAATTAATGTTATGCAATAATGTTATGCTTAATTGTAGACTTACACTGTTACAAGCTTATATTAAAGTGTAACCACTCTTTCTTTTACAGCGACTTAATATTATTCAAATACAGCCTGGAAATTAAAATACAATTACAATACCATTCACAATCATTCACAACAGACCTGCTTGCTGCCGTTTCACACATCAACACCTCCCTTGCAACTCTTGGGTATCATCTATTCTAGAATTCAGAGTTTTTGACTTGTAATTAGGTTTGCTTGAACATTCATGTACTCGGAACTCATTAATACTCCATTTAAAAACTCACCTGAGGCTGAATGTACTGTTAATCAAATCAACAATAATACAAATCACTAGCAGTGTTTTAAATCACATACTGTACTGTCAAATTACTGTATGTAGTACGTGCTGCATTCCATGAAAAAAAACTATGTTCTTTAAGCATGCATGTGTGTAGTATGAATACAATCTGCACACACTTAATCCTATGGTGTCAGCTGCCTTTGTTGTGGCATTGTGGCATAGTAAGTTTTCCATAATATGTACACTTCAGAATATCTTCAGCAGTAGTATCCAGGTATTTTTTCCACTATAAAATACTGTGTATATGGACATACCACTCATTTTGCACAGCTCGGTATCCAATCCGATTGCTGGGACTGTGTCCAGCTGATGTCCCAGAATGTAGTGGAAGATATATACTGACCTGTCTGCAGCTGGCTGTAGGAGGGAGACGTCTAGACCACTCTACAGAGGTAATAAAATGATTAGGAGGAGATGACGGATCTTGCTGCTAGTTGATTACAGCTGAACTGTCTCATGAGTAGGGCCTAATTAGCTGAATGAAGTGAATGGAAAGACGCTGTGTGACTCTGCAGTGATGCTTCTGAACCACCTCACAGAACCAACTCTCTATTACCCACCAACTGCCTTCAAAGAATAGCTCAAAACACTAGGGTTCAGCAGGATTACGCCTAGTTACAGGTTTAGGCCCAGACTCAGGATTAATCCTAATCTCAGGATAAAATATAAGCACAGCCTCAGGATTATGTGTAGATACAGTCTCGACCTCAGACATACATTCAGATATAGGGAATCAGTCCAGAGATATTGCGAGATCCATGTTTGGTTGCTTTCGAAAATGGCAAATCCGTGCCTCTGACAGATCATAACACATATATTAAGCTGGCATATGAAAGTTATAAGAAAAGAGAAAAGAAAAGAACTGATATTCACAACTGATATCACACCGTCATAACACTGTAGCTAAAGTTAAAAGATTTTATATGGAAATTAAAAGGCAGATAATGAAGACACTAATATCCAAAGGACCAACTAAAAAAAATATTCTATAGTCCTGTAAACTGGAATAGTACGAATAAATAAGAACTTTTCGCTTTATTATCAAGGCTGCTTTTATCGTGGGCTTTGCTCACGCAGCACTCTCCTCTCTCAAACGCCTCTCATATGTCCAGTGGCAAAAGTGAATAACATGACAAATAGCTTCAAACGGTCGAAAAACATGCAAATACTGCAGGGAGACAAATGTCCAACCTTGTGTTTAGTGAGGAGGTAAGGTCATCCCTGACTCCATCTATCACAGCTGTAATCAGGCGGACGCAGGCTAACTCTGAGCTCGGCTTCAGCTGCATAGATAAGCGCACACAAGCAGGGAGAGCCAGCCCAGATAAAAACAGGAAAAAACTGATAAAAGATTCAACAAGTAAACACTCTCGCAGCTGTGGTGTTCCCCTTTGTAGTCGCTAACTGTTGGGCTGGCATAAGGCTACACGTCTCTCGCTCTCCTTTCATACATAGAAATCTCTCTTTGAATTCATCTGTGACTATAATGTAGTTTACAACCGGATTACAGCATCGTTTATAGTCTGTGCTGTATATATTTAGCTTGTCACAATATTTCGGTTTTATAGACTTTTATCAAGCTATTTAGTAAAACACATGCTGATCGTAAAGGCAAAAAACACGAGAATTCATTAGACTGACTAGTTCAGATAAGAGCTGAACAAACATGCCTTTGCAAAATTTATGAAAAGGCACTCTGCTTAAATATCATAATAAAATATGCTCTTTTCAAAAGGCATTTGAGCTAAAATTTGCAATTGAATTTAAAAGGATCCAACGCCAGCGGAGAATGAAGTAAAACTGTTTACACACTTTCCAAATGTGCAAAATTTTGCAGGTATTTTGTGATTGTAATATCCTGATCTGATAATGTATGCAGAGCCAGCACAGAAATAGCTCTTGGGTATTCTGATATTTACCTGCCTCACCTGAGATTGTGTTAACTTCCTTCTCGTCATCAGGTGTCAATTAATTCAGTCCTATCTGATTAACAGGTGTCATGAGCACAAAGAAGACTGAATCTCAACATATATTACATATTTTTTTATAATGACATTTTTAAGCAAAGTTTGGATAAGAAAATATGACATTTTTAATTATAGTTTTACACCTCTGTTCATTTATAACAGTTTTATACAATTTTACATTACTTTTGTACTTTTTTTTGTAACATTCAGTTTCAACTGAAGGCATTTAAAAAAAGAAGAAGAGAAATCTAGTTAAAAAAAATACACATATAAAACCTGTTTTTCTGTTGACGGGAGAAGATCTGACCCAGGCTAATAACTTTATTTACTTTAACACTTTATTTCAACAACAACAAAAACAAGTTTAAAAACAAAAAGGCATGAGTACAAATACCAGTTGGAAGTGACAACAATGATTGATTATCAAAAATTATTATTATTATTAGCATGTTATTAGATTATTATTATTATTAGTATATTAGTATGCTTATTTTATTATTGTTATGGCGCATTTTGGCCTTTACTTTTAGATTGGAGTGGTCATGTATGGACAGCATGCAACTGAAAACTACAGTGAAACTATGGGTTTTAAAGCATGCAGTGATGTCCTGGAATCACTTTGAAAAAATCGATGAACGCAAATGTGCATCTTTAATCTGTTATATAACTCTACTTATAATGCAATGCTTCGTATTTGAAACAAAATGTCGAGTGAAACCTGAGACACAAGCCAGTCGACAATAAAATCTTTTTCCAGCAGGAAGAGCACATTCTCAATGTAACACTTTTAACTTCCATGTTCAATTTTATAATTTCCTTTCATTTTGTGTGGATAGTAAAGAATAAATTACAAATTTCCCATTGCCTATAAATAAATAAATCAATGAAATAAACAAACGAATTCAATGAATGAAATAAAATAAATGTTTATTTTTTTTCTGTGTTTCGGTCCCTACCCTGCAGATTAAGCTTCTGTTACAATTAAAAATGATATGACCCTTATTTTTTTTATTACATATAATAATATAACATATAATTTCAATATGTTGAATTTTGGAAGATGATGACTGCCATAAACATTTCCCAGTGGGATTATTTTACACTAGAGACACACTAGTTTGATGTAGATTTTTTACTGATATTCACACTTTTGTATATAAATGGTTTTTCGGTTCACTGATAAATGATGCCACCTCGGTGGTGATGTAACTTACTTAATTTGATGCATTGTTTACATATTTTCCTAACCTTTTATGTAGCAGCCATTCATTCTCAAGATGGATACAATTTTAAGCTTAGCAGTTAGACAAAGTTAAACAAAATAATAATAATAAAACAGCCAGCAAAACAAATGTGCCCAAATAAGATATATAAATGAATAACTTGTTAATTAATTATAGTTTAATTAAATATATTAAATGGAAAACAACAACAGTTCCTTCTTGTAAGCCTTTTTTCAGTGTGGATATTGCACAATCCTCTAGAAAACATCTTATAGGCAGCGAGTGTGTGCTTGTCCTCCACATATTCTCCCCAATAATTACATTAATCAAATTCCTGCCTATTATTATTGCCAAAACTCCTGTCATTCGTCACTGTGGATTTTGCCTTTTTGACATTGGCTGGGCTGTTTGTGATGAGCTATTTGTCCTGGGTGGGGTGGGACCGCTCGCTGGCTGGCTGACGGGCCAGGCTGGAGCATCGTGTGGGGAGAAAGTGTCATGTTTTACAGCGGCTGGTGCTAAATAGGCCCTATGCCATTAATCTACCCTCCTCCATTGGAGAGAGAGCGTGGGCCAAGCTGGTGAATGTCTAAACAGACCTGCGGTCATGATTTATAAAGCCTATCCTCCATTAAAGATGCACCGCAGTCTTTACACGCTGGACAGTTAAGGACACTCGGCACACATTGCTAACATACAGACACGGCGGTGAAAAGATATGAACTGAAACACACACTCTAACTCACAAGCATAGTTTATTCAAGGATGAAAGCACAGGTTAGAGAAACTATAATTACAAGTTTAACTTTGATTAGTATTGAAAAGCCATGCTGGCAGAGGGATATCTTTGTGTGTGATGTGTTAATGAACACTACTGGTCAAAAGTTTGTAATAATTATGATTTTTAAATGATTTTTAATGTTTTTAATGTTCTTACCAGCATGCATTATTTGATTTACAATACAATAAAACAGTATATATATATAAAAAAATGCAATATTATTAAATTGAAATTTGACTTTTTATATTTTATATAATATTTTAAATGTAATTTATTAATGTGATGATTGCAAAACTAAATTTTTGGCATTCATTACTCAAGTGTCCATGACCTTTCCAAAACAATTGTTAATCTGCGGATTTGGTCTCAAATCGTAAGGAATGAATTCTAATTAGTATCTATGTTTTGAAACAGGTTTTGCTGCTTAATATATTTTGTGAAATTGTTTTCATGATTATTTGATGAATGAAAAATTCCAATTTATTTGAAAGAGATAATATTTTGTAATAAATATACTATTTTAACAGTATCAAGGGTTAAAAAAGTATTTACTGTCTCTTTTGATGAATTTAATGCATCCTTGATTAAAATTAATTTCCTTCTTTAAAAAAGTGCTTACCCCACATGTTTTAACAGTAGTGTATCACAGTTATAACAAAAATATTAAGCAGCAAATACTGTTTTTAATGTTGATAATAAAGAAATGTTTCTTGAGCACCAAACAAGCATATTAGAAAGATTTCTGCAGGATCACATACACTTACGTAATGGCTTTTGAAAAGTTAACCTTTTCCATCATCGGGAATTATTGTAATATTATTTCACAATGTTACTGTTTTTACAGATTTTTTTTTGATCATATAAATGCAGCTTTGATGAAAACAAGATCTCAAAAACATCTGTATAATAAAAATTGTGATTATTCCAAACTTTTGACTGATAGCGTATGTACATGTGCATGCCCAAATGTGTGCGTGCATGTGTTTGTGTGTGTTGTGTGTGTACATGTGTGAGGGAGTGAGAAGCTCTATTCTGGCAGTGGTAATCCATCCATTGTGCTAAAATTCTCCATCTGTATCAGTTCATTGAGAGCACATTGGCCCTGGGGTCTGTAACTGAGCTGGACCCTGTCTGACAGGCCGGTGTGTGTGTATGTGTGTGTGGGGTGTGTTGGGGGCGCTGGGTCAGTGGACCATGTGCGAAAAACACCGCCCTGCACCTCTCTCGCGGCACTTGTTCCACCCACTCGTTCACACGCACACACACACACACCAAACATGGGCCACTTGTCACTGACCCCCTCCGCTCTCCCTATGCCCACTAAGTCTCACACTTCATGGCCTCCTCCCGTACATGTGTTCTTAACACTAATGCACCCGAGTCCCGCGGTCTGCACCCGGCACCCCTGACCGGTCCACTTACACCATGCCCTGGGCTTTTCCTGTAGCTGTACTTCAGATCTTTCATCTCTGATTTGCCATTTTTCATGAGGTTCTATTTTAATAAGCAAGAAATGTGTTATGATAAATGACAAACTCTTCCCGAAGCAGTCGCTGGGACACACAGGGTTAATGGATGTGGCGTGTGAGTGTGTTTGTGGATGCGTGCACACCTTGGTTGTGTCTAGACCCCTGTAACCAACATTAAAGTGAGCCGTGATTAGAAATTTACAGAAGAAAAAAAAACATAATATTATGTATGAAATGAATCATTAACATGGACCATTAAGTTCTCTATTTTCATTTAATTGAATTTGTCAGCAGTATCCTCTTTAACTGAAAACCACTCATAACTGCTAAATTAAATAATAATTAAAGATACAACTATCAGAGGATTTGAGGGGAAGTCAGGGAGCATTTATTTCCGATTCAAGGCGTAATTTATTCAAATTATATAGAAGAGCGATTGAGAAAATTAGATACATATTCCTTTCAGGCCTTTAAAGGAGAAAAACGCAACAAGTTTTCTATTAGAATTGCTCATGGTTGTATCAGTGGAGGGTGCTTACCATCTTAATGAGACATATACAATTTTTTTATATATATATGTATACTGTATAAATGACACATTTGTTGCAATTTATTGATTTTTTTTTTATAAATTCCTTACTTCAAACAGATTCAGACTTTCAGATATAATAAAAAGAGCTATATCTTATAAAGAAAAATTGATATTTTCAGAAGAAAATGAACAAAGCGAGTGGAAAAGATAGAACGTCGATATGTTTGTCTAAGAGGGGCAGCAGGTTGTGTAGCCCCTGTAGCTGCGCCGATAAAAGTCAGCCGTGAAGGCAGGAAGGAAACAGAGTAGGAATTTGGTAGGAAAGAAAAGGAGTATGGAATGAAAGAAAGAAGACAAGCAATAGTAGAGCTGCTGAGGGTGGAAGGGGGAATGAGGAAAGATGGATGAGGGAGAGAAATAGTGTAGCCAGTAGGGGGAGGCACGACTAAAGAAAAGTCCACTGCAGAGAGAGCGAATAAGAGATATATAAGAGATAGAAGAGTGCGAAAGACCATATACACACTCACAACGACACGCATCTGTCTTCTCATAACCCAGATACATCCAAGGCATACTTGTTTGAAAATCTTACGAATCCACATTGGTGGTTAGGGTAGCATGTCATACAGTTTGCGCAGGCAACGAGCGGTGCAGTGAATGAGCGTGCTAGCTGAAGTGTGATAAGATGGGCTGTTTGTTTGTGTGTGTCTGAGCGCTTTATGTATGGTACTGTGTAATCTGTGAACCTACACTGCATATTTACCACTAAACACATGAATATTGAAATTATGGGCGGTGTGTCACCATTTTACTTATTCGACCTGCCACTCCATGACACCTGCACCTGTTGCCTGCCCTCCGGGATTCTCTCTGCTGTTTTGTTAACTCCACCCCCACTTCTCCATCTATCTGTCTCGCTTTCTCTATCACCCTCTATATATGTTTATGCATGTCTGTAGGTGAGTTTTTATAATGCTGCTTGTTCGGAATACAGTATGACTCATCAGGTTGTTCAGGTAGGCAGTGAGAAAAGTGACAGCTTTAACCCACTCATTCAGCTGCTGGGCCTTCTGTCTGTGTATACGAGTGTTAGTTTAAGAGTGACAGAGGGCAAAAAAAGAGGAATGGTCAGAGACAGAAAAGTGAGAAATGGCATATCCTACAAATCACACATAAACAGAATCATAAAGATTATCTATCTATCTTATCTATCTATCGACTATCTATCTATCTATCTCTATCTATCTATCTATCTATCTATCTATCTATCTTCTATCTATCTATCTAAACAGTTTTTATTTTTATTATTTTCACTGTTATAAAATCCAGTTACAACCAGGATGTAATGTAATAACATTCTGTTTATTACAATGTTGTTATGTCATCTGCTGCTTTAAATGCTTTAATATTGGGTGGATTCTGATTGGCTGTCCATGTAATAGTCACTTGTTATAGTTATCTTTTATAGAAGGATTTAGAAATTGATCCTGAAAAATCACAAATCAGGAAAGATCACAAAGGAAGACTTGACAAAACATCAATATAACATTACTTAAATTCATGCAATAATTATTAAAAACGGTATTGCATTACATATACATAGCTATTGCTGCATTATATAACGTAACCTGGAGTTTCACAGTTATATTGGTGCAATAGCCACAATAAATTTTATGGTCAAAATTATCTTGTTCTTTGTTATGCCACAATCATTAGGATTTAAAGATGCAGTCAGTAAGTTTTGCCTCTTAGTCGCCATCTCTGTGTGTCTATGTGTGGCAGTCAGTCACCGCACCTGTGTGAATCCTATACTTAGTAGTCACAGATTCTAGCCTACGTCTTGGATTATGACCCAAATAAGAATTTTCAACGGATATTGTCATCTGAACAAGTAAGTAACAGTTCTGCCACGTTTGTTCTGACCAACTGATGAAAAAGCATTACAATAAATTGTGCTACCAATAGTGATTTAATATAATGATCGATTAGCTCATATCACATCGAACCGTGCAAATTATTATATTGTTATACTTTATTCTCAGATTGTTAATGTTAACAACATCAGTATTGCGTGACTATGAGTATAGTATGTGTGTAGATTTCAAGGTCTGTACAGTCTAATCTCTAATTGTCATACCATTCTAATTTCATATTAAGAAATTCTTTTAACTTAAAAAGCTAACTATGCTCCCTTCGAACTGGTTGTCTTTAAAATACAAATCGTGTGTAATCCCAGACTATCTGTAATCAGAAGCACATTTAAAAATGGAATATAATTTAATTTCATTCACAAGTGTTTCATAAACACATAATCCTTTCCGGATTACAATCCGCCATCAAAATTATTTTTTGACATTTAATATTATTCTATCTGCTGTGAGAAAAGGCTAACGATCTGCCACCTGCAGGATCCTCACATGCGATAGTAGCTGGGACATCTTCTTTATATTTACAGACGTGACGTAATGATGCAGTGCCATGCTTGAATTTCCCGTGAAAACCTACACATACCACTCAAATTAGAAAACATTATTATAAGCTAACCGTTGTGAATCGGGCTAAAGTAAAGTGATAGTTTTGAACACTGGGTGGTTATGTACTTGCTCAAATATTGATTTTGATCATTTCTGACCAAAAAAAGTTACAGACTGCAGCTTTAAGTAAAGATCATGTTCAATTAAGATATTTTGTAAATGTCCTACCGTAAATATATAAAAACTTAATTTTTGATTAGTAATATGAATTGCTAAGGACTTCATCTGAACAACTTAAAAGGCGATTTTCTCAATATTTAGATTTTGTAGCACACTCAGATTCCAGATGGTCAAATAGTTGAATCTCGGCCAAATATTGTCCTATCCTAACAAACTATACATCAATGGAAAGCTTATTTATGTATGTATAAATGATGTATAAAGCGCAATTTAAAAAAATTGACCCTTATGACTGGTGTTGTGGTCCAGGGTCACAATTCAGTTTTGTAATTGCTAGTACCTAGGTATTGTTTTGGATGTGCGTTGACATCATTGTCAATCAACAAAATTTTACAGTTCATAAGTCGATGGAAAAGTGTAGTTTTGTGAAGTGTGGCATAATATACCATAGTCCATCACAACACCATTCACCGTGGTCAAAGTGCACAAAACTGCAATTACCACCCTTTTTTAATTCTTAAACTACAACACTGGAAATTTCAAATATGTTTAACTAGAAATGTCCCCAGTTTTCTAAATCTGGTCACCTTAGTGAATCTGGCTTGTTGCCCTATTCTCCGTGTGTTTGTGTAAGTATATGTGTGTGTTAGGTGTTTCTGCGTTTTGGATGTTGCTACCTCCTCCCCTCATACCTCCTGAATAAAAGGCTGCGTTCGCTAAGTGCAGACGGATCAATTTCACCATGGAACTACGGACACAAAGACTGGGAGTGCAGCTCTCATGCCACTGCCGGGTATCTTTTACGCCCTCTCACATTTACCATTCTCTCTCTCTGCGCTGACCGAAAGGTGACACTGTGGATGGACTGGCAGATAGGCTTAACTCAATAACACGCCGCCCAAGTAAAGACAAGGCCTCCCTCCTGCTTTACACTTGCCCTGTTTCTATTACTCTCTCTCTCTCTCGTTGCCCTCCCTCCACCACCCCGTCCTGTGCTCTGCTATGGCTAATGCTCTAGAAAGTTCCTCCGACAGAGTCCTCACACTTTCTTAGTCACACTAGAGTGAGTGGGGGAACATCTAGAGTGATGTTAATCGTTGCTCTCTCTCGCTGGCAGTGGCAGCACACGTGAGCGGACAGTGTTCCGCTGCATTCTACTGGGCCGTGGATGGTGGAGTATGGCATTCAGATGAGTGAGCTGGCAGGAAACAGGCAGTGCTGTGACCAGGAACTCCATTAAAAACCACACAGCACACTTTGATTACCATGACTGGTCAGCCAAGTTTAAGCACCCCTAAACACACACACACACTGTTTCTTCTACATTTTGTCTCACTTTCATTGCACAAACACCCACATGCATGCATGCACACAGCCACATCTCCTCTCTCTGTTAAACAGCCTGTGAAAGTAGTGGATATAATGGTCCTTTTGGCCTCATTTCCTCAAACACTGAAAAAACAATGCATGAATGTCATGTTTTCACAAAACTCTATAAGCTATAAACAGATGTTTCTTAAACTTTAGGCACTTTTAGCGACGTGGAGCTTTAAAAAATTAACTCTCTTAAAACTTTTTATACCGTTAATAGGCTATACTAACATTTGTCTACTAACAATATCCAACATTGGACAAATATGCATCGTCAAATGATTAGGGTGAAATTGGGTTTGTTTTAAATACATTTCGGTACATGAAATTAATCCGTTTTTCCTCTGTTTCAGTCCGACAGCGAGAGTGGAAGATCCATTTAAAGCCCTTGTCTTTGACTCCACCTTCGACCATTACAGAGGAGTAGTGGCCAACATCGCTCTGTTTGGTGGACATGTGTCCAGAGGAGACAAGATCGTCTCTGCCCATCTGGGGAAGTCATATGAGGTCAATGAGCTGGGCCTTCTGAGACACTGTGAGAATCTCACATACACTGACCAGCCGCACTAACAGACCTCACAAGAAAACAAAACGCAGATAAATAAATCAGTCAGTCCTAAACAGTTTTTGTATGAAGATACCAATTTCAAAGGCACCACATCTAAAGATGTAGAACAAAATCAAGTAATCTTAAGAAAAGAGTTTTCAGCCTTTACAACCCAGCCCACGCAGAGACTCCAGTATAAAGTTGTACTTCTTTATTATAAGTAAGCTTTCAGTTATCTTTTTGCATTTTTATATAGAATTGTTTACATATAATGCAATACAATTTTATAATTATGTAATGGTTATTTTGGTTGGATACAATTAAGTTAAGAAGATTGTTCCAATTCCAAAACTCTGAGATTGCACTGGAATTTTAGTTTTAAACCTAAGAATGAGTTTCATGATTTTAAAAAAGAACATTGAATATTATAAATAACATCTAAAAACATGTAATAAAAGTAAAAAATATTAAAGATTCATAGATACCTGATTAATTCTTGTTTTCAAATGAAAGAAATTTGTTTTTAGGGGACCAAAACTCTGAGATTGCACTGAAATGTAGGATTTAAAATGTAATATTAAACCTAAAAATATAGAGTTTTACAATTTTGAAAAAAATAACATTGAAGATCATGATTAAGTTAAAGAAAATGAACTGGAAATAAAAACACTTCACAGACCCCCTGATAATGTTTTTTATTTATTTTTTTTTTAA